>CM077092.1:97718172-98205394 GCA_039513925.1 Platanthera zijinensis | reverse complement strand
TGTTGGTCAGGTGGAGGTTTGTTTTGAGTTGTGTTTTGTTTCATGTGTGGGGGTTTAAATGTGGGTGGTGGTTGTGGATGTGTTGGGTTTGTGGTAGTGGGTGGAGGTTAGGTTTTGAGGTAGGGTTTGTTGTGGATTGTGTGGATTTTGGGGAAGTTAAACTGGTATTTGGGTTACACACATATGTATTTGATGTATGCTAGTTATTGTGCAGGTTTCCGTGATTGGATAGGTGAGCAGGAGAGAGATGGATCGATAATTTGACTAGAAGGGGATCTTACTTTTAAATATGAGACATGAGAAATGAAAAAATGTCTCAGCATAACTGTTGAGATAGTTGAGAGCTCAACACATATCGATGAGAGAGGTGTTGCCTCAGCTAAACCGCTGAGACAGAAGACAGACTCGGCTGTGAAGAAATAACCGCTGAGACAGAAGAAAGTCTCAGCTGAGAAGAAGAAACCACTGAGATAGTTGAAAAAACCGCTGATACTAAGCCGATAGAATTTCTCTAAGTCCATAAGCGTTGAGTGAGGCAGGCTCACTCAACGCTTTTAAAGAAGAAGCTCAAGTTAAAGGTTGAAGTTCATAGTTCATCAAGCTCATCTCATAGATTGTCGAGCTCAAGTTAAGGTTGAAGATTCAGAGTTCGTCGAACTCAGCTCACCATTCGTTGAGCTCAAGTTAAGGTTTGAAGATTCAAAGTTCATCGAGCCGAGCCCGTTTTTTGGCAGCTAAAGTTAAAGTTTGAAGATTTAGAGTTCATCGAGGCAGAGCTCACAATTTTATCACACTAAAATTGTAAAGTTGGAGATTATGAAGTTCGTCGAGCTCAGTACAGAGTTCGTCGATCTCAGATCGACGATCGTCGAACTCAGTGCAAGTACTTCATACGTTGCGGGAAAGCTATAGTAGCGCTAGAAGAAGTACTATTTGTCTTCTTTAAAGGAGGTGGCGCTCACCATATTTGACTGGGCCAACATTCAAATTATGCTATTGATTCAAATCAACAGATATAAAAGGAAGAGAAGAAAAGAAGATTATTGTTATAAAAAATGAGAACGAAATCAGAAAACAAAAAAGAGGCGGCTAGACTTCATCTTCTTTGACAAGCTTGAAAGCAAAGTCCAATAGTGAAAGCCAGAAGGCAAAGATAGCTGAAGCTTCTTCCAGTTCAGTAAGAGTGTTCCTTGAAGAACAAGTTGCCTAATTCAATCTATCAGCAAGAGGAGTTAGTTGTGTGAAGGGCTGTAAGCCTTCAACAGCAGTTAACTTTCTTTAGTACATCAGAGAACTTGATATCTATAGAAGAAGACTAATTCCTTCTACAGCAAGTGGGCTGGACTGATATCTGCATAGTCCAACAAGTTAGACTAAGAGATTTATCTCTGAGTCAGAATTTCAATTTTACTGATTACTTTCCTATAAGATTCAGTTTATCTAAATCTGAGTGTAGGGCACTTTGTCCCTGAGTGGTAGGTTACTAATTAGTCACTAAGGTAGGTGCACTGCTTGGGTACTGAGGTAGGATCCAAGTATGGATCTGAGCTATAGGGCTTAAGTGCCTGAGGTAGGAGAGTGCTTATCTCTAAGGTAGGATCCAAGTGTGGATCTGAGGTAGGGTTGTACTCCCAGCCTGAGTGTAGGGCCTAGTGCCTAAAGTAGATGACTGGTGAGTAACTGAGCTATAGGTGACAAGTGTGTCACTGAGTTATAGGCCTTGGAGGAGGCTGAGCTGTAGGTGCCTGGAAGGGCACTGAGGTAGGTATCTGGATAGGTACTGAGTTGTAGGAGTGATGCAGCACTCTGAGAGTAGGGATGTGTGACTGAAGTTGTATCGCTGAGAAGCCTGAGCTGGAGGCCTTTGAAATAAGGCTGAGATAGGTGGTCAGTGGACCACTGAGCTGTAGGAGCACTGCATGGCATTGAGTTAGGAACCCTTGTGGTTCTGAGTTTGGATTCAACGAAGAATCTGTATGTAAGGCTGAGGGCCAGAGGTGTAAGCTCTGAGGAGCATATTAGTGGAGTTTGTGCCTAGTCCAACAAATCAGTTGGACAGGTGAGAGGGAAAGTGGATGTACCCAATTGGGGAACCACTGCAAATATTTATGTGTTTGCTGTGTTTCTTGTTTCTTTCTTATATTATAGGTAATTAGGACAAGCTCTTGATCACTAAATTTAAAATCATCATAAAGTTCTAAGAAAGCTTAAAAGACCTTTTCACCACCCTCTAGGTGACTAGCTAACCTTGAAGTAATAAGTTTCAAGTGGTATCAGAGGGAGGTTACTCAAAAAGGATCTAACAATCTGAGTACACCTCCAAGGTTAGCTATAAGATATAAGGATGGGGTCTGGTGTAAACTAGAAGGAACTAGGGGCCATAAAATTACCAATCTGCAGAAAGGAGGGCTTTGGCCTCTAGAAGGAAAGGGTCGAACTATTCATAGAAGCTGCTGACCCTAGGATATACATCACACTCAAATAAGGACATTTCATCCCCATGAAGACCGCAGTTCTGGATGTCAACATCCAGACACCTAAATCTTATGATGAAATGAACAAAGATGAGCTCCTACTTGCCTCCATGGACAAGAGAGCTCAAAACATTATTGCCAGTGCATTAGATGATTCAACATTCCAAAATCTAGTGCACTATAAGACCTCCAAGGAGATGTTGGACACCCTAGTTGTGTTCATGGAGGGTTCAGTGGAGGTGAGGAATGACAGAAAATTCATGCTCAACCAGGAGTATGAGGCCTTTAGACAAGGAAAGTCTGATGGCATTGTTGAGTTCTTTGAGAGATTATTTAGAATAGTAAATGAACTGAGAACATATGGAAGGGTCTTCAGCACCTATGAGCTGAATGACAAATTTCTCAGGTCCCTCACAAAGGATTGGGACACAAAAATTTGTGCCATTAGAGAAATGGCCAAGTTAGCTGACACACCTCCTCCAACCCTGTTTGGAAAGTTACTGTCATATGAGATGCAGCTTACTGAAAGAAAGGAAGAAGAAAAGAGTAGTATATCACAGGCCAAGGAGAAGTCTGTGGCCTTCAAAGCTGATGCCCCAACCAGGAGCAGAAGGAAGAACTCTCCACCCAGGAGAATTACTGAGTCAGATTCTGAGAGCTCAAAGACTAGCTCCTCAGATAGCAATATGTCTGATGAGGAATTTGCTTCCTTCTCCAGGCAGTTTATGAAATTCATGAAGAAGGAGCATAGGAAGAATAACAGGCCTTCCTCTTCGTTACAGCACAGAAGGAGATCCTCTAAGGAGGACATGTATGCTCCTAACACTAGCAAACAAACTTTTTCTAAAGTCATTTGTTTCTGCTGCAGCAAACCTGACCATATAGTTGTTGACTAGCCATTGAAGAGGAAAGAGAAAGGAGATAAGAAGCACAATAAGGGGAAGAAAAAAGAGAAGTCTCTTGTGGCCAAGAAGGAAAAGACCTAGTTTGACTCCTTCTCTGGGTTAGACAGTGAAGAAGAAGAATCCTACATTGGGCTAATGGTTGTTGTTGAAGAAGATCCCGAAGAATATCCTGCTACTAGGACAGGAATCAGGGCCCCTCTGTCACATTCAAAAAATAACTCAGAGGTGGATGAAGATGAAGAAGAAGATGTTCAATGCCATGGATTAATGGCAATGAAAGATGAGGAGAGCTGCCAGGATTAGCCTGGATAGGCTCAGGTAAATTCTAAATCTCTGGCTTTTATTTCAGGTCATGAGGCTAGCTCAGAGTCTGAAGCTCAATAATCAAGAAATGAAGGGGATTCAGAGCCTGAGGATGATATCAATTCTATAATTGACAAGTATGGAGAACTTCTTGAAGCATTCAAGAAGTTCAAGCTCCTTGCCAAGAGACAATCAAAAGAGCTTCTCTATCTTAGGAGCAAGTGTGAGGGCCAAGAAAAGGATCTCAATGATATTTCTAATCAATCATCCAAGCTCAAGGGGATCATTGATATGCAGTCTGTGGTAAGGGTCTCAAATGAGAAATTTATCCAAAAACTTAAAGATGATCTACTACAGGAGAAACTGCTGGTGGCCAAGTTTTCTAAGCCAAGCACTATGCTTACCTTAATTGAAACTCTCTTTACCCAAAAGGGTAAGAAAGTGTTAGGTTTTAAGGGATCTACTAGACCTCCCAATCCAAAAGGAAAGGGGAAGGCACCAGTTGTTCTTCTAGCCTCATTGCCTCCAATTTCTTTTCATAAAGATTAGTTGCCTTCTAACAGGTATGACCATGAAAGTTGTTTTGGTCACAGGGAGAATGATAGATCCACTGGTATGGACCAATGTAGTCATAGCCAAGGTGGAAGATACAACCATGTGAGGGCCCTTAAGGCTACCCATAAGGAAATTCAAATGGCCCATCCTGGACAATTAGTTTTTGGTGCCTCAGCCCCAAAACTCAAGGATATTGCTGCTACAGAAAATCTGAGTCATCCAACAAAAGTAATGAGTCAAGGTGAGTCTTTTGGCAAGGCTGCAATGGTAATTTCTAATGCAATCAGATGCATGTTAGCTGAAAAGAGACATGTAGCTGGTTGCTCTCAAAAAAGACCAAAACTGTCAGCTGAAAGACTTACCTTCAATCAAATAGCTATTGGAAGGAATCAGAGACATACAACAACACATCTACCCACTGTTCAAGGAGCAGTCCAGGCAAATGCTGGCCCTAAACAGAAAAGTAGACGTAATGTCCATGAGTGCTGGTGCTATGGCAAAGTGGGTCAATATGTTGTAGATTGCTTGCACAATCCTTCTGTGTCCATAGGTAGCTAACCTGTCAGGAATTCTGCAGGAAGGCAAGCTTATTTTTAGACTAATATGAACCTAGCACCCAATAGAAATTGGGGTCCTAAGGGCAGATAAATTGTTCTTATAAGGTTAGTTCAAGTACTAGTTCCCCTAAATGGTACTTGGAAAGTGGATGTTCTAGGCACATGACTAGAATAAAGGAACTATTGAAAGAGTTTACTCTAGTAAAGAATGGACCTAAGGTCATCTTTGGAGGCTCTGACAAGGGGATTACCAGAGGTTATGGTAAGATCTCAAATGGCATAATCACCATCACAAAGGGAGCTTATGTAGAAGGGTTGCAACACAACCTCATAAGCATAAGCCACTTATGTGACCTTGGTTATGACATTTCCTTCCACAAGGATAAGTGCCACATTAAGAGGTTAAGTGACCAGAGTGTCATCTTAACAGGCACTAGGAGTGGGAATGTTTATTGCTTAAACTTTTCTTTCTTAGATAGTAGTTCCCCTATATGCCTAGTTGCAAATGACAAAGTCTCATATTGTGTTCAATGGCACAAGAGACTGGTTCATTTGAATTATAAGACCATTGGTCAGCTCTTTAGTGATGAGCTAGTTAGGAGTGGTCCCAAAATAAAATGATCCAAGTAGGGTATCTATGCTGCTTGCCAAAAGGGTAAGCAGACTAAGACCTCCTTCAAGAATATTGGGACCAAGGACTCAGTAAGATACTTGTATCTCCTGTATATGGACTTATTTGGTCCTATGCCTGTTCAAAGTCTAGGTAGGAAGGTCTACACCCTTGTGGTGTTTGATGACTATTCCAGGTTTGTTTGGGTGTTCTTCCTTAGAAGAAAGGATGAAACCCTTGAATTCTTCATGAATTTTGCCAGGCAGATTCAGAATGAACTTGCAAGCTATGTGGTCAAAATAAGAAGTGACCATGGAACTGAATTTAAGTCTGCTGCCATGACTACTTTATGTGAAAAGCAAGGGATTCATCAAGAATTCTCCTCTCCAAGAACACCCCAGCAAAATGGGTTAGCTGAGAGGAAAAACAGGACTGTCATAGAAGCTAGGAGAACATTGTTGAGTGACACTTCTCTCCCTGAATAATTCTGGGCTGAGGCAGTTAACATTGCATGTCATGTTCTCAATAGGGCTTCTATCACCAAAGCCACAAGAAAACTCCCCATGAGATCTTGATGGGCAGAAAACCAAACATATCCTATTTCAGGATCTTTGGTTGCAAGTGTTTCATCTTGAATAATGGCAAGTCAAAAGTAACTAAGTTTGATGCCAAATTCCATGAGGGGATCTTTGTTGGGTACAACAATAGTAGTAAGGAATATAGAGTCTATAACTTGACAAATCAAGTTGTAGAAGAATCTGTCCATGTAGTGTTTGATGAGTCAAGCATGATTGACAGTGAGCTGTCAAGCTCTTTGCCTAGTTCTATAGGTACATAAATTATGATGGAAAAGCTCTCCATCAAAAAAAGACCCTATTGAGCAAGAAGAATATAGAGAGGGATGTTGTCCAGAGGAAGCACAGGACAGTTTAGATAGAGATGAAGATCAACCAGCTGAAGAAAATGGTGCTCAATCAGAAACAATCCAGCTTCCCCCAGTAGTCAGATATCTGAGAGATCATCTTCTAGATCAGATAATAGGTGAGGCTAGACAAGGTGTATAGACCAGAAATAAGAGTTTTAACATAGCTCTTTACTCCAGCTTCCTGTCACAAGAAGAGCCCAAGAAATTTGAAGAGGCAAATCAAGACCAATTCAAGATTGGTGTAATGCAAGATAAACTGAACCAGTTCAAAAGATGTAAGGTCTAAAAGCTGGTTCCCAGAACAGATGGACATAATGTCATTGGAGTCAAGTGGATTTTCCTAAATAAACTTGATGAAAATGGCATTATCATAAAGAATAAGGCTTGACTGGTGGCCAAGGGGTATAGACAGGAAAAGGGGATTGATTATGATCAGACTTTTTCCCTAGTTGCAAGATTGGAAGCCATCTGACTATTCCTTACATTTGCAGCCTTCTAAGGATTCAAAGTCTTCCAGATGGATGTGAAGTCAGCCTTCCTGAATAGAGATTTGAAAGAAGAGGTCTATATAGAGTAGCCTCAAGGTTTTGTAGATTCTAACTCTCCTACTACTGTGTATAAACTCAGGAAAGCTCTATATGGGCTGATAAGTAAAGTTTGTTTTAAAGAAGATAGGTTTGGTTTTATATAATCTTTTACCTATATAAGTATATCTCTTTTTTACTTATATCCTGTTGATTAAGGCAAGAGTACCTATCGCATAGGAGTATTGTATTTTGTAGACAATATCAAGGTCGTATTTTTCCTGGGTTTGGTGTTAATTATTCTACTTTTTAGAACGGATTATTATTTTATCGAACGAACGGAGTGGAGTTTATATTTAAAAACAAAAGATAGAAAAATATATATACGTGATTTTATTAAGATAGGGACTTATAAGGTAGTCCTCGATTTCCGAATTACTTTGAGAGAATATTAATTCAGCTATTAAAGATCAACTTTATTTCATTATTACCTAACTTAACGAGAAGGTCCCTTTGGTAGCATCACTCGAAAGTACGACCGGGGATGCTTGTGTTTAAAACAGGTTAACGTAAACGTAGTGTCTCTTCACCTGGTATATGGTCAATTAACAGAAAACCCAAGTTAGGATAACTAGAAAGTAGAGTTGAAATAGTTGAAAATAATATCCAGCCCAGAGCTCATCTTGACCAAGTGCTAAGGGTTCTTAGCCTCTTCTCAGGATGGGGGCAGTATAAAGTATAGAAAATAATATCTACCTATCTATCTTAATCCAGGACTTAAGCTCTCGCTTCGCCTTTCATTTGGGATAGGGTAGTAAAATCTAAAATATTGAAAAGCTTTCGCATTATCTTAATCCAGGTCATAGGCTTTCGCCTCGCCCTTCATTTGGGATAGTATGAAATAATAGGGTTTTGAAAATTATTTTGAGAGCAGTTTCACGCTATCTTAATCCAGGACATAAGCAAAGCTTCGCCTTTCATTCGGGATAGTATGAAAAAAAGGAAAGTAAAACGAAAAATAAAGCAGGAAAGTACTCAGAATTGATCATATACCTAGAAGCACTCTGATCATGGCTTCAATCGAGCACAAAGCCTGCTGCATACAGAAATCAGATTTCTGCACGCATCATAAAGTCGAACGAATGGCAATGGTTCATTTTCTTCCTCTAGCCATTCATGTAAAGATATATTAAGCTATTGCTGCTCCCTTATTCACCCTCAATAGACCACTATTCTTCACGAAACCAAGTCCATCGTCCTCATAATGAAGAAAGGAAAGGTTGAAGATAACAAAATCCTAGGGCAAAGGTCCTAGCGTTGTCTCTACATAGGAGATCTTCATTATGCACCAAAGTCAAGCTCTCTTGATCATACATCTCTCCTATAATATATCTAAAGATCTAGCACCAAGGAAGAGGGTGGGAAGCTCACCTGATTTCCGGCCATGGATCGCGTTCTTCTTCTTGGCGGCATGATGATGTCTGATCCTCTTCAAATCACTCTCCTGGGTACAAGAAACACTGAGAGAAATGACTTCATAAGTTTGGCACCGGGAGAAGAAGAAAGAATGACGGATAGGGTTTCCGATCATTCCTTTTTATAAGGGAATATTGGAGTTAGGGTTACTCCGCCACATGTCATTTCCTCATTGGACCACCCATTATTACATAAAATAAGTCTTGCTGAAAAGACCGATCATAAGGAGTCTCTCAGCACATTTCTCGAACCTGGTTCAGCCCATGAGTATTAGTCAGCAAACACAGCCTCGGCCGAAATTCTTCTAAGTCACAACATCTTATGCATCGAGTATCACTCGACGCTTCCCGAATCCATTATTCTTCTAAGTCAAATTCATCTTATACATCGTATGCGTTGAGTAACACTCGATGCCTGCCTACCAGTCGATGTTCTCGATGTTTGTCGAGAAGCATCGTGAACACTCGACACCTGTTACAAGTCGACGCACTCGATACTTTTTGAGAAGCGTCGTGAACACTCGACGCCTATTACCAATCGACATCTGAGTCAACTTTCTTGACTATAAAATGCGTGTGAGGGGTCTAGCATGAATCGGGACATTACAATTATATTACTGCGTGGTAGCTAACGGAGAACTAAGCCAAAACATTACCTCCAGCATTACTGCTACCGTCGAGCGGTTGCTCATAGAGGATTTTTCCTATACCCAACTCGACTACCGCCGCACAGTATCCCTCTACCACAACACGATCGTATCTTGATGATCGTCGAGCACACTCAATGCTTGTTGAATCCAGTCGGTGCACTCAATGAACACTACCGTCAGCGATAACTCACTACTATTATGTTGTAGCAATTCAACGATCATCGAGAGGCGTCGTAAACACTCGACGACTGCTACCGGCGTGAGGTATTCCGCTACCGCCGCGTGGTATCCCGCTACTGCCGCGCGGTAGCAACCTGACATCCAGCATCGAGTCAGCGCTTCCCCGGCTCTAGTGCAATCCTACCCACCAGTGCACCCCAAGCCCGAGTTAACTCTCTTGACTCAAAAATGCGTGCGAGGGTTCTAGCATGAATCGGGACATTACAAATCCTATAAACAAAATAATAGATTTTGTCCCCGAAATCGGGCTTAGTCTATGGTGAAAAATAAAGTATGAAGAATACAAGGTATACGTTTAAGTTTACCTTGGGGAAACAACTCCGGGTAGCGTTGCTGCATCAAGTCTACCGGCTCCCAAGTATACTCCTCTTTTCCATGATTAGACCATTGGACGTTCACCAAAGGAACACTCCTTCTCTGCAATCTTCTTTTTTCGGTATCCACTATCCTCACCGGATTTAGTAGAATAGACTTATCAGTCGCCAATGTTCTATTTATAGCAATGACGTGCTAATCGGGTCGTAGTAGTTCTTTCCAAAGCGACGGCACATGGAAGACGTCGTGCAAATTTTCTAGCTCTGGTGGTAGTTCAATGTAAATTCATAATCACATAAAACTTCCAACCACTGCCGCTGTCTCAATTTAAAATCCTTCTAGGAGTGGATATACTTCAAATTCTTATGATCCGAAAAGATCTCACAATGGACGCCATATAAATAGTGTCTCCAAATCTTCAAGGTGAAAACCACTACTCCCAACTCCAAATCATGCACTAGGTAGTTCAATTCATGCTTCATTAGCTGTCGGGGAGCAAATGCAATCACATGTCCGTGTTGCATCAACAATGCCCTGATAGGAGGCATCAGTATATATCTGGAATCCTTCCTTTCTAGATTGTAGGGCAAGGATTAGTGTGGAGGTAAGACAGTCTTTTAGCTTTTGAAATACAGCTTCATATTTGAGTATCAACTCAAAAGGCATACCCTTCTTCATCAGAGATGTGAGGGGAAGAGTGATTTTTGAAAATCCTTCAACAAACATGCGATAGTATGCAAAAAGTCCAAGAAAACTTCGTACATCAGCCGTTGACCTCAAAGACGAGCATTCCTTCATAACACACACCTTGGACGGTTCCACTTCTAACCCTGCTCCACTTATAACATGTCCCAAGAAAGCTGTAACACCTCCCTTGTAATGACCGTATAATATGGGTCCAGCCGGGGGCCCACAACATACAGACGCCGCAGCTTAAGTATTATAAGATGATATAAACTACCTAACTCAAAACTCGGACCAAATACAGCGGAAACAAAAAAACAAGACTAGAAGTTATCCACTAACATATGCATATCAATATGGCCTTAAGGCCTTACAATAATTAAGAATCCAAGAGTCAAACAATAACATCAAATGTCAATGTGCATAAGCACTCCTAGGCTACCTCAGCATGAAAGCCGGAAACATAGTGCATAAAGCATCACATTCAACATAACAGAGTTATTACACAACATGAAACACTCCATGAGGCTTAGGCATTTTTTGGCCGGCGCGCTTGCTCTTGCTTGCGATCCTTGCCCAATAAAAATTTGTTGTAATGTGGGTCAGCAAAGGCTAACCTCAACTGTGTAACCAACACATCTCCTCCCGGTCATCCCTAGCGGACCCCAGGGAACTCCATCACCCTTCAGTTCAGCACTTCATATGCAATAAACATGAACATATAAAGCTATAAAATAGGTTTGGATGTCAAATACAACAAACATGTTTCTACGGTGAGCATATAATAAAAGGGGCCTATAATGCATCATGTATGCAAACCTGGGCTTCACCCAAGGCACCCTAAGTGTATGCTTCTATCACATCATCAATCGGGTACTTACAAATTCCCCTTCGGCTTTCAAGCAACAAACACAAGGGTACTCCAATTTCTCCCCAAACATCATACAAGCCGCCACACAGAAATCTTGCTCATGCACAACCCGCTCGTGGTATTAAACCCGGGCTTGCCTGCAAGCTCTGACTTCTCACGTTAGGATTTCTCCACACAAACATCCTGATGCTAAGAACCCTTTTTAGACCCCACCCATTCATGACGACCCAAGCCCGGCTCCATTATCGGGACCAAGTCCACCGAAGGAGACCCAGCGGGACCCAACTTGTATTTTCCGTGCTTGTCCAAAGATTAGCATTCTTGTCAGTTCCACAGAAGGGTACTTGTCTCATCGGGACACTCTTTGCACGTGACTTTGCAACGTCATGGGCTAGCCAGCCGACCACAGAGACAAACTGCTCTTTAGCACATCATAATCCCAAGCCTTTCCCACCCTAATCCACCATTCGTACAGTACCGTCCCCGCATCCCAACGTCCCAGCGTGTATTCCAATTTCCACCCAGTCCGGTTCTTGTTACACATACTCACACGAAAGAGGGGGAAAACAACATAACAAGCGGAGTTTTGCCACTAACGGATTTCTAACAAAATCATTAAGGATCTCTATGCAACATCACCGAGTTGGACTAACGGTCGTGACTGTGGCTTCACCCACAATGCCTAATCCACTAAAAGAGCAAATTTCTAGTGCAATATTATGCCGAGGACGGATTCAATCGACCCGGTGGCTCCTCTTGAACCATGGCAACCCGAATCCCTCTCACTTGAGAGATCTGATGCCTAAATGCTTGAAAGAAAGAAAAAACAACATGGATGCCATGCATGCATCCTAAAGACTGAGAGGAGAAGTGTCATTACCTTATGACTCCTCTTCCTAGACATGGAAACCTTGCCTTACAAGGATGAAAACGAGCGCCTCCAAGTCCTCTCCATGGATCTGGACTCGGATTAACGATTGGGGCTCTGAAGCTCCATCAATGGCGGAAGAAAGCTCTCTTCTTGCTCTTCCACTCTCCTTCTCAAAAACCCTAACTCCTACTTCTCAAATAATAAAATGAGGGGAAACAACCATTCAGTCTTATAAAAGCACCCTTGAGGGAGAGTCTTGGGTCTTAGGATAAAAACCTAAATGAAATCGGATGGCTAAAAAGCCAAATGATGGAACTGCTTCTATCCGCAACTGCCGGGCAAAAACTACCTACCGTCGAGCGGTAGTTTCCCGAGCGCTCGGCTAGAAAATAATGTCACGCTAACGCTGGCGGTAGAACTAACGTTGTGTGGTATCTCACTCAATGCCACCACTCAATGCTAGCTTCTCAACGCACTCAACGCCAAGCTATTGCCGCACGATTGATAGCTAACGTCGCATGATAGCACTCAACTCTCTCAATGCTAACCCTGTAGTTATCACCACACGGAAGTTAACTACCGCCGATCAATGGCCCTCTTAGCATTCGACGAATGGCTTTCGTCGAGTTGTCCCCAATGAAACAAGGCTATCGGCAGGAGATAGCTACTATCGTCGCGCGGTAGCTTCCAGAGATCCAAGGTCTGGAAAACCGGGGTGTTACAACTCCTCCCCCCTTAGAAGAATTTTGTCCTCAAAATTAAGCATGCACTCAAACCAAAAGCATACCTGAAGTAAAAAAGTTCTGGGAAGTCTCCCGCATTGCTTGCTCATGCTCCCAAGATAACTCGTCTCACCCACAGTTGTTCCAACGCACTTTCACGAGCTTAACTTCTTTGTTCTGCATATCCTAAACTTATGCATCCTCTATGCTAACTGGGCGGACTTTCATCCCCAAGTCCTCTTCGACCGGCACCGCAACCGACTCGACCACGACACTTGCCTCCACCATGGCTTTCCTCAAGATGGAGACATGGAAGACATCACGTAATCCACTCAGCTCTACAGACAACGCTAACCAATAAGCGGCTTCTCCAATGCGTTCCTTAATTTCGAATGACCGCAAAAACCTCGGACTCAACTTCTTGAGTTAGCTAATCCATGAAACGCCTTTGAACGGCTTAATCTTTAGGTATACCCAATCGCCTACCGCGAACTCCACTTTCCTGTGGCGAGCATTGAAATACTTCGCTTGCCGATCCTAAGCAACCTTCATGCGCTCTTGAATGGTCCACACCAACTCACAAGCATCAGCCACCACCTCTTTTCCCAAAAATTTGGTGTCTCCCGCCTCTGTCCAAGACATCGGTGTTCGACACCGCCTTCCATACAAAGCTTCGTATGGCGCCATCTTTATACTTGTCTAGTAACTGTTGTTATAGGAAAACTCCACCATGAAGAGGTGATCTTCCCACTTCTTTCCAAAATTGAGGGTACACATTCTCAGCATATCCTCCATTGTACGATTTGTTCTTTCTGTTCTCCCTCGGTTTGAGAATGGAACGTCATACTGAACTTGAGCTTCGTGCCCAGGCTCTTCTATACCAACCTCCAATCCTTGGACGTGAATCATCCATCGCGATTACTAATGATACTCTTCGGAATCCCATATAGGGGCACAATGTTGCGAACATAAAGTTCTACCAGCTTTTCCACGCTATCCGTTCGGATTTGGGATGAAGTGAGCCACTTTGGTCAAGCGATCCACAATCACCCAAATCGCATCATTTCCCTACTGTGACCTAAGTAAGCCATGCACAAATTCCATGGAGATGTCATCAAATTTCCATTCGGGGATAGGAAGAGGCTTCAGGAACCCTCCCGACTTCTGACACTCGGCCTTCACTAAGGCACAAGTTTGGCACTGATTCACGTACAAAGCTACATCCCTCTTCAAACCAGGCCACCAAAAGGATTTCTTCATATCCAAGTACATTTTTGTACTGCCCGAGTGAATGGAGTACTTTGTAAATTGAGCCTCAAACATCAATTTCTCACAGAGCTTGCCGAACTACGATACACATACCCTTCCACCCTTCCTTAGGATCCCATCAATCATCTCCCAGGCGCTACCTTCGCCCTTTTGAGCTTCCACCACAAATGGCTGGAAATTTACGTCCAAACTATTCGCTTCCCGAACACGATCAGATAAGTCATTTTGCAACTCAACCCAGTTCAACTGAGCCATGCTTGACTCGCCGCTTGCTACACAAATGATGCCGAGGGACTCAAAGTCTCGTATCAACTGCTGATCATGAGCTTCAATCCAATTCCCTTGTCCAGAGTATTTCCTACTCAAGGCATCCACCACCATGTTGGCTCTGCCTGGCATATGTTGTATTGCCACATCATAGTCCCCAAGGAACTCGACCCATCTACGCTGCCACATGTTCAAATCTTTTTTATCTAAGAGATACATCAGGCTTTTGTGGTCCGTGAAGATCTCCACCTTCGCACCATACACATAGTTCCGCCACACCTTTAACGCAAAAATTACCAGCGGTAATTCCAAGTCATGGACGGGATAATTACTCTCACGATGTTTCAACTGTCTAGACCCAAAGGTTATCACCTTACCATGTTGCACTAACACGCAACCAAATCCGCAACCTGATGTGTCACTGAAAATCTGAAACCCTTCAGTCCCTTTCGAAAGATTTATGATTGGAGCTGTCATCAGCCTTTCCTTCAAGGTGTCAAACGCTTAACTACACTCCTGAGTCCACACGAAATTTTGGTCCTTGGGAATCAACGAAGTGAGGGGCAGAGATATCCGCGAAAAGTTTTCCACAAATCTATTATAGTACCCGGCTAGTCCAAGAAAACTCCTGACTTCCGCACCTGGTACTCAAAACTTGCCAATCTCCGATGGCCTCAACTTTTGCTGGATCCACCGCCACCCCATCACCACTAATTACATGGCCCAAAAATGCCACCTTATCAAACCAGAACTCATATTTTGAGAACTTTGCGTACAGCTGGTTCTCTCTTATGTTTTACAAGACTACTCTTAGATGAGACTCATGCTCTGCCTCCGTTTTGAAGTGGACCAAAATATTGTCAATAAAAACAACTACAAAAGAGTCCAAGTATTCCTGAAATACTCGATTCATCAAATCCATGAATACTGATGGCGCATTCATCAACCCGAACGACATCACTGAGAACTCAAAGTGACCATACCTTGTACCAAAAGCTATCTTGGGTATGTCCTCATCTCGAATACGCATCTGATAGTACCCTGACTTTGTGAGAAGCGAACTAAAACAAGCCGGAAATGGTATAACTGAAATTTTATTATCAGAAAAAGGTATCTATTACAAAGGTATGGCCTCCCTTATATAGAATGGAGGAGAGAAGAGAGAATACAAATAAGAGATGTGGGACTAAAACTATACAAAAGAATCTGGGCGGCTAGAACAACAGACCGGAACAAGCCGCGCGGTTAGACAGAAGGGCTAACCGCTCGGCCACTGCCAGAGAGAGAGAAGCCGCCATGTGAGACCGTTAGACCGCCCGGTCTCCTAGTCGCCAGTAACAGACCGCTAGACCGCTTGGACCTCAGACCCCAACACAGTAACCAAACCGCTGAAGGCAAACCGCCAGACTGCCCGGTCAATAACCCGCCAAGCCAGACCGATAGACCGCCCGTTCTCAACACCAACACTCCCCCTCAAGCTGGAGCATATATATCGATCATGCCCAGCTTGTCATATATATGAAGAAACGAGGCGGATACTGGCTTGGTGAAGATGTCAGCCAGCTCTTTTTCAGACGTGACGAAGGGAGTGCAAATTTGTTCCTTCGGAATCTCTTCACGAATGAAATGACAGTCGACCTCAATGTGCTTGGTTCTCTCATGGAAGACTGGATTTTTGGAGATGTATATAGCAGCCTTGTTGTCACAGAACATAGGTAGAGGATGGTTGTAGACCTCTCCTAAATCCAACATGAGAGCCCGTAGCCACTTTAGCTCGCAAGTGGTCGATGCCATACTCCGATACTCAGCTTCAGCACTGGACCTGGAGACAACAGATTGCTTCTTGCTCTTCCAACTTACCAGATTGCCCCCAACAAAGGTACAGAAACCGGAGGTAGACTTGCGGTCCCCTTTGTCATCAGCGTAACTCTCATCTGAGTAAGCTTCAACCCTCAGATGATCATTCTTCTGAAAGAGCAATCCTTTCCCAGGGGCTGCTTTGACGTACTCCAAGATCCGCAAGGCGGACTGTAGATGGCACTCCCTGGAGCTTGCATGAATTAACTCACCTTGCCCACAGCATAGGAAATGTCGGGCCTAGTCACGGTGAGGTATATGAGCTTACCAACTAGACGCCTGTACCGCGAAGCATCTGAAAGAAGAGGCGAACCATCTGTCCAGGTTTTATCTTCTCCAACAGCCATGGGACATCAGGCAGGTTTGGCCCCAGTCAATCCTGCTTCTTTTAAAATATCAAGAGCATACTTACGCTGAGAGAGGACTAAAGAGTTGGGCTTCCGAGAGATTTCGATCCCCAAAAAGTACTTCGGAGAACCCATATCTTTCGTGACTAGATGTTGGCGAAGATGCCGCTTTGTCAAGGCTACCCCTTCCTGGTCATCACCAGTGAGAAGAATATCATCCACATATACTGCAAGAACCACCAGTCCCGAAGAGGTTTTGCGAATAAATAGAGAGTGATCAGCAGCGCTGCGAGCAAAACCAACGGCCGCCACGATGCCGCTGAACTTGTCAAACCAAGCTCGAGGGCTCTGCTTGAGGCCATAGATTGCCTTCTGTAGCCGGCATACTCGTATCTCCCCCTGAGCAACATACCCTGGAGGTTGCTCCATGTAGACGGCCTCCTGAAGATCACCATAAAGGAAGGCATTCTTGATATCCAGCTGGGAAAGGGGCCAGTCTTTGTTGACCGCCACAGAGAGAAGGACCTGTATAGTGCTGAGACGAGCCACGGGAGAGAAGGTGTCAAAGTAATCAACCCCATAGGTTTGAGTAAAGCCCTTAGCCACCAGGCGAGCTTTGTAACGGTTCATAGTGCTATCGGGGCCAAACTTGACTACAAAGACCCAGCGACAGCCAACAACATCTGTATCAAGGGGAGGAGGGACAAGAGTCCAGGTACCCCGCTCTGTGAGGGTCGCCATTTCCTCATCCATGGCCAGCTTCCAGTGAGGAAAGGCAAGGGCCTCCTGGTAGGAACGAGGTGTGGTAGTAGCAGAGATAGCCAGTGCAAAGGCCCTGCGAGAAGGGGTAAGGCGATCATATGAAACAACAGCAGCAATGGGGTGTAGGGTACACGTCCGCACCCCTTTGCGAAGAGCTACAGGAAGATCCAGGTCGGCGGGCTCCTCACCATCCAGAGCATCCGTGGCAGAGAGAGCTGGCCCGGGAGGAGAGAGCGACGGCAGCGAAGATGAGGGAGATGGAGGCGGAGAGAGAGGCGGAGGGAGAGGAGTGGGCGGAGACGGAGGAGGAGCGGATATCGCAGTAGGAGAAGAGGGAACGAACGGAATAACAGGAGAATCAGAGGTAGGGGGAAGAGAAAAGGAGTCATCCGAGAAGTAGGAGGCATTCTCGAAGATGGTAACGTCAGCGGAGACGAACTGTTTACGAAGAACAGGATCAAAGCAGCAGTAGCCTTTCTGAGTGGACGAGTACCCCAGAAAAACACATTTGGTGGAGCGAGGGGAGAGCTTATCACGGGTGGCAGATGGGACATGCACAAAAGCAGTGCACCCAAAGATTCGGAGAGGGAGAGGAAAAGGCTCCTTGCCGGGATAAAGGATGGAAAAAGGGGTTGTTCCCTTGAGAACGGAGGAGGGAATGCGATTGATGAGATATCAAGCAAGAAGAACATCATAGCCCCAATATGAGCGAGGGACATGCATTTGAGTCATTAATGTGCGAGCAACATCGAGGAGGTGACGGTTTTTGCGTTCCGCCACCCCATTTTGTTGGGATGTATAGACATAACTTGTCTGATGAATAACGCCATGTTGCACACAAAAAGAGGTAAAAGCATGACTTAAGTACTCTTTTGCATTATCAGAGCGAAAAGTTTTAACACTAACACCAAACTGATTTTTGATTAAATGATAAAAGGAGGTCCATACATTAAAAAGTTCAGAGCGATCTCGTAAGAGATACACCCAAGTACATCTAGAAAAATCATCAATAAAGGTTACAAAATAAGAACTACCCCGACCAATAGTAAGGGTAGGAGCAGGTCCCCAGATATCAGAGTGGACTAGATCAAACGGACGGGTAGAGCCCCGACCTTGCTTCGGCGGGAAGAAGGAACGATGATGCTTGCCAAGTTGACATGCTTCGCAGTGGAGAGGAGTAGTGGAGGGAGGGAGGTGGAGGCAGAAGCTGATGTAGAAGCCGTGGTGGAGGATGACCGAGACGGAGATGCCACTGGAGAAGATCCGTACAAGAAGAAGATAAGGCGGACAAAGCGGAAACGTTGTCGAGGAAGTAGAGGCCGCCGCTCTCAGTCCCAGTAGCAATCGTCCGCTGGGAGCTCGGATCCTGAAAAGAGCAAGAAGATGGAGTAAACGTTACAGAACATTGAAGCTGCTTGCACAAAGAAGTAACCGACAACAAATTGCACGGAAACTTGGGCACATAGAGAGTGTCCTCTAGCCGAAGGGACGGAGTAACATAAACCACTCCCGACCCATGAACCGGGGAGGGAGAACCGTCTGCAATGAGGACCGGGGGCAACCGATCATGCTGTTCGAGGAGAGAGAAGCACTGAGGATTGCCTGTCATATGATTAGTAGCACCGGAGTCGATAAGCCATTTACCTTGAGTGACTACATGGGCACTACCTGATGATGTGACCACGGAAGCAGACGGCTTAGAAGAAGAGGCGGAAGAGTCACCCGAGGGGCGAAGATGGGGATGTTTTGTCCAGCAGCGGTCAAGAGTGTGTCCGGTGCGGCCGCAGTGAGAGCATAGATAGCGGGAAGAAGGACGTCCGCCAGACTGATGACTGCGACTACCAGAGCCACTCCGCTGAGTTTGATGAGCATAGTTATCCGGAGGAGAAGGAGCGGGCAGAAGCGGGCGCTGAAGGAGAGAGGTTACAGCGGCGATGCGAGCAGCGGTGGCATCTAAAGTGGGAGATTCCGCCTCACCTAGAATTTGTTGGCGGATCATGTCATAAGTGTCAGGAAGACGGTGCAGATAACACACAACCAGAAGCTCCTGGAAGTGCTTGTGTTGTTGAGCCAGATCCGCAGAAAAGGGGCGATTCTGAAGAATCTCAGCCCCAAGAGCTTGAACTTGTTGGTAGGCAGCAGCAGGAGACAAGGTAGGCCGGGCAAAGAGGTCCGCATACAACGTATAAATGCGGGACGTCTGAGCCCCTTTGGAATACAAAGCAGCAAGATGAAGCCAAGCGGCCTACACTGTCTCATCATGACGGATGACGGGAAGGCACTCATCGGATAGACTGTTAGCGAGCCAAGTACGCACAAGAGCGTCACTCGTATCTCAGTCATCAAAGAGAGGTGAAGTGGTAGGAGGAGGGTCATCAACGAGATAGTGGCGTTTGCGTTGCGAGCGAAGGAGAAAGGTGAAAGAGACGCTCCAATCCGGGTAGTTGGAGCTGACAAGCTTGGAAACGGTGCCAAGGTTCCCGGAAGGAGTAGGAGGTAGAGGAGGAGCCGGATTGGCTACAGGAGTGGTGGCAGTAGAAGCATCAGAAAGAGCCATAAGAGCAAACAACAGGAAGCCGCGCGGTTAGAAAACAAGCCGCGCGGATAGGTAGAAAAGGAATTGCAGCGGTCAGGATGTCAAACACCAGCGGTCAGAGAGATCACGACCAAGCCGCAGTAACAAGCAAAGGGGAAGAAGTCGAGCGGCAAGCAGACAGTCCGCTCGAACAGAAGCACAAGAGAGAGGGCAAGGCACACGGCGATAGGTCGCGGCGAACAAGGCGACAGATCGCAGTGAACAAGGAAACAGGTCGCGCACACAGAGGGCAACGACAAGGAGACCGCGCGGACAGGGCGAAGCACAGAATCAGGAGGAAAATATCGATCCCTCTGATACCATGTGAGAAGCGAAATAAAACAAGCCGGAAATGGTATAACTGAAATTTTATTATCAGAAAAAGGTATCTATTACAAAGGTATGGCCTCCCTTATATAGAATGGAGGAGAGAAGAGAGAATACAAATAAGAGATGTGGGACTAAAACTATACAAAAGAATCTGGGCGGCTAGAACAACAGACCGGAACAAGCCGCGCGGTTAGATAGAAGGGCTAACCGCTCGGCCACTGCCAGAGAGAGAGAGAAGCCGCCATGTGAGACCGTTAGACCGCCCGGTCTCCTAGTCGCCAGTAACAGACCGCTAGACCGCTTGGACCTCAGACCCCAACACAGCAACCAAATCGCTGAAGGCAAACCGCCAGACCGCCCGGTCTATAACCCGCCAAGCTAGACCGACAGACCGTCCGGTCTCAACACCAACAGACTTCAAGTCGAACTTAGAGTACACCACTGACCCCACTAACTGGTCGAACAGGCCATCGATCTGTGGAATCGGATACTTATTCTTGACGGGCAGTTTATTAAACTCTCGGTAGTCTATGCACAGCCAGATACTACCATCTTTCTTCTTCATAAAAGCACTGGTGGGCTCCATGGCGAAGAACTGGGTCTAATATACCCCTGCTCCATAGTTCCTACAGTTGTATCTTGAGTTCGGCAAACTCCTTTAGTGTCATCCTAAAAGGAGGACGTGACACCGGCCTAGCCTCTGGCACTAACTCAATCGAGAAATCAATCTCCCGTCGAGGAGGTGCTCCAGGAAGCTCCTCAGGGAACACATCCTCGAATTCTGCTATAACTTCCACTTCTCTTAGTGATAGCTTGGAAAGGAAAACTTCCAACAATGCTACAAGAGATAGTCCTCCCTGGTTGACTGCCCGCAACAACTACATGGCCGAAATCAAGGAACATGCCACTCCATTAAAGCCCTCAAATATAACTTCTGTCTTTCCCTCGATTCTTAAGGTCACCATCTTTAACAAACAGTCAATACTGGCACGCCGCACTACAAGCCAGTCCATCCCCCAAGTTCACATCAAATTCGTCCAACGGTAGAACCACAGCTACCATTCCGAAATCAACTCCGCCTAGACTCCAACCAATGCGCCCCTTCGCCCTAGTAGACATGGAAGGCCCATTGGGCATGCACACCTTCAGCTCTGCGTCTGCTGAGAATGACTCAACTCCAATTCTCCGGATAAAGCATTCCGCAAGAAAAGAGTGTGATGCATTTGTATCAAATAATACCCTAGCGGGGTAACTAGAAACTAGCACAAAGCCTGTCACCACATCAGGTTGGCAGATTGCTTCCTGCCATACAAAGTTGTATGCCCTTGGCTATACAGGTTGGAAATGAGAAGCGCTCGACTCCGCCATTTTTTCCCTTCTCTGTCGTGTTGGGCCCAGAGTGCATCAACTGCTCTTTCCTTAGCTCCTATTCAGCACCACCTCCAGACTTTCCATGTGTTTGAGAAGGCTTTCCTTCTCCGTGTTTGGCTGTAAAACCCTTCCGACGTTGGGTTTGCTCTTAATCGCTCTCCAATGTCCTAGCAGCCTCGATCCACTCGTTGACGCCGACACTCTTCATAGATATGAGGGGTTATTTCAGATTCTCTCGCATTCCATGATAAAAGAGGTTGTTCCTCTCCTCATCGTCTGTTATGTCCGTTCCAGCATATCGACCCAAATGAGTGAACTCCTGGACGTACTCATCCACCATCTTGACCCGCTGCACCAAGTGCAAAAATTGTCTCTGAAGGGCTAATCTTGCCGATGAAGGGATATACTTCTTCAAGAAGGCATTCCTGAACTTCTCTTTTCACAAGACTTAGATACTAGGAAACACACGGCCCGCGATACTCATATGTGGATAACTTCTTAACGTGATCCAATTATGACATTCGAACACGATTCCTTACCTTGGACATGAAACTCACTCTGATACCAAATTATAACACCTCCCCTATAATGACCGTATAGTATGGGTCCGGCCGGGGCCCCACAACATACAGACGCCACAGCTTAAGTATTATAAGATGATATAAGCTACCCAACTAAAAACTCAGACCAAACACAGCGGAAACAAAAGTAAAAGACTAGAAGTTATCCACTAATATATGAGTATAAATACGGCCTTAAGGCCTTATAATAATTAAGAGTCCAAGAATCAAACAATAACATGAAATGTCAACGTGCATTAGAACTCCTAGGCTACCTAGGCATGCAAGCAAGAAACATAGTGCATAAAGCATCATATTCCACAAAGCTGAGTTATTACACAACATGAAACACTTCATGAGGCTTAGGCCTTTTTTGGCCAGCGAGCTTGCTCCTGCTTGCGATCCTTGCCTTATAAAAATTGATTGTAACGTGGGTCAGCAAAGACTGACCTAAACTGTGTAACAAACACATCTCCTCCCGGCCGTCCCTAGCAGACCCCGTGGCACTCCATCACCATGCAGGTTAGCACTTCGTATACAATAAACATGAACATGTAATGATATAAAACAGGTTCGGATGTCTCATACAGCAAATACGTTTCTACGTTGAGCATATAATAAAAGGGACCTATAATACAGCATGTATGCAAACCTTGGCTTCACCCAAGGAACCCTAAGCATATTCTTCTAACACATCATCAATCAGGTACTTACAACTTCCCCTTCGGCATTCAAGCCATAAACACAAGGGTACTCCAAGTTCCCCCCAAACGGCATACAATCTGCTACAAAGAAATCTTTCTCAGGCCCCACCCGCTCGTGGGTCTTAAACCCGGGCTTGCCTGCAAGCTCTGACTTCTTACGTCAGGATTCCGCCACACAAACAAACTGATGCTAATTACCCTTGCTAGACCCTACCCGTTCGTGATGACCCAGGCCCGGCTCCAATATCGGGACCAATTCCTCCGAAGGAGACCCAGCGGGACCCAGCTGGTATTGTTCGAACTTGTCCAAAGCTTGGAATTTTTGTCAGTTCCACAGAAGGGGACTTGTCCCGCCGGGACACTCTCCACAGGTGACTTTTAAATGTCACATGCTAGCAAGCTTACCACAGAGACAAACCGCGCTTTAGAACATCATAATCCATAGCCTTTCCCACCCTAATCCACCATTCGTACAGTACCGTCCCCGCATCCCAGCGTGTACTCTAATTTCCACCCGGTCCAGTTCTGGTTACACGTACTCACACAAAAGAGGGAGAAAACAACATCACAAATGACATTTTTCCGCTAACGGATTTCTAACAAAATCCTTAAGGCTCGCTATTCAATATCCCCGAGTCGAACTAACGGTCGCGACTGCGGCTTCACCCACAATGCCTAATCCACTAACGGAGTGGATTTCTAGTGCAATATCATGCCGGGGACTAACTCAATCGACCCGGTGGCTTCTATTGAACCATGGCGACCCGAATCCCTCTCACTTGAGAGATCTGGTGCTTAAATGCTTAAAAGAAAGCAAAAACAACAAGGATGCCATGCACGCATCCTAAAGACCAAGAGTAGAAGTGTCATTACCTTATGAATCCTCTTCCTAGCCATGGAAATATTGCCTTGCATGGATGAAAACGAGTGCCTCCAAGTCCTCTCCACGGATCTGGACTCGGATCAACGATCGGTGCTCCGAAGCCCCGTCAATGGCGGAAGAAAGCTTTCTTCTTGAACCTCCACTCTCCTTCTCAAAAACCCTAACTCCTACTTCTCAAATGAGAAAATAAGGGGAAACAACCATTCATCCCTATAAAAGCACTCTAGAGGGGGATTCTTGGGCCTTAGGATCAAAACCTAAATGAAATCGGATGGCTAAAAAGCCAAATGACGTAACTGCTTCCGTCTGCTACCGTCGGGCGATAAATACCTACCGCCGAGCGGTATTTTCCCGAACGCTCGGCCAGAAAATAATGTCGCGCTAACGCCAGCAGTTGAACTAATGCTGTGTGGTAGCTCACTCAATGCCACCACTCAATGCCAGCCTCTCAACACACTCAATGTCAAGCTATCACAGCGCGGTAGATAGCTAACGTCGTGCGCTAGCACTAAACTCTCTCAATGCCAACCCTTGAGTTACCTCCACGCAGTAGTTAACTACCTCCGAGCAATAGCCCTCTCAGCACTCGATGAATGGCTTTTGTCGAGCTGTCCCCGACAAAACAAGGCTACCGCCGGGCGATGGATACTACGACCGCGCGGTAGCTTCCAGAGATCCAAGGTCTGTAAAACCGGGGTGTTACAAAAGCAACTTCTCGGAGCCAAAACTCACATTTGCTGAAATTAGCAAACAAGGAGTGCTCCTTTCGTTTCTTTAAAACAAAGGCCAAGTGCTCACCATGCTCCTCTTTTGTCTTTGAGTAGACCAAAATGTCATCAATAAATATGATGATAAAAGCATCCATATACGGCTTAAACACCCTATTCATCAAACTCATGAATGCAGAAGGGGCGTTTGTGAGCCCAAATGACGTTATAGTGAATTCGTACAAGTCGTACGTCAAGCTAAACACTGTTTTAGATATCTTCTTGTATCCTTAACTGATAATACCCTGAGCGCAAATCAAGTTTGGAAAACCAATGCGCTCCCACAGATTGATCGAATAGCTCATCGATAAGGGGGAAAGGATAGGTGTTTCGCACCGTCAATCGGTTGAGCTCTTGATAATCTACACACAATCGTAATGATCTATCCTTCTTTTTAACAAACAAAACAGGAGCTCCTCAGGGTGATGAACTGGGGCTAACAAACCCTGATTCTACTAACTCCTGCAACTGAACTCTAAACTCCTCTAATTCCTTTGGAGCCATCTTGTAAGGGGTTCGAGATATGGGCTTGGCTCCCGACACTAGCTTAATCTGGATGTCTACTTCCCTAAGAGGGGGCAATCCAAGCAGCTTTTCGGGAAACACCTCAAGAAAATCCCGCACTACTGGTACAACCTTCATGTTCGTCGCAATCTCTTTTAGTTCGAAACATATAATATACACCTCATCTCCTTTCATATGGGCCTTAAGGTCCTGAATTGAAGACAACAACATTCGGGGTGCAAGTATAATACCTTGGAAAACGATCTCTGAGTCTTCATGCCTCAATGTGATTCTCTTCACCGCACAATCAATCCTAGCGTGATGCCAATCCAGCAACACTATACTCAGAATAAGGTCAAATTTTAGCATCCCTAACACTATTATCGGGGTTTCGAAACGTTGTCCTCCAAAACACACCTCCAAGTCGCACTTGGCGGACGAAGTCATCTTGGAGCTGTCCGGGAGGCGTACTCTTTGAGTGATACAGGTGAAGTATTGCACACCATTTAGATTTTTCACAAAGTCCGCCAAGACAAACGAATGAATGGCACCAGTATTAAATATAATGTGGGCTGGTCCCCCACTAACACTCATGATGCCTAAATATCAAGTCATAACATTCTCAAAGCTAAATTTTAAGGACAAACTTAGGCAAATTAAGGACAAATGCTTATAACATATTAATTTAACTACATAATACCTGCAATCACATCCCGAGGGTTTCGCTCTTGAGTCATATCTAGAGCAAACATCTGCTCTTGAGCAGGTCTAGGACTCCTAACTCGTGGTTCTCGTCCTCATCCATGAACTTGTCTGCATCCTCACTGAGCTTCCAGAGGAAAAGCAAGGGGAACATTCCCACCTAGCTGCGGGCAAAAATGTCGGGTGTGGCCCGATTGATGACACTGGAAACAAAGTTGCCAGAATGGCCCTCTGGGTTGTTTATAGGGTTGAAACTGTGGGGTGGGGGTAATATTAGCTACGGGGCCGGACGCTCCATCCTAAGATTCTGATGGAAACGTCCACCACCTCTTTTGTTTCCTCCTCCACCTCTAACATTCTGTCTCCTTCAAAAGTTGGGTCCTGCTTCCATCACGCCCTTAGTGGCTCTCTTACTACTAGCCTGGACCCCAAGATGGCATGCTTCTAATATTTTTGCCAAGTCAATTATCTGAGTGAGGCTTGAGTCATCTATAAACAAAAGTGCTTGCCTTATGGGGGTCTCGCAAACCTTTGTAGAACATTTTCGCATATCCACGATCATCCAAATCATAGGAGTCCGCTAAGCTGGAGAGGTGTTGAAACTCCCATTGATACTCCACGACTGACTTAGATTCTTGTTTCGACTGCAGGAATCTTTCCTCAAGCTCATCTCGAGTAGTAGAGGGATCAATATGTTTTAGGAAGGAATCAGAAAATTTGTTCTGGCTGATGTCAGTATATACACGTCCTTGAAAAGTGGAGCCCATAAGGGACTTCCGCCACCTTTTTGCGTGTGATTCCAAGACGAATACAGCTAAAGTAACAGCCATACTTGCTGGACATCTGATTCCAGCCATCAGTTTTTGCACAACATCTAGTCATTCCTCTGTGCGAATGGTCGATTAAGTCCCGTGGTAAACGGGTGGAGAAAGAGCTCGAAAGGTACTCAGCAAATTAGAGTCTGGGGCCTGTTGCTGCACCGGAGCCTTCTTAGACCTAAAGGCATCCAAGATTGCTATTAGGGTCTGCCATAACTCTGATTGTTGGAATGGAGTAGGGATTGGAGGAATAGGAATGCCTGTCGTTGACTCTCTATGTACCAAAATCTACGTACAAAATACAAATTTTGGGTTAGATTGGCTAAACGTAGGGTAATGGGTGGACATACTTAGTTTGAATCACAAATGAGCATACCACTGCTTCCGCTAACACAGTTTGTCCACAAACCGAATAATCGAGCAGGGGTAACACCACGTTCAATGACTTCTTTATCGTAGGATTGATGCAAATTGATACCATTTGTAAGACCCCCTCCCCGAAGACACAACACGACCTAGGAGAGTCTTATGCACATAACAACCGCTTTGCGGTAGCATTTATAACTCTAATTATTGTTATTTTTCATTTACTGTTTTCTAATTAATAGTTAGATATTTTATATCAATTTTATAATATTAAGTTTATAATTAACTAGTTTCTATATTTTATATTTATTTGTTCTAATAAAATTATTTTCAATCTTGTAGGACTAATATATCAAATATTTGGAGCAAATCAGGGTATTTCTTATTTTATGCCTAGACACGCCCGGTGACATGCTTTCCATGGGCTTGACCAGGGGCGTGACACACACGAGCAAAGTATGCCAGCGAAAATTATCGGCCTGCGGCCGAAGAATGTCGATCGGCCACTGACACGCCCGTGTCATACTATGACACGCCCGTGTCATACTATGACACGCCCGTGTCACCCTTACACGGGGCGTGCTAGCCGGTGGAAGGACCATTGAACTTGCCACGTCAGATTAAAATGACACTCCTGGGTCACGGGCGTGATCCAGGGCGTGTCAGGTGCATTTTCCAACCAATTACTCAAACGTTAGTGTCATTGCCGCCAGAAGCCGTTGCAGCTAGACACGCCCCTGGTCACGGGCGTGACCAGGGGACGTGACGCCTCCATCAAGATCAGTTTACTCCTACTGTTTTCGGATTCCCGCCATTTTCCAGAAACAGATCTCACACGCCCTAGGTCACGGGCGTGACCTAGTGGCGTGACCCGCCAGTTAACAGATTTTGGCGGTTTCCTCCTCCAATGTTCCCGGGGCTTCAAGACGACGGTTCCGAGCCTGACATGCCCTTGGTCACGAGCGTGACCTAGGGCGTGACCAACCAACAGATTTTTCTATAAATTCAAGACAGCTTCTTGATGCTGAGGGTGGAATTTTGGGAGTTGGAGTCTTGTAGTTTCCTGTTTTATTTTACTGTATTTTTCATTTCCTAGTCTAATTTTACATTGTGTAAGTTTCAATTCAAGTTTACTTTTCATTTTAATCATGTCTCTCCCTACCCTATTTTGTAATTCCCTAATCATGATAAGTAGCTAAATTTCATTTAGCACTTGATCATGATGATCCTTGGAATAAAATAAACATTTCTATTTTATCAAAACTGTCTTGTTCTTGATCTTGCTCACTTACGATTTATTCTTGAATTATATTTTGTCGATTTCATATTGCGCGGATATGATCTTTGATCTAAAATCCGTATCCTAAATGACCGAGAGGTTGTGAATACGAGGAGATCACTCAAGGATAAAAGGAGTTGCATGCACTCCTCAAGAGAGGATGACATAAATCCTCCGGATTGGAGTCAAATCCAATAGAGTGGTTCACCGCCTAAAGCAATCTTAGGGGTTTCGACTGGCCAAAGGTCTTAATCGATCAACCTAAGGTTAGTCAAAAGCATGAGCTCGAGAGAGACGCTTTTGTAATTTAGGAACCGCCACGGTCGCGTGAGCAATTTAAGAACTCACATTGCTTTATTTTTCAAGAAGGTTTATTTTATCCCAAGGGGATTCTAGATCAAGTGCTAGCCTCCCCATCATCGAATTTCTCTTTCTTAGTATAACGTTTCCTTTTCCTTGTCCGATTTATTCAAAAACCAAACATTTCCCATCCGATAAGATAATAGCTCTTTCCTGTGAGTACAAGTACTCAACAAGCCCCGAGTTGATATACGACTGAAAGTGTTAAGTTGTCTACCTAAATCACCTAGAGAGGGGTGAATAGGTGAATTGTGCATCTATTTACGGAATAAAAAATTTAACGAACTTGCACAAAAACAATCAAGCAATCACAGACGACAAGAAGATTTATAGTGGTTCCCCAACCTTGGGTACGTCCACTTTCGCTCACCGATCTAGTAAATCACTAGACTCGGCTACTCCACTATCTCAGATTGAAAACCAATCCTACGTCTCGGAACCAAGTTCCTACAATCTTGATCCAAATGGATCTACACTCGGAAGATGAATACTTCCTACAACTCGGAGAATAAAGCTCCTACACACGGAGAATAATCTCATACAAGATTAAAAAGAGATTTAGAAATATAAACAGAAATTTCTTCTCAGATCTGAAAATCTGTCCCTAGGTCTTCTTTCTTGAACTTTGCGGCTTTTTCAGAAATTGTTTAAGAAGACTCTCGGTGGATCAGTTCTGAGAAACTTGGACTTTCTTGATCAAGGAAAAGATGAAGATTTATGAATCCCTTGAACAGCAAGTCAATCTGGATCGAAATAAGCTTTTGGCGATAGGATGAGCGACGACGGCTTTTGTAAATTCTTTTTAGAGAGATACTGTCGATTCAGAATATTTAGAAAGAGTACAGTTCACCGCTTAGGGTTAGTATTAATGACAAGACTATATAGGATTTCCCCTAACGGTTAGAATTGATATTAATGACGACACGTGGACCAATCACGTCATGTCATTTGAAAATCCCGATAATTCTGAACTTAAGAAATTTTCTGAAAAACTGGACTGCAGTTCTCGAGAAGTATATATATAAGTTCTTGAGAACAAGCTGATTACTTGAGGGCTATACATTCTGGACTTATGTAAGTACTCGAGAAATAAGCATTGAGTCTACTCAAGAACTAAACTAAGCTTCTCGAGAACTAAAAGAATATTACTCGAGAACTAAAAGAATATTACTCGAGAGCTAAAACTTGTACTCGAATACTAAGCTGACTTTTTGAGAAGTAGAAGCTAAGTACTCGAGAACTATAACCCAGCTTCTCGAGAGATGGACTTAGAAAATTTTCAAGGCTAGCTCTGGCTACTCGAGAAGTATAGGCTGAGTCTACTCGAGAACTAGTCTAGGCTTCTCGAGAACTTTAATGATGTTACTCGAGAACTAAGACTTGTACTCGAGTTCCAAGCTAAATACTCGAGTTCTGCTAACTCAACTACTCGAGAACTATACTAGACTTCTCGAGAAGTGCTTAGAAAAATTTCGAACTTAGGGAATTTTTCTTCTTCATGAATCCAATCTTCATTCCATGTTCCAAGTGCTTGAATGTGAAGTATATCCCAATAGAGAGGCTACACATGAGTCAACACCTTGGATCACACAGCGAGGGATTACACTATATGGTCCTATGTTCATGACCCACTATAGACTAACATTGGTCTACACTTAGCAATGATAGTCTGCAAACACACAACTAAATAGAGATATAAATACAACTTTATTCATCTTTGTTCAAGGGTGACTTCATGCAAATCTGGATTATTGTGGATGCAATACCCAACAACGACACTTGATTTTATACTCCGAACAATAGGTATACTTGCCTTATCAATTGGAAAAACGCGTTAGCGTGGAGAAAATAACCATCAAGTTTTTGGCGACGTTGCTGGGGACTTTTCTTTGTCGATATTTTGAAACCAAGACTCTATTAATTTTATCTTTTTTATTATTATTTTGTTTGTTTTCTTTAAAAGTTTTAACTTTAATTTTTTTTATAATTAAAGTTTCTTGTGAAAGGGCCGTGCCGGGTTTTCATCCCGCAATACTAGGCTTGCGAACCAATCACTGGGTAGCCCTTGGGAAGTCTGGGAAATTTTATTTTATAAATTTTTAATCTTAAAACTTTTATCTTTCATTTTATTTTGGTGTATGACCTGAGGGAATCCGTCAAATCTACTTGATTTGGATCCGGAGATCGAGCAAAGCTTACGGCGATGCCTAAGACTCCGTGACCTCAATTCTCTAGATTTGGTTGAGGAATTCGTAGGTAACACTTTTCCTTCTTCACCATCTTCTTCTTCTTCTTCTTCTGCTAAATTTTCTTTTAATTTGGGTAATCAAATCCAAATATGGCTGAAGAACGGACTATGTCCTACTATGCTCGGCCAAATTTGGATGATGCGCAATCAAGTATTGTTCGACCCGCTATTATGAACAATAACTTCGAATTGAAGCCAAGCATCATTCAAATGGTACAGCAATCAGTACTATTTGATGGGCTTCAAGATGAGGACCCAAATACGCATGTTTCTATATTTTTAGAAATATGCAATACTTTAAAAATCAACAAGGTTTCCAATGATGCCATTCAGCTAAGGCTTTTTCCTTTTTCTTGCACACCAAGGCTAAGTAGTGGTTGAGTTCTCTACCAAGAGGCTCCATTACTACTTGGGTCGAGACGACGGAAAAATTTTAACGAAATATTTTTCGCCCGCTAAGACGGCCAAGTTGCGTAATTATATCACTTATTTCTCCCAAGTTGATACGGAAACATTATATGATACTTGGGAGCAATTTAAGGAATTGCTTCGACGTTGCCCGCATAATGAAATACCCGATTGGTTGCAAGTGCAAACCTTCTATAATGGCCTCAATCAATAAACGAGGCAACATATTGATGCCGCCACTGGTGGAACATTAAACAACAAGACACTGACGGCCTCCCAAGAACTTATAGAAGGTATGGCTATGAATACGTATCACTGGAGTACACCCCGGTCTCGTCCACCTAAACTAGTCGGTATATACGAATAAGATACGGTTTCTAATTTATCTCTCTAGGTTGAGAAACTACAAAAACAGATGAACGAGATGGCTGCTTCCTCGTCTATACCTACCTGTGAGCCCCAATATTGGGAGCCTTCTACTATTGTCGAGCATGTGGATTACATGGGTAATTCAAATTGGCCACCTTATTATCCGGGTAATAATTTTGGTAATACCTATCACCCGGGTATAAGGAATCACCCCAACTTCTCTTGGAGTAATCCGGGGAACGCAGCTCGCCCACCTAACACCATTCCTCCCAGTTATTTTCCATCGCAAGCTAAAAAAGCTCCCAATCTTGAGGAGTTGTTCACCAATATACAACTACAAATGATGCCAACATCCGGAATCTCACCAGATCTCTTCGTAATTTGGTGACACAAATTGGGCAAATTGCTAAAATGCTCTCTGATTGCCAACAAGGAGCGCTACCGGGCAATACAGAGCCCAACCCAAGGGAGCAAGCTAAAGCCATCACTCTACGAAGCGGGTACGGAGGTAACCACTTCTCTAATTCCAGTTGATACAGAGGTAACAAATTCTTCATCTTCTCCTCCGCTTAAGCCTTCTATTTCTAATAAACCAAAAGCTTATCAACCACCTCTTCCCTATCTGTCTAGAATGCAAAAAGACTGGGTGGATGAGCACCACGGTAAATTTTTAGATATGTTTAGACAAATTCAAATAAATTTACCATTTTGCGAAGTCATCGCACAAATGTCGAAGTATGCCAAGTACCTCAAGGATCTTTTGTCTAATAAAAAGAAACTTGGGGATATCTCCACGGTTCAATATAACGCGGAGTGTTCGGCAGTGTTACTTAATAAATTGCCTAGGAAATTGCCTGATCCGGATAGTTTCTCCATTCCTTGTTTATTTGGTGATTTATTAGTAACACGTGCGTTAGCCAGTCTAAGCGCCTCAATTAATTTAATGCCTTATTCTTTAGTGAAGAAATTGGGCTTAGGAGAGCCTAAGCCCAAGAGATGAGCATTCAATTAGCGGATCGGTCTGTCAAGTTCCCTATGGGGATCATAGAGGATGTGCTTGTCAAAGTTGACAAATTTATCTTTTCGATAGATTTCGTCATCTTTGACTTCGAAGAGGACACCGAGGCACCACTCATTCTCGGTCGCCCTTTTCTCGCAATCGCGCATGCCATTATAGACGTTAGTAACGGTAAACTTCTCCTTAGAGTCGGAGATGAAGAAGTTACCTTTACTATTGACTCGTCTATGTAAAATTCGCTCTCAAATGACGACTCATATTATTACTTGGAGGCTTCTCCCGAAGAAGACTCAATCTTTTTTTCTGAAAAATTTTATTCACCTATTTTTCATGATGAAAATTTTTAAAGTTTAAATTTAATTTCTCATGAAATTAGTGATAACCATTTGGTCATACGCGCACTTACTTTAGCCACTCTTGACTTAGGTAGTGACCCTTTAAGAACTTCGTTTGAGGACCCTCCAATTTTAGAACTTGAACGCATGTTAGATCATTTACCATATTTATCTCTCGTGGAGGGTTCCAAACTTCCCATTCATGCGTCGGCTTATCTATCCAAAAAGCCCATAACGTAGCATGCATCACTATGGTCGAGCTCAACGACCATAAACAAAGCACTCGTGGGAGGCATCCCATGGTTATCCTTTCTTTTTTTTTAATTTTCTTGTTGAGTTTTTACAGGTTTGAAGGACATCGATGCATGACGATCGGTCGGGGAGGAACGTCAAGTCTACGCCATTCTTCAAGTCGGTAAATTTTATTATATTGTAGTTTATTTGAATCTTAAAAAAACAAAGAACAAAAAAAACAAAAAATATAATATAACAAAACCAAAAAAATATAATAAAAATAATAAAAATAATATATTTGTTGTTTGTATTTCTCGTACACGCCCCTGTCATGGGCATGACCTTCGGGTCACGGGCGTGTCAGAGGCGTGTCTTGCCTGTATTATAAAACCCGCGATGGTTTCGTACGCAGTGTGTTTCTGTTCGTCCTACGGACATGACATGGGCCTGACCTTTATGGTCATGGGCATGTCATGCCCGTGTCTCGGGTATCTGAGGCATTGACCAGGTCTGCCTCAGATTCCCTGCGCTGTGATAAATTTTGGCTGACACGCCCCAGAGTCATGGGCGTGACCCTGGGGCATGATAGTGGAATCTGAGGCCAACGCCTCGGATTCCAACGTGCCTAAATAGGATAACATTTACACACCTAGAGTCAGGGGCGTGACTCTGGGAGTCATGGGCGTGACTCTGGGGCATGACTCGCAAATCTGAGGCAGCGAGCCACGGATTCCTTCTATCTTGACCCGAACTTGTCACACCCCCTGTCACAGGGATGACAGGGGGGCGTGACTAACTCGAAAACCCCTATTTATAGGCATTTTCCCCCTTCTTTTCTCTCCACACCTCCACTCATCATACCCCCTATTCTTTTCTTCTTGTGGCCAAATTTTTCCCCTTGTTCTCGCCTTGCCTTTCCACCACACTCATTCCATAACTTCTTCCTCCGAGCATTCAGCGGATACCACCTCGGCAGAAGCCATACTCTTATTTGAAAATGCCACACAGTAGGACCAGAGCGAGCGACTGCGCGCCAAACCCATTGGCGTGTTCCGGATCTTGGACTGGGCAATCCTCGCCACCTTTAGAGCAGCGGAGATAGTTCGGGGATTTATATCCACCCCGGGATGTGCCCCCTTTTCTCCATTTCGGAGCAAGCTTTCCTCGAGCTCATCATCGAATTCTTGGCATCTTCTGAGTTCCGTTGGGCAGTGCATGATGATTTCATCATCTTTCGCATGGAATTCTTGGCATCTTCTGAGTTCCTTTGGGCAGTGCATGATGATTTCATCATCTTTCGTATGGGCGGAATGATGCACCAGCTCACCATTCACCAACTCAATATCGCCATGGGCTTTTGTTCAGAGTCCTTTTCCACTTCCCCTGCCTACCTCGACCTCAAAACTGATTTCCCTCCCGATTTCAACCTCCTCACTTTTTAGTCGGAAATCAGTAATGACGTCGCGCCCTAAACCCCAAAGAAATCCAAGGGTAGCCACCTCATTTCCCCCGCTTTACTCATTTTCCACAACCTTCTCACTTTTACTCTGTCCGGACGCGGCGATAGCCACGACGTGGTGTCTCGGGCGGACTTACTATATTTATATAGTATGTTTTACCGGGTCCCACTCAACCTTGATTACATGCTCGCCATTTTCTTTCGGCACCAGGCCAAAAATGTTAGATTGGGAGCGGTGCACGGCGGGAATTTCATCACTTTACTCGCCAAGTAGTACGGCGTTTGGGATGCCCTTCCACGGTTCACTTGCATGCAAACGCCGCAGGTTCTCCAGTTCCTGACCCTTCAGTCCCTTGGCCTAGCGCGCTGATGTGAGGGTGAGTTTGAGGCTATTCCCCCATCAGTCGGTGGCGGGGATCTTGATCTTGATCGTGGTGCGGGTACCAGCGGTACTCATCATTCTCCCCAGATTCCGCCACCACCGCTGCATTCTGCCCCAGCGCCCGAACCTTCAAATTATTGGGATTAGCAATTTGGGTCGATTCATACGTGTATAGACGAGTTACAAACGCATTTTGACGGTCGCTTCACTCTTTTTGATGAGCACTTTACCAAGCTGGAGCAGAGTCACGCTTCTTCCATGGATCATATTTCTCACGAGTTTGCGGTCATGCGGACTTTTTATCAGTAGCCCGGGGATGATCCAGACCAGGAGTAGCTGTCTTTTCATTTCCTTAGACTGGTAGTGGGTCGTCTCTCTGTATCTGTATCGCTGTTTTTTTTCATGTATTTGTTTTTATTAAAAAAAATCTATAAAAAAAATTATGTTTTGCTTTGCTAATGTCTTACAGGTCGCATTGGGTGCTGCTTTGACATTCTCAGGGAAGTCTCCTTGTCTTTCTTTTCTTCATTTTTATATTGGGGACAATGTATTTCTTAAGTATGGGGGAGGGATATTTCTCAAGCAAAACATTCAAAAAATTTTATTAAAACAGAAACTTAAATATATATATATATATATATATATATACATATATATATATACATATATATATATACATATATATATATACATATATATATATACATATATATATATACATATATATATATACATATATATATATACATATATATATATACATATATATATATACATATCAAAAACTATAAAATTTTTGATTTTGTTATATATTTTGTTGTTTAAAAAAACTCTAAAAAAATTCTATTTCAAAATTTTCAAAAATTATCTTTTGTTATGAACTTTGTTTTTAAAAAATTAAAAAAAAATTATTAGAAAATCGCAAATTATATTTCTTATAAAGGGATGTTTGGGATATCACCCCATCTTACCTCCTAGTACTGTTGAGAGCCCTTCACAGGGTATACCTCGGGAAGTCTAAGAAATAACAAAAAAATTTAGGTTTAATTTTTAATTAGAGAAGTCATTATTTTCATATTTATTCACATGCAAAATTCGAAGTAATTTAACTTTTTTTTAGTGTTTAGAGAATTTTAATGTTTTAATTAAATTTTGAATTTTGGAGTAAAACTATTGGTCATGCTGTGTTTCTAGTCAAATGCACGTGTAAGTAGAATTTTATGTAGATTTAAATATTCAGCATATAATTAGATTTTAATTTTTCTAAATGCGTGAAAATGTTTTATTTTACTTTCACTTTGAAAAACGGTTGAATCTAAAATAATTTAGGTGAGTAAGTAGAATTCTACTAGAGAGATATTTCGCGGATCAAGAAAGAGGTATTCTTTCTCAATGTATAGAACTTGCCCTCTAACTATTTTCAAGACTTTGCATAAGTTAGACTCATTAGCATAAATATGATTTAGGCACTTCTTTTGGCCAGTTTGAGGTTTTGTACCCGTACCTAAAATTTTATCTTTGTTAAGCCATTTTGAGCCTATTGCCCTATCCTTTTTGTTTTAGCTCCACCAAGCATTTTACTAAAGCCTAAAAAGCAACCTAATTTCACACCTAAGACCAAGCTTGAGCATAGATATACAAACTCGGTTTGTGAGTGATTAGGAGCCTTTTCGTTTTTGGTGGCTCTTTTCTTATAAAAAAAAGTTGATTTATTCTTCTTTCCTCTTCAAAATAAAAAAAATTATTATGAAAAAATGAAGAGGTAGAAGAAAATACTCAACATGATGAACAAGTTGCAATAAATTATAAGAAAAAAAACAAAAAAATGATTAGAAATTTTATTACATTCTTAAAGCCATAGCAAAGTTTTGTGTTCAAGCTCTCTCTAGTTTTTGGTGTGACTAGCCATCGCTTTTATCTTTGACCACCCTCACTAAAAACCTAACCCTACATTTCAACCTATTTAAGTCCTATTGATTTATGTTTTTAAGTTAAACTAGTGTCGTGGCGAGAGTGTGAAAGGGCAAGCCTATGGCCATCGTCATTGACGGATTTCTTTGGAGGGTATTTCGATCTTCTTTCGTTCAATGTTATCTTAGTACACACGCTACACTCTCCCTAAATATAATTTTAAGATTTACCGAATTTTTATTTTAAAAGTAAAAATAATAGTGGAAACACATTTTAAGAAAAATAAAAACCTAATTTGTATGCTGAGTGAGTTTTTCTACCAAAATAGCTACAAGCATAGGCATACGGCTTCGCATTTTACTCCTTAGGTTCAAATTCCTTGTCTAGCATTTTAAATTTTTCTACTCCCTATAGGAATTTGTTTGCTCGGGACTAACAAACAGATAAGTATGGGGGTTTTTGATAACTCTAATTAATGTTATTTTTCATTTACCATTTTCTAATTAATAGTTAGATATTTTATATCAATTTTATAATATTAAGTTTATAATTAACTAGTTTCTATATTTTATATTTATTTGTTCTAATAAAATTATTTTCAATCTTGCAGGACTGATCTATCAAATATTTGGAGCAAATCAGGGTATTTCTTCTTTTCTGCCGAGACACGCCTGGTGACATGCCCTCTATGGGCGTTACCAGGGCGTGACACAAATGAGCAAAGTATGCCAGTGCAAATCATCGACCTACGGCCAAAGAACGTCGATCGGCCACTGACACGCCGTGTCGTACTATAACACGCCTATATCACCCTTACACGGGGTGTGCCAGCCGGTGGAAGGACCATTGAACTTGCCACGTTAGATTAAAATGACATGCCTGGGTCACGGGCGTGACCCAGGGCGTGTCAGGTGCGTTTTCCACCCAATTACTCAGCCGTTCGTACCTTTGCCGCCAGAATCCGTTGCAGCTAGACATGCCCCTGGGCATGGGCGTGACCAGCAGGCGTGATGCCTCCATCAAGAGCAGTTTGCTCCCTCCGTTTTTGGATTCCCGCCATTTTCTAAAAAAAGATCTCAAACGCCCTAGGTCACGGCCAGTTAACAAATTTTGGCAGTTTCTTCCTCCAACGTTCCCGGGGCTTCAAGACGACGGTTCAGAGCCTGACATGCCCTAGGTCACGGGCGTGAGCTAGGGCATGACCAACCAGCAAATTTTTCTATAAATTCCAGATAGCTTCTGATGCTTAGTGTAGAATTTTGGGAGTTGGAGTCTTGTAGTTTGCTATTTTATTTTGCTGTATTTTTCATTTCCTAGTCTAATTCTACATTGTGTAAGTTTCAATTCAAGTTTACTTTTCATTTTAATCATGTATCTCCCTACCCTATTTTGTAATTTCCTAATCATGATGAGTAGCTAAATTTCATTTAGCACTTGATCATGATGATCCTTGGAATAAAATAAACATTTCTATTTTATCAAAAATGTCTTGTTCTTGATCTTGCTCACTTACGATTTATTCTTGAATTATATTTTGTTGATTTCATATTGCGCGGATATGATCTTCGATCTAAGATCCGTATCCTAAATGACCAAGAGGTTATGGATACGAGGAGATCACTCAAGGATAAAGGGAGTTGCATACACTCCTCAAGAGAGGATGACATAAATCCTCCGGATTGGAGTCAAATCCAATAGAGTGGTTCACCGCCTAAAGCAAGCTTAGGGGTTTCGACTGGCCAAAAGGTCTTAATCGATCAACCTAAGGTTAGTCAAAAGCATGAGCTCAAGAGAGACGCTTTTGTACTTTAGGAACCTCCACGGTCGAGTGAGCAATTTAAGAACTTGCATTGCTTTATTTTTCAAGAAGGTTTATTTTATCCCAAGGGGATTCTAGATCAAGTGCTAGCCTCCCCATCATCGAATTTCTCTTTCTTAGTATAATGTTTCCTTTTCCTTGTCTGTTTTATTCAAAAACCAAACATTTCCCGTCCGATAAGATAATAGCTATTTCTTATGAGTACAAGTACTCGACAAGCCCCGAATCGTTATACGACACTTGATTCAATACTCCGAATGATAGGTATACTTGCCTCATCAATTGGAAACACGTGTTAGCGTGGATAAAATATCCATAAAGCATCAACACACTGGATAATCTATACCACAAGTCGCCTATCCTGCCGGTTAATCTGATATCATAATGCCAACCCAATCAAAAATAAGAAAATGGAAGTCATAATATCATAGTAAGAATATGTCCAAAAAGAGTACAACAATGAATAAGAAGCTACTCAGCTTCTTTCATATTAGAGTACACAAAACATCACCCGAAGGCTACATCATATCGCTCAAACTCACATCGGTCACAGAAGGAAGTGAGGGTATCGTCATATCAGGCCCTGTCTCCCTGGCCTTACTGTCCTCATGCACAAGGCGCTGTTGTTGCTCCTTCTGTGGGGTATCCTCCTAAAATGGTAGACGTAGAAACTGTTAGTCATATCGACTAAGTGGCTATCACATCTGCTCACCCCAACGACTCTTAGGCACCGGGAAGAGGAAAATATGGAGGAGCTCAATATAACAGTAGTATACAATCAATATATGATAAGAGCGTTATAATCAGCAGTTCATATATGTATGTATTAGCACATTTAAACTAAGCAAGTATGAACAGTAATCGGCGATAAGTAATTGGCAATCTACACTAATAATAATCATGAGAGTATAAATTAATTGAACTTATAAAAATACCCATACAAATTTATAAATTAAGGGTCGGGTACATCAAAGTAACTCATCATATAAGAGTGCCCATACAAATATATATGATGAGGATCTTATGTCACGCAATGCAATGATATGAAATGAATGTAGTATGATGACTCACCAATGTAAACACACACACTACTATGCTGACATGGACCTTTAGTTCCCACTTTTCGAGCAGGTAGCTAACATCTCAGGCATCATTAGTCGTCGCTAAATGGTGACAGTAGAGTGAGCATCTCCACTACTAGGCGGGCATCCACACTACCAAGACTAGGCCTTCGTACGCCTCAATGCTAAGAACACAATAACGGAGCCCCTGCATACTACGACTCAGAAGGGGTCTTGGGTAGATGCGCACTAAGAACACAACCCAACTTGTACAACCCCATATTCGCTGAGTGGAACTTAGAGATGCCAAGGATCAGGTTTGGACTAGCTTCGGGCTAGCTTTGAGCTTCAAAGCTGAAGAGCTCCCGCCTAGGAGTGGGCGAGAACACTCGCGCTCAAGCCCCGACCGAGACCTACTTCTACCCAGAGGTGGGCGAGAAGGCTCGCGCCTAGCGGAATGCGGGAACTGGCTCAGTCCAAGACATTCTTCAACACCTTTTTAGCTCCAGCCGAGTGAGGGCGAAAGAGTTCTCGGCATAGAGGTTCTTGCCGGGTGGGGTCCAGGGTGAAATTACCCAGTTGCCCTTGGGTAAATTACCTATATGCCCCCAAGGTCTGCATTTAGTATTTCATGGCAGCGGGATTTGGCTATTGGCAGACCAGCCAGGGGTAATTTAGTAATTTCAGGTCAGCAAAGACTATAAATAGACCCGCAGGGGCTCTTCAAAAAGTAAGCTTTCAGATTTCTTTAAGACCTTCAAGTGCTTTCTGAGGAGCTCCAAGCCCAGCTTTTGGCTTTGGAGGGGAAGCTCTTAGAGATCTTCCGGGTAAGAGGTGGGACCTCGCTACTGAGGCTTTGGGTCGGATCTAGGTCCTTTGTAACCAGTTAGGGGTCGGAGCTTGGAAGAAGTAGGTGTTTGCTCCGCCCCTATTTTCGAACTCTCGTTGAGGTGAAGTTTTTGCTTCAACAGTTCTGGTGCGGTGAGCGTCGAATGTAGCCAGTACAAGAAAATCTTGAGCTTAGTCCCATGATAGGAGGTGAAGGTGAAGGATCCGGTTCAGGAGGTCCCCCCTCCTGGGGAGAAGAGGCGACAAGGAAGATGCTGGAAGACTTCAGGCGAGAGTTCCTGCAGACCATCAGCCTGGCATTCTTGGCAAGGATCGAGTGGGAAACCCCTCAGGTTCTAGTAGAGGCGGTCTTGCTCTTGGGCGAGAATGCCCCCCTGGGCAGCACCCCGGGAAGGAGATCCCGACAGAGGTTGGCAAAAGGGACGTTGCCGCGTGGGAGCTCTTCCCAGGACAGCATCCTGGGAAGGAGGTTCCGACAGAGATCGGCGAGAGGGAGGCGGCTGTGCGAGAGCTCTTCCCTGGGCATGGTATCGCGGATCGGGCCAGGAAGCTGAGGCTGCGAGACGTGCCTTCTCGATAGGCAGGTGGTATGAGCCCCTTCAATGAGCTCATCATCTCGGCTCCGGTACCGGGGGGGTTCTGGGAGAAAGACATGTCCTACTACTCAGGGAAGGATGACCCTGTGCAACATGTACACTGGTTCGAAGACGTGGTTTCGATAAGGCAGATGACAAATGCTTCAAGTGTTGGTTGTTTGCCATCACGTTGAAGGAGAAGGCCCGGGGCTGGTTCCACCAGTTGTCGGCAAGTTTGATCTACAACTTTGAGGATATCTTCTGAGGGTTCCTGTTGAGGTTCTCGACATCAAAGAAGTGGAATAAGGAGGTAGAATGCCTATTTTTGGTGAGGCAGAAGCAGGATGAGACGCTGGGTCATTACGTTGACCGGTTTTAGGAAGAGATCCTCCTGGTCCATGAGGTCCAAGGGTACGCGCTGATGCTAGCCTTCACCCTGGGGCTGAGACCAGGATTCTTTAGCATGGAGTTGAAAAGAGTGTCCCCCTCTCTTTTGAGGAGCTCATGGAGAGGGCGGCGAAGGAGATAGACTTCGAAAGGGCCAATCCGGCTTTTTCCAGAAAGCTGGCCTGATTGGCGGAGGACGATGTGAAGGAACCAACAGCAAGAAGGCATAGGGAGCCAAGGGAGCAGAGGGAGAAGAGAGAAGGAGGGAGGAACCCCGAGGGCAGGGGCAGCATCAAGGGTGGGGGGCCCAGGAGCCGAACAATCGATTGGGTTGGAGGCCTCAGGAGGGTCGCCCCCAGGGACAAGGAGGAGGCTTTCAGGGAAGAGACAACTTCCGCGAGCCGAGGAGGTTTGATTAGCCAGAATGTAGGCAGGGGCCAAGGGGTCACTTCCCACCGCAACAAGAGGAAATGGAGTTTGGCAGAGGTAGAGGAGCAAGGAGAGGAGTTCGAGGAGGAGTAGGGAGAAGAGGAGGTGGAGAAGGAAGAGGGGTTAGGGCGGCATTACTCTTCTGTGACTTCCACTAGGAGGAAGGTCACACAATGACCACCTGCCCGGAGTTCTTGGAAATGAGAGAAGCTATGGGTATTAGGAGGCAGGATCCGTCGGTAAGGATCGTAGAGGTGAAACATGGAGAAGGGGAAGATATGTGTGAGGACCGGGCAAACGTGGAAACTCGGGGATGGATCGGGGTGATCCGTGGAGGAGTTAGGATTGAGGCAACTCGCACGGGGAGCCTTCAATCCATGTTACAAAGGGGGGTCACCTCGACCTCCTGGGCTCCCCCTCCGGAGGAGAAAATTACTTTTTTATCAGCAGATATGCCGGACTTCGAAGACCCGTTCTGTGACACCTTTGTGATCCAGACTGCAGTAGAGAACTTCACGGTCTCCAGGATCTTGGTGGACAACGGGAGCTCCGTGAATGTGATCTTAAAAAAACCTTCGATGATATGAAGGTCGAGGCCAAGAGGGTCTTAGCTTTGGATGGGCCGTTGTTTGGATTTTTTGAAGAGAGGAAGGAGGTAGAAGGAGGGGTATGATTGCATGTAAAGTTGGGGGTATGTCGTGGAACTGTAGGTTCGTGATAGTGGATGCCCCAAGAAGTTATAATGTAACATCCCATTTCAAACTAGACCTCTAAGAGTTGTTTTGTTCTTGACTAGGTCATGACAAAACCATAGGAAGCTAAAAAGGGCCAGGTGATCAAAGGCCAAGGTGAGAATCACCTTGGTCTGTCTATGGCATAACCTCTTCACCAAACCTAGGGATTGACCATAGGGCTTCACCATGACTCCATGTCCCCACCACAACATCACTAACCTATTAGAGGGTCCACTAGAGCCTTAGTGGTCCATTAGAGTCAACCCAAAGTGGCCAATTTGACCAAGGACCATCATAGGCCTAAATTGGGCAAGGTGCCCTAACTAAGGGCAGTTGGCCTCTAATGTGCCCAACCAACCTTGCCCAGGTCTTCCTAGACCAAAAGTGGTGTCAATGGGTCACCAAGGACACATTGGGTTCAGTCCTAGAGTCCAAGTTGACTCAGGTCAACTCTAGCCCCAAAGTGGTCAAAGTGCCCTTACTAAGAGTCAAGTGACCTCCAAGGTGCCAAGTCAATCCTACCCAACCCTACATAGACCTTAGGGGAGGCCAATGAGTCACCAAGGACCCATTGGGGTCAACCCAAATGGTCATGTTGACCAAGGTAAACTCTACCTTAAGGTTAAGTCAAATTAGCCCAAATGGGCTAGCCCAAGCTTAAGCCTCCTCATGTGGCTTCATTAGGGAGTAATGTGTATGTGTGGGCTGCCAATAGATCACAAGGTTTAACAAGTCAACCTGGTGACTAGGTGAGAGAAGGTGAGCTCCATTCCATGTTAATGGAGGAGAGAGAAATGAAGAAAGAGGAAGGGGGTGAAGGGGCTCGGCCAAAGGGAGGCCAAAGGCTAGCTTTGATGGCTGAATTAACCTCCCCTAGGGAAGGGGAGGAATTTCTAGCCATTTCTCGGCCACCAAGGGGCTGGTTAAGCACCCTCCTCCTAACCCGAGCCTAGCCATTAATGGCTTTAATGGCCATTGATAATCCAGCATCTCCTCTCCCCAACTGAAGCTTTAAACACCATCGGTGGGCCGAAAGAAGGCTTTCCCAACCCTCACCTAAAGCAATCGGGCCTCCCCACTGTGTAGTTGCATAAACCGAGAGGCTCCACCTTCAAAGATGGTTTCCCGGCGATCTTCTCGACTTCAGGCCGTCTGCAAGGTCCTCCTCCTCTCCTTGTCTTATGGTTAAATCATAGCAATGCCTAAGTTCAAGGTTTGGGCTCAATTGAGCCCAAACCAATTTCTGGTTTTCATGATTTCGGCCGAGAAATTTTCTTGGTAGAACTACCGGAATTCGCCCCTCTGGCGGCCGATTTGCCGCCAGTTGATAGCCACCACCTCGCCGGAGGTGTTGGTGGCGGTGGTTGGCCGGGGAAGGGCCGGGATGGGCGGTGGTGGCAGCTGGAAGTGGCTCCAGGCTCGAGCTATCTCAGCCGTTGGCTGGAGGTAGACAATGATCCCGGGCCCTTGGATTTGTGCCAAGATCCGTGCTGGATCAAATGAAAATACTTCATTTTAATTGATATTCTGTCACCTTATTTATAGTATTTTGAAATAAATATTACAAATCGTAAGATGCCTCTGATGAAAAAGTGCAAAACATAAAAGTTGTAGACCTTGGGGTCTACTTTAATCCAAAATTTTTTTGAACCAATTTGGACCTCTGGTTGGACCAGGGCATCCATTTTGGTGGGACCTATACCTAGGGCTAACCTGAGATTCACAAGGGTGCCCACACTTCATCTTTTCCAAATTACCTGAAATTTGGGCAGGGGGGTCAAACTTTGTCATACCTTGGGTCAGTCCAAAATGGGAATTTTTGGGAATACTTTGTGCTATGGTTTTTGTTATTATTTAATAATAATAGGGTATTTTAATTAAGTGGTCTAATGACCTCCAAACCCTCCCAAAGTTTGGTGGGAGGTCCCTGGCATCATGATATGGCTCTGTATAAAAATTCACCTCATTTGGAGGTGTTTTGGATAGGTAATGACCTAACCCTAACTCTCCCTTAGTGAAGGATTCTCAAATAAAGAGTGTACTTTGGCTTTGGGTGGTCAAATCACCTCAACAGAGGCTGTGATTTTGACCCCCGACTTTCTAGGACCATTATCACCCTTATAAGGAATATGGAGTGGTTTAGGATTATTTTACCCTTGGATCCAAACTAAAACCCTAAGGGAGGACTTTTGAGGGTTGTGAAGGGCAAGGGGTCAGTTGTCCTTGAAATGATTTGAAACTTGGGAGAGAGAATTCTAGGGTAGGTAGAATCCTCTGGAAGAAATCTAAAATAGATTCTAAGGTGAATAGCTCCCTCAAAACCCTAACCCTAGTTTAGGGCACAAACTTTGTAGTAATAGAAAATGTCACAAAAACTCACTGAACAATGATGAGATTTGGGTAGGTTAGTGTTTAAAGTTAGTGCAAGCTCTGAAGATTTTGTTATGAATTTAGGATTATTATTTTGGATACATCATTAACAATTTAGTAATTTGTATTATTTACTTAGAAATTTATTATGGAGTAACTACTAGCTGGAAATTTACGAACTTTAGCCAGAGGACTTTTTATTATGTTTTAAAGCTCTATGAATTTTATGAGATTTTTGGAAGATTATTTCTAAGAGTTGCTTCATTAAGTATCGGTTCCCATGAAAACTTAATTAATTTATTTTGGTGTCTAGCAAGCCTGTAAAATTATGATTTTTGCACAATGACTTTTTCTGTACCATATTAAGATTCTGTAACTTTTATATAATTTTCTGATGAATAATTTTGATACTTCCTTCTTTACATATGATTAAGGGAATTATTTTGGATAAAATAATTAGAGGTCAAATTGTTTCTGAAAAAATATGGAAATTAGTATCTAGTAATATTTCTCTGTTATTTAGTGATCAAAATTTTTTGGTGGTCATTACGTGAGTAGATCATATAGTTCATGTTCAAAATTGTCCATGGCAAACCATTTGGGAAAATTCAATAAATATCAAATTAATTAGAAAAATTATGAATCTCTGATTTTATACTAAACTTGTTATGATAGACCTCCGGTAAATTTTATAGGAGATTTTGAAGGTAATCTGTAGTACCTCCATTATACATCTCATATTGTATAGGGTGGTCTACATATAGTAACTGCGGAAACTGAACTAGAGTGGGTAATGAATTTGAAGAGTTTGATCCTTAAAAGGTTGCTGGTTTGGGTAAATAAAGGAGTTCATCATTGGAAGACAGGATTAGTAGAGTGTGAGGTTGACTAGTGTTAGGTGGTGTTCGGGATCGACGAAAGATCGTCTTATCCCGTGGAGTGGGAAGGTCAAAATCACCCTAGGATTGATCTAGCATAATGTGAAACGGGAATGGATAAGGGAATCAACCAATAACAATAAGTGCCTTGCGAAAGGGAACGATGGGCTTTAGCTACCATCATAGTTCCTAGTGCCCTTTGAGAGCCCTTCATGGGGTATATTGGGGGCAGTCCTGGACTAACGTAAATTGTAGGAGTGATAAATCTTAAAGAGCAACTAGAATATTTAGGGGTTCACTTTCACACACCCCGGTGTCTCGGGAAGTTAGTTTGACTAGGATATTCGAGCGGTAGTCTCGGTGGTTGTGGAGACGGGCGGGATAGCCCAGTGGGCCGGAGGCCCGGTTGATAATTGGAAAGGACATGATAGTTTGGGGAGCTTGGCTTGGTGGGAAACGTATTAATATTGCATGTTGAAAGATAGGGTAAGCTCTGAACAACTCTGGAGGGGGGTGAATAGAGTTTTTAAAGTCTTTTTGATTTTTGCAGAAATAACAAGGCTTTAATCAAATATATGACAATGATATAAGTGTATAAGTGTACAAGTGCAGCAAGTGAATTAGAGAAAAGATAACTAAGCTACACAGCAAAATATATCACAGCACAAGCACACAGGAAAATCACAGCCACACAGATAACACAAGAATTTTATAGTTGTTCACCAAACTTGGGTACATCCACTCTTCTACCACCCTAGGTAGGAATCCACTATAGGTTTTGATCAGGTGACTGCCACCAATGAGCTTTTAATCAGGTGCTCAAAAACCAACCCAAGTCTTTTTGAAGGAGACTTGCAACCAGAATAATTTTGAAGGGAATTAAAATCCTGTAAAGAGGTGGGGAAGAGAGGTTAATTGAAGTCTTCTTTTCTCAAATCAAAATGAGAAGACTTTGTGGATTCTGTGATGTTGTCAAAGCTCCCCCTGAGATCTTGAATGGTTCAGGAGTGGAAGCTTTGCAAAGGGTGAGTAGGCCTTCTACTGTAAGATCTACTTTCTGAGATCCTTTAACTGATTTGAGTATTTTTGTCACTTGAGATCCCTGAAAACAAAGAAGGAGAGGAAAAACTCTTGATTGTGATTGTTGTTCTTTCTTCTTCTTTTTGAGAGTAGTTGAGTTTTCTTCAGAGAGCTGTATGCACTGCACTTGTGTATTCTCAAAGGTTTCTGTGTATCATTCTTCTCTTTGACTGAGAGATTATCTGCTCTATAACTGCCTCAAGTTCGAATTCAAAAACCAGCAAATAATGGTCAGTCAAAATCTAGGGAATGAAAATGACAAGAATGCTGTCATATATTCTATTCTATGTCTTTCCCGAGATATAAGCAATTAATTCCATTGGGGATATTTGCAATCAATGCTGCCAATAACGGCTCTATTCAAATGCATTGATTATCTAGGGAATTAACGGCCTATAATAGATATGCAATAAGGAGATAGAAAAGGAAATAATAAATAACAATATGTCTTACAGTTTTCGTCGACCAGAGAACAGCTTTTCGTAGACCTGTGATCAGCTTTCGTCGACCTGAGATCAGCGAACAGCTGCACTACATAAACTGATGGATACTGTGCTCTAAGTTCGTCGACCTGAGAATGGCTTTCGTCGAGCTGAGAATTGTTGTTCGTCGAGCTGAGATCAAAAATCGTCGAACTCTGAATGCTGCTTGATAACTTTCTTCTTCTGTGCATCAAGTTCGTCGAGCTGAAGTCTGAGATCATCGAGCTGAGTCTGCAGCCTGGACTTAGAATATTTTCTGGTGTTGAACCACTTCAATCAGAATTAGTCGATCAAAGATCAAGGTTCTTCTGGCTGTTGTTCTTAGTTCGTCGACTGAGTGTTAGACTTAGAAGGCATTACTTTGTCCAGAGTTCGTCGAGCTGAGATCTGAGTTCATCGAGCTCAGCTCAGAGAATTGTCTCTGAGTTAGTCGAGCTGAGCATGGCAATCGTCGACCGGAGATCGACGAACGTAGATCTCCTTTTTCCAAAACTTGAATTCTCTAAGTCTTGAGTCTTTGGCAGTGTTGGAGGCTGGTCCTTTGTACTGTTTGACTCTAAGGACTTGACCTAGACTCTAGGACATGATTATGACTCTGATCTATACATGTTGGGTCATATCCTAACTCAGTGAACCTAGCCCAAATCTAACTAGGGGTTCCAACAATCTCCCCCTATTTTGGTGAGGTCACTAATAACAGACTCAATATAAGAAAAAAATATACAAAGCAGGAACACAATATATATCTGGCAGATAATTTAATGACAAGTGCAGCAGATATATGTATATAGTCAGCTTTGTAACAAAAAAGAAAAAATAATTTTAACAAAGTATACCAAAAGTAGCAATTCTTCTTCAGGATTTTCTGTTTCTACTTCTTGGATTTTGCTTCCTTCTTCTTTTCTCCAGGCTTGGTAAATATAATCTCCCTATTAGGATTAGCAGCTTCTCTTTTTGATATATACAAATCTGCTGCTCCAATCACTGTCTGGGTTGAAGTTCTGGGAACAATTGCCTCTGGATGTCTAGCCATATAATCAGCAAGGTCAAACAGTTTCTTGCTCACCTGAAGTCTTTCAAGTTCTTTTTCTCTATAAGTAGACATTGTAGTGAATTTTGTTGGATCCTGTCCTTCTTCTCTGGCCTTTTTCATCTGTGATAGTGCAATCAATTCTTGGAGCCTGGCCATCCTGAAATTTGGATCATCATCTTAACTGACAGATGACTGATCTTCTTGAGAGGGTAGTAGGGTGCATGCCTGAATTGTGTTGACTATTCTTGGAAGTTTGTAGCAATCTGGCTTTCACTACTTTGAGTGTACAGTGATTTTGGAGGTGCAGCTTCACTGTATTTTCTTTTGGGTTTATGTGATACAAAGTGTCTTCTTTGTTCAGCCTGTGGTTGAGGAGGAGAGAATTCTTGTTTTTGATACACTATTTCTTTTGTTTGTTCAGTACAGCTAGTACTTCTTTGCTGACTGCTTCCATGTGATTGTTGTCTGGATGGCCTTTCTTTGCTCTGATAAATTCTGGTGAATGATTGCTTGAAAGGTGCATCTGACTTTTGAGAACTAATTCCAGAAGCACCAGCAGCTGGTGGAGGAGGAGGAGGGGGATCCTTCCTGTATTTGTAAGCTGGGGGAGGAGAGTACCTTCTACTTTTCTTCCTGGCCTTTTGTTCATTCATTGAGAGCCACATCTAGGCCGGCATTCCCTTGTATGGGGTTATTTTTTGTAGGATATAGTAGGGAGTATCATTGGTGTTTCCAGGTTTGGGAGCAGGAGGAGGTGGAGCCTTCCTTTTCTTAGAGATTTTCCTTTTCTTAGATTCATCATCATCATCGTCATAAGAAGATTAAGGTTTGTCATACATAGCATCAATCTCTCTTAGTGCTTCATCAGAGCTTGTTTTCATTGTTGCATGAGATGGAATTGGGGAGGGAACTGGAGAACTGTATACTTCTGTGCTCTGAGCAACTAACTTGTTTTCTTCCTCTATGTCAGCCATAATCAATGCATCCAGATCTGGTACTGGAGAATGATCCATTACAAAGACTGGGGACATAGGAGAAGCTACGATTGGGGAGGCAATCTATTTAGATGATGGAGTGGCAGGAATGGCAAAACTAGCCTTTTGTTGTTTGACAACATTAGGGCTTATTGGGGAAGAATATGGAATAATATGTTGGGTCCGGCGTTCCTTCACTTGACCTGTGGCGCTTTGCAACTTGTTTAAGAAATTAAGTAGCGCCCTCTCCAACAGTCCGGGCTTTTGGTGCAGTTGGGTATGCGCATGATCCTTCAATTGGTATCAGAGGGAGGTCACAAGTTCAAGATCGGGGGGGCGCTATTAAATCCTGAATTTTCCCTTCTACCTGTTTGGGTCCGGCAGGTCAGGCAAACCGTGGACATGTGGTAACCCCACCTCTGAGCCATGTGGGCCATGTGGTAACCCCACCTCTGAGCCGACGGGTTGTGCTGGACGCCGGGGGGATTGTTGGGTCCGACGTTCCTTCACTTGACCCGTGGCGCTTTGCTACTTATTTAAGAAATTAAGTAGTGCCCTCTCCAACAGTCCGGGCTTTTGGTGCAGTTGGGTATGCGCATGATCCTTCATAATAGCCAGTGATGGCATGGTATACTCAGCTGGAGGAAGGCTGTGATGAGCTGTATAAAAAGAGCTTAACAAACTTATCAAGTCTACTGGGGGATTTATGAAAATATCACCAACAATATTTATTGTTAGTATAACTGACTCATCAATGTCCATGTCAGTTTCAATAAAATGAATCAAATTTAATAAATCTTCTTCTGCTTCTGTATCCATTTCTCCTGTATCTGATATATGTACAACTGCTGCTGCTGGTCCTGCTGCTGCTGCTGTGACTGCTACTTCTTCATTAAGTATCTCCCCCTGCCTGGTTTCAGCAAGTGCTGAGGCCAGGCCCCAAACTGAAGATGGAGTAGTGGTGAGGGAAGATATTTGGGCAGCAAGAGATGAGATGGAGGCATCTAGAGGAGAAATGGCCTCTGCTATAAGGGTTTTGAGTAGTGGGGTGAGAAGAGTGATGAGAGTGGTGGTAAGAGAGAGATCCAGAGTTGGAGAGACAGAAACTGGAGTAGTAGCTGAAGGAGTAGATGTGGGTGATGGAGGTGGAGGTGGAGGTGGAGTTTCAAAGGGGAGGTCATTTTGTGGAGATTGAGAGTTCAAGGGAGAGGAGAGAAGGTTAAAGGAGGGGAGGGAGGAGAGGTTGATGTGGGGGATATCAACCAAGTTAGATGGTTGAGGGGATAGAGGTGGTGTAGGGATGGAAGTGTAAGATTGAGATGAAGGAGGAGGAGATGGTACATGTGTAGGGGAAGAGGGAAGTGGAGATGCTGGTGGTGGTTGAGTATGGATGTGGATGGTAGTAGAGGGTAGGGTTGGTAGGAATTGTTGTTGGGATGGAAGAAGAGGGGCAGGAGATGATGGAGGGGTGGAAGGGAGCCATTTAGTGGGGTGGGGAAAGGCTGGTGCAGCCCTTGTACTCTTGGAAGTTTTAGTGGAGGAGGAGGTAGCCTTACTTAGCTTGGTGATGGTCCTCTCCCACTTGCCAAAAAGAGCATAGGTGAGTCTCTTTGAGGCATTGATGGATATGGTCGAGGAGACCAGGGATCCTGTAGCCTTTTCCTTTAGAAAGATCCCTAGGATCCTTCCAAAGCATACCTCTTTCTTGCTGTTCTTCTTTGTGATCAAATCGAACAGAATCTGTGCCCAGTTTACAGCTTTCTTATTTACAATGGCGCACATGACTAGGAACTGATGCCTGGTGATATAATCATGTGCAGTGTGCTTCCGAAGCAACACTTTCCCAACTATATCTGCGAGAAATTTATACTCGGCAGATAGAAGTTTCATGAGGAGCTTGTTTGGGGTTCTCCAGAATACCCCATTGTATTCAGCATTAAATCAAACTCTTCAGCATCAATTTCTAAATCCTCACCATTTTTCAATCCAAAAATATCTCTAAGAATATCAGGGGTAAGAGAAATTTTGTTAACCGCGATGGTGCCGATCATCTTATTCTCATCGATAGTAGTTGTATACACCCATTCTCTGATTTCTATGGCAGATATCTTTATGTAGGTTGAGAGCAGAGTCTTCAGTTGTTGTTCTTCTAGTAGTTAGAGAATGTTCAGGAAAACTGGATCAGAATACTTGAATGATTCAAAGTCTATGTTGAAGCCAACATCAAATTTCATGGCAGTGAAAGAGCCAGCGGGAATCGCCATGAAAGCACCTGCAAAGGAAAACGACGATCAAGTGCAAAAGGAAATGAAAGCGCGGGAACGGAGGTCGAAGAAAACCTAAATATAAGGTTTTCCAGAATATGAACTGACAAACTCCGTTCGACGAAAATTAGAAGATCTTCGATCTAAGGTCGACGAAATAATTTAGAGTCAACCAGTTCGTCGATATCGAGCTGAAGATTTGAAAGCATTTCGTCGATCTGAGGTCGACGAAAGGTTTCTAAAGTAAGTTCATCGATCTCGTGTCAACGAAAATCACTTCACTAAGAGATTTCGTCGAGCTCAGGTCGACGAAAAATCTCAGGAACTGGTATCAGTTCGTCGATCTCAGGTCGACGAACAGAGACAATTCTTTGACCAGTGACAGGACATTAGATTAAATCCTGACCATTTATCATACCAAGCTGATTAACAAAGAACATATGCTTAGATGAATCCAATGGCTTAGTGAATATATCTGCTCTTTGCAAATCAGTAGAGATAAATTCAAGTTTAATCTTTTATTTGTCAACACAATCTCTAATGAAATGATGTCTAATGTCTATATGCTTGGTTCTAGAATGCAATACTTGATTTTATGCAATTGAAATAGCACTTGTATTTTCACATAGAATAGTTGATTTATTTAAGTTGACACCATAATCTAGTAGTTTGTTTTGTATCCACAATATCTGTGAACAGCAACTACCTGCAGCCATATATTCAGCTTCAGCAGTGGATGTTGAAACAAATGTTTGTTTTCTATAGAACCAAGATACAAGTCTGTCACCAAGGAACTGACAAGTTCTAGAGGTACTTTTCCTGTCTACTCTGCATCCAACATAATCAGCATCAGAGAATCCAGTTAACACAAATGCTGATTCTGTTGAATACCAGAGGCCTAGATCTGGACAATCTTTCATATATCTTAAAATCCTTTTCAAGAAAATAAGGTGAGATTCTTTAGGGTTCACCTGGAACCTAGTACAAAGATATGTGGCAAAAATAATGTCTAGTCTGCTTGCTGTCAAATACAGTAGGGATCCAACAATGGACCTATAAATGGTCTAATCAACTGGTTTTCCAGATTCATCAGCATCTACAATAGCATTGGCAGCCATGGGAGTTTTTATGGCAGAGGCATCATTCATCCCAAACTTCTTAATAAGCTCTTTAGCATATTTAGATTGAGAGATGAAGATCCCTTCAGGAGTTTGTTTCACTTGGAGACCAAGGAAATATGATAACTCACCCATGCTACTCATCTCAAACCTTGAGTGCATTAAATCAGAAAATCTTTTGCACAGATTTGGATCAGTGGAACCAAAAATTATGTTATCCACTTATATTTATACTAAGAGAATTTTATCATGATGCAACTTTGTAAAAAGGGTTTTATCTACCATGCCTCTAGAAAAACCATGCTCTAAGAGAAAGCTGGCTAAGGTCTCATACCAAACTCTTAGAGCTTGCTTTAAACCATAGAGAGCCTTATGCAATTTAAAAACATAAGAGGGATGAGATGAAGAGATAAAACCTGGGGGTTGTTCAACATACACCTCTTCTTTGAGTTCTTCATTTAGGAATGCACTTTTCACATCCATCTGGTAGACTTTAAACTTTTTGAATGCTACAAAAGCTAAGAAAATCCTCATAGCTTCAAGTCTGGCAACTGGAGCAAAGGTTTGATTCAATTCCTTCCTCTTGCATGTATCCTTGAGCAACAAGCCTTGCCTTATTCCTCACTATCACACCTTGGGCATCAAGTTTATTTCTGAATACCAACTTAGTCCCAATTACTGGATACACCTGGGCCTTGGAACTAAGTCTCAAACTCTACACCTCTCAAACTGGTTGAGTTCCTCTTGCATTGTAGTCATCCAGTTTTGATCGTGCTCTGCATCAGATATGGATTGAGGCTCAATTTGAGAGAGAAAGCAGGCAAGCATCACATCAGGGTTGAGTTGATGTCTTGTCTGCACTCCTAATGATATGTCTCCAATTACTTGAGATCTAGGGTGATCTCTAAGTATGATAAGGTCATTAGGTGGAGTTGGTTAAGCAACAGTTATTTGATTTAATTCCTCTTGTTGAATTGTATCAACTGTTAGAGGAAATTGAACTGCTTCCACAGTCTCTTCTTCACTTTCAACTTCTGATATAGCTTGTGGAGAGGGATGTGATTCATCCTTTTAAGTAAGATTTAGATCATCCAAGCTCTCACACAAATTTTGTACCTGCAGATCATTGTTGGTAGAGATGTCTCTCTCCTTGTAAAACATATTAGATTCATCAAATGTTACATGCATAGATTCCTCAATTTTTAATGTTGATTTATTAAACACCCTATATGCCTTGCTGACTTGGGAATATCCTAAAAAAATTCCCATTGTAGCCTTAGCTTCAAACTACCTAAGATGTTTTTTGTCATTGTTGTGAATATAGAATATACATCCAAATACTTTAAAATAGGTTATTATAGGTTTCTTCCCATTATGTAGTTCATAGGGAGTCTTAAGCTTTAGTTTATGTATTAGACTTCTATTCAGGGCATAGTTTGTTGTGCTCACAGCCTCTGCCCAATAGGATAGGGGTATGTAAGCATCTGTAAGTAATGTACCTGCAGCTTCAATGAGTGTTCTATTCTTCCTTTCAACTACCCCATTTTTTTGAGGAGTTCTTGGAGCTGAGAAACAATGTCTGATACCTTCCTTCTCACAGAACTCTAGCATAAGAAGATATTCAAACTCAGTACCATGATCACTTCTGATCAATGCAACTTGAGTAGAATACTCAATCTGTATGTTCTTGAGAAAATCTGTGAGAACCTTAAAAGTATCTGACTTAGTTCTCAAAAAAACCCATGTGAATCTGGAGAAATCATCTACAATAACTAATGTATAAGACTTTCCTCCTAGACTTTGTACTGCAATAGGGCCAAAAAGGTCCATATGAAGCAAGTATAAGATTCTAGGTGAATCACTCTTATTAATGGATTTAAAAATAAATTTAGTTTGCTTTCTTAGCTGACAAGCCCTGCAGAGGCCTTCCTTCTTGTGGGGACCAGAAGGTAAGCCTCTTACAAGATTGTCTTTAGATAACCTAGCTATATTTTTATGGTTTACATGTCCTAGTCTTTTGTGTCATAATCTAGTTTGAATGCTGACAAAATTGAATAAGAAAATTTCAGATTTAGCTGATTCAAAATTTACTAAGTAGATGTTGCCTTAACTAATTCCTGTTAAAACAGTTGTGTTGTTTAAAGAAAAAAGACATAAAGAGTTAGAAAAGCTTACTTGATAATCTGTATCAAATAGTTGGCTTACTGATATCAGGTTATGCTTAAGACCATTTACATAAGTCACTTTTTTGAATGTCATAGCTCCACAGTTGAAATCTCCATAGCCTTCTATCAGTCCAAAGCCTGAGTCCCCAACGATTACTTTAGGTCCAGTCTTGGCTTTATAGTTGATTAGGCATTCCTTGTAACCTGTCATATGTTTAGAGCAACCACTATCCAGGTACCACTTGTTTTGAGTGACAGGGTTCTCTTCTACCTGCAAGGAGGATTAGCAGCTTTTGACCCAGATTACCTCGGGTCCTTGTTGTTTAAGAAAATTGAAACTTGAAATAAATGAGCATTCAGGTTGATTCTTAAAACCTAAAGGATGAAACCTTCTAGGAGGTATGACCCACTAAATAAAGGGATTAAAGGGTTTATCAATTTTTAGGTTACTCTGGTTATAAACTGAGTTTGACAAATTTGAGTATGTTCGTTGATCTGAGCTCGACGATCTGGGTTGATTTCTTTGATATCTGCTCGAAGAATGGAGGTATCTATTCTCAGAGCCCCAGAAACGTCAATCTCTGTTCGACCAACCATACTGATTTCGTCGATCCCAGTTCGAAGAATAGTTTACGTTATTATTTGCATTCAGGGTTCGTTGTTTTGAGGTCGACAAACCATACCCATTTCGTCGTTCTACGTTCGACGAAATATGTTGAACATAGTTATGTTATTTGTTTTTCCTTTTCTGATTGATTTTATTAAGTTCTAACTGTTTAAGAACTTTGTTAACCTTCTCTACCTATTCAGTATTTTTCTTACCATTTTCAGAGATGAAGTTAATAGGTTTTGACAATTGATTTTTCTAAATTAGGATTGGTTCACTAGATGAGGCTCCTAATCCTAGTTTGTTATTGTTAGATCTTGTATTAACTGTGCTAGTTATATCTAATAGTTGTAAGCTTCTACCATTCAGGTATTCTTCTAATTCCTTAGCCTTACTTAATTAAGATTTCAGAAAAACTATTTGTTGATTGGCTAAGCTTAATTCTTCAGTTAATTTTTCACTTTCAGCAATGATTTTGTCTTGTTCTAAAAGTTTTTCCTTGAGAATTTTGATTTCCTTCTCAGATCCTATTAGGTCTAAACACAAGAGTTTAAATTCAGATTGAAATTCTTTAGATTGAAAGTTATAGCAATCAATTACCTGATCCTCTTCAGAGAGGGATTCCTCATCATCAGATTCTTCTGAATCTGATTTGTTGCTTCCTGCATCTATTGTCATAAGACACATTTCCCTTGCCTTCTTTTCTTCTACATCATCTTCACTGGAGCTAGAGGAGGATGTTTCATCTTCAGTATCACTCCAGGTTTAAGCTACAAAACCCTTCTCCTTCTTCTTGTACTTGCTGGAGGAGGCCTTGCTGTGCTGATGTCTTCTTGAGTCCTTTTCTTGTCTTCTGTCTTTCTTTTGGACTTCTGGGCATTCTGAGATGACGTGTCCAGGTTTCCTGCACCCAAAATAGACAACCTCTTTAGAAGGGGTCTTGTCATACCTGGGTTTATCTTCAATCTTTGAAGGCTTTCTCCTGAAGTCCTTCCTCGCCATTTTATAGAATCTCTTAGTAAAGAGAGCCATAAGATCTTCATTGGTTGGCAAGTTGGGAGATTCTTATGCAGCTTGGAGTGCTAAGTTTTGTTCCTTTCTAGTAGGCGTTGAAGCCTTTGGTTCAACTGCAGCTTCTCTTGACTTGATCAATTGCTCATAGGATTTGAGCTTTCCAAGCAGAGATTCTGTTGAGATTTCAGCCATGCTTCTGGCTTCTCTAATGGGCCAGATTCTAGAGTCCCAAGTGCTAGGGAAGCACATGAGGATCTTTTCATTAACCTCAGTCAGAGTAATTTCTTTATCCAGTGTTCTGAGCTCACTGATGATGGAGCTCAGCCTGTTGTACATTACTTCCACAGATTCTGCTTCATCTTTCCTGAAATTTTCATATTGAGATATGAGGTTGGATCTTCTATCCTTCCTCTCATCAGCAGATCCTGCTACCATTTGGTTGAGGGAATCCTAAATAGCTTTGGCAGATGTACATTCAGTAACTTTATAAAATATATCATCTGACATTGTTTGGGCCAGTATGTTCATAGCTCTGGCATCAGCAATCTTTGATTTCTTATGTGCATCAGCTTGATCTGGAGGAGGCACTGCACTGAGATTTACTGGGGTTGAAGTAGAGGCCACTGGAGCTGGTGGTCCTGTCAAGATGGAATTAAAAATGTCCCCATCAATAGAGTTCATATAAAGTTTGATTCTTGTCTTCCAGATTGCAAACTTTTGCAAGTTGCAAACTAGAGATTTGGTGCTGGCATAATCCTTATTTTGTGCCATGATATCAGAAAATAAAATTTAAACTGAGAAACTAGTAATACTTATTCAGAGTTTATCCTGAGGATCTTGATTAATCCAGGTGTGAGCCTGTATGATGTGATTAACCAGCCTCTGATACCAATTGAAAGATAGGGTAAGCTTTGAACAACACTAGAGGGGGGTGAATAGAGTTTTTAATGTCTTTTTGATTTTTTGCAGAAATAACAAGTCTTTAATCAAATATGTTACTATGATATAAGTGTATAAGTGTACAAGTGCAGCAAGTGAATTATAGAAATGGTAACTAAGCTACAAAGCAAAATATATCACAGCACAAGCACACAGGAAAATCACATCCACACAGACAACACAAGAATTTTATAGTGGCTCCCCAAACTTGGGTACATCCACTCTTCTACCACCCTGGGTAGGAATCCACTACAGGTTTTGATCAGGTGACTGCCACCAATGAGCTTTTGATCAGGTGCTCAAAAACCAACCCAAGTCTTTTGGAAGGAGACTTGCAACCAGAATAATTTTGAAGGGAAATAAAACCCTGTACAGAGGTTGGGAAGAGAGGTTGATTGAAGTCTTCTTTTCTCAGATCAAAATGAGAAGACTTTTTGGATTATGTAATGTTGTCAAAGCTCCCCCTAAGATCTTGAATGGTTCAGGAGTAGAATCTTTGCAAAGGGTGAGTATGCCTTCTGCTGTAAGATCTACTTTCTGAGATCCTTTGACTGATTTGAGTATTTTTGTCACTTGAGATCCCTAAAAAAAGAAGGAGAGGAAAAACTCTTGATAGTGATTGTTATTCTTTCTTCTACTTTTTGAGAGAAGTTGAGTTTGAGAGAACTAAGTTGTCAACCTAAATCACCTAGAGGGGGTGAATAGGTGAAATGCGTGTCAAATGCGGAATAAAAAAAATAACACAGCACAGATAAGTAATCAAGCAATCACACAGACGACACGAGATTTATAGTGGTTCCCCAATCTTGGGTACGTCCACTTTTCCTCACCGATCTAGCAAATCACTAGACTCGGCTACTCCACTATCTCGGATTGCAAACCAATCCTACACCTCGGAACTATGTTCCTACAAAAACTCGATCCCAAACGGACCTACACTCGGAAGATAAAACTTCCTACCACTCGGAGATAGATCTCCTACAATGAAATTTGTTTGAAAAGAAAAACACAAATAACAATTAGCACAGATCTGGATCTTTGACGTAATCTTCTTCTTGATAGCTTTTTGGTTTGGATAGAAACAGGTGAAGAAGACTTGAGAAAAATCCACGATTCTGAGATCTGGAATCACCACGATCAAGAAAATAAATCAGAGACGATGAAGCACGGAGAGATCGGATGATTCTTCTTGAGTCTGGATCGCTTGAGAATTAGAGATCGATAGCTGCGGGTGAGAGAGGACGATCTAGAGCTTCTTCCAAAAGCTTTAATGGCGGTGGATGGAAAGATTAGGGTTTTCGTGATTTTCTCTTTCTTAAAAATTAATCTCTGTAAACGCGTGTATTTAGTCAAGTCTGAAAAGACCTATTTATAGGCGGTCTCCAACGGTCATAAGCATAATTAAGGATGACACGTGGACCAATCAGAAAGGACTTTTAGAAAATACACAAAGAAACTTGACTTAGAGAAATTCAGGAAATTCGAACATACACACTCGAGATACAGAGACATACTCGAGTAAGAGGTTACATACTCGAGTGGATATGAGGGATATACTCGAGTATCAAGATAGAAACTACTCGAGTGCTTCAGGGATCAATACTCGAGTGACTTAGAGAACCTACTCGAGTATGAGCAAATATACTCGAGTATAAACACTTGGAAAAATTTCTCAGATAAGACTTGAAGAGCTACTCGAGTATAAGAGTTTGAGATACTCGAGTATGGGGAAGATAGACTATTCGAGTATCTTAGGAAAACTACTCGAGTGATCACTAACCTACTCGAGTATGAAAATCAATCTACTCGAGTACAGAGTTACCTACTCGAGTATTTCAGAGAACTACTAGAGTATGTGGACTTAGAAACTTTCTAGGATAAGAAGTCCAGATCTACTCGAGTTCAAACAGAGCGCTTACTCGAGTAACTAACCATCTACTCAAGTATAAGGTATCACTTACTCGAGTGAAAGAAAATCTACTCGAGTATAAGCTTTCATACTTGAGTATATAGAGATTCCACTCGAGTAAGTAGCCCAACCTACTCGAGTACAGACTCACTTACTCGAGTATACTAAAGAAGTACTCGAGTATGTGGACTTAGAAAATTTCTTCTGAGATAGACTTCAATACTCCATAGGTCCCAGTGCATGTTGATGAAGTGTGTCCCAATAGAGAGGCTATACATGAGCCAACACCTTAGATCACACAATTAGGAATTACATTGTATGGTCCTGTGTTTGGTAGCCCATTATAGACTGACATTGGTCTACACTTGGCAATACAAACCTGCACACATACAACTCAAACACAATATCAAATATACCTTAATTCATCTTAGTTCAAGGTCTGACTTCCTACAAATCTGAGGTATTGTGGAGACAAATCTCAACAATCTTCCCCTATTTGTAGATGTCAGCACCCTCTACACTAAGGTGAATTACTTAGAGTAAAAAGAACAACAAAACATATACTGAAAAAAAAATGAAACAGGAATAATAAAGATAGCCATAATTAGAATCAAATATATTTATATAGAAATGATTTCAAAAGATTAAATGTCCATATCCACATCCTCATTCACTGAAGAAGGGGTTCCTCTATGCAGTCTTTCTCTTTTAAGCTCTTGCCTCTCCAGGTAGCTGAAAGGTTTGGGAAAATAGGTTTTGGGCCTTGGAGGAGCAGCTGGATTGTTATATCCCCAATTTCTGTCATGCAATCTGATTTTGATTTGAGATACATCATACGCTTTCCATTCTGCGTTGCTATAGTAGTGATCTCTATTTTCACCAAAATCTATTACCAGCTTCAAGGTATCAAGGATAAGAGACTTGGAGGTAGGACTCCAAACTTCTGCATTAACAACTTCTGGTCTACCTTATGTATCTGGGGCAGGCTCTCTCCTTGGTGCAGAACGGCTAGCAGAAGCGGCGTCACCATATTTCCTTTTCTTTCTGGGGGCACCCTGAGAACTTGGAGGAAACTCATCTTGCCACATATCATCATAAGAAAGAGGAGGCTCAGTCATGTCACCAGTAGGTCTAGTGAGAAGACTAGCACATACTCTGGAATGTTGGCCTGAGCTGGAAAGTTAGCCTGATCTTGAGCACCTGTGGGAGGATGTTCTTCAAGAGGATCTAAGGCCTTTGGAATAATGGCAGGGTTAAGTTAGGAGTTGGGAAAGTTCTGATTATGCACCCATACAGCAGTGTCATAGATATAGAACTTTGCAGATTGAAGTTGAGCAAGGATGTCTGCTTTCATTTCTTTGACTAGACTATCCACAGATGCTTTAGATTATTCAGATATTTTTTCAACTTGTTCTTTGACTATCTTCTCCCCCTTGGTGATATCTACTGAGAGTTGGGCAATTGCTTCATCTCTAAAAGTTCCAACTTCCTCACAAACTTTCATAACATTCGCGGTAGCATCCTTGTCCAATTGAATCTGATTATTTGCAACTGTTTCAGCTTGATCTTTGAGTACACCTATACTGGTGATAGTATGATCTAGGGCTTTGCCACCCAACTGAAATAGTCTCTTGAGCTCATCAGTGTTTGCTTGAATTTCAGCAAAGCCTCTACTCATCTCAGTTTCAAGAGTAGAGATCTTGTTGTTCACTGATGCCAGAGAATCATCAAAGTATTTTCTCTGTTCACGGAACATTTGCCCAATCTGACTGACTAAATCTGAGGAGCTAGAGGGATCTGAGGCTGGGGCAGAGGCTGAGGGAACAGGAGCAACCCAGGGGGGAATTTCAGTAATCACAACTGAGCTTTCAGCTCTCTTGAAGGGTGGTATCACAACTGAATCTTCTGTATTGATGAAAGAGGGATGAGAGAAGTCTAGTGTCCTCAGAGGAGAATCCACTGGTTCTGGAGACATGTCCTCGTCATCAGACAGTAGATTAATCTCTGGCTGACCTTGCTATTTATCAGGGGACTGAGCAGGAGAGGTAGGGGGTACCTTTGCAGGGGAGGGAGAAGGATCCTTAGCAGGGGAAGGATCTGCTTGAGAGTGATCCTCAGGAGATAGCATAACTGAGTCATCTTGAAACACTGGAGCATCTGACCTGAGTTTATCAATCAGTCTGTTAATATCTTCAGCTGTAGAGAGAAGGTTTTCTTGAGCTTGAACTTCTGAGGTGAGATCTTCTGGAGGTGGAGAAGGAGGAGGAGTAGGATCTTGGATCAGATCTTGCTGAGAAGAGACTTCTGAAGCTTTGTGCTGAGGATTAGATGAGGCAGGCTCCCCCTCAACTATTGCACCCGAGGTGGTAATAGTGTGATGTAAAGGAGGAGATGGAATCCTATCATCTGAGATAAGGGGCTCTCTGGGCTCATCTTCTGAGGTAAAAGCTGCTTTTGAGGCTTGAGCAGTGTTGAGGAGTTTGATTTCATATCTTTGGATTGAGAGGATGGATACTTTCTTCATATGATGGAGGGGAGTGCCTTTAGATAAATCAAACACTGTAGGATTAAGCTCATGGAGGAGGAGTGAGATAATCCTGGCATAGCTTGGTTTTTTCACACTTTCTCTGATTTTGTCTAGTATCATCATTCCAAACTGGAATTTGTTCCGGCAGACTATGGCTTGCATAACGTCAAAAAGATTTTGGGAAATATCCTTGAGGGAATAGGTTTTGCACAGAAGAACTTTGGCAATCACATCCACAAGAAATTTGCCCTCTGAATTGTAATCTGCACGGCGGAACGAATATGCTTCATACGGGTTTATTCCACAGAAGAAGCTGGTTCTTTCGGAATCTTCAGGAGTCAGATCATCTTCTTCATCCACCACTGGCAATTTTAATAGAGTAGCTAAGGAAGTTTGTCCAGACGGATTTTGATCCCACTGACCTTAGATTTTAGAACTGTACCATTGCGCTTGACCTTCAGATTTTTGTAGAACTCCTCGACTGCAGGGAAAATGACTTTGCACGGTGTCTAGAGGATGAACGAGAGTCCGGCGGTGTCGAACAGAATGAGCAGGTTTCGGAAATCATCGGAGAGGTCGTTTATACCTTCAGGGTCGAGCTCTGAGCCGATTCCGATCTTGGATGTGGGAGCCATCAGCGATTCTGGAGAACGGAAGAGATGAAAACGACAGAGCTTTGCGGGTTTCGGAATATGAAACGATGACGGCTACTCGGGAGAATGAGGAGTGGAAAGGATTTCTGATTTCTAAATATATATATGACCCTAATTAGGTTTAAGTAGGAGTGATAAGGATAAAATCAAACCTGTTACGGAGCGGCAAACACTTTGGTGCGAATAGAAAAAAAATTTCAAATTGCTGATTGTCGTATACTCGAGTGTATTTCGCCATACATGAGTAGGATATGGAGCATACACGAGTAGGTCGAGTACATACACGAGTAGATTACCAACTACTCGAGTATGGAAATTTTGTCACTCGAGTGTTCTCCGTTTACTCGTGTATAAGTCTCTATATACTCGAGTATATCACTTTGAAGGACGATTTGCTTGGGAGAATTTTACTGCCACTGATATCTTCAACTCTGAGCCTGTCTTTGAATCCACCATCATTATTCCTCTTTGTTGAGCAGCCCGAGTTCCGTTTTGAAGAATGAAAACTTGGACTCCTCCAGCGGTTTGGTGAATATATCTGCAACTTGCCTGTCTGTGGAGACATATTGTAGATCTATGTCTCTGTTTTCCACATGCTCCCGGATGAAGTGATATCGAAGCTCTATGTGCTTTGTCCGGCTGTGGGAGACTGGGTTGTTGGCGATTGCTATTGCGCTGGATGAGTCGCAGAACAGAGGAACGTTCTGGAACTTCATGTTATAGTCTTCAAATTGATTCTTGATCCATAGAAGCTGTGCACAACAGCTGCCTGCAGAGATATACTCTAATTCAGCCGTTGAGATGGCTACACAGTTCTGCTTCTTACTGCTCCAAGAAATAAGTCTCCTTCCGAGAAATTGGCAAGTCCCGGAAGTACTTTTCCTATCGTCTTTGCTTCCTGCAAAATCTGCATCTGAAAATCCAATTAGTTCACTATCATTACTTCTTAGGTACCATAAGCCAAGATTTGGTGTACCTTTGAGGTATCTCAAGATTCGCTTTGCAGCAATGTAGTGAGATTCCTTAGAGTTCACCTGAAATCTAGCACATACACATGTGGAAAATATTATGTCTGGTCTACTTGCGGTAAGGTAGAGCAAGGACCCAATTATGCTTCTATACTTGGTTTCATCAAAAGGTTTCCCTTTCTCATCCTTGTCCAGAGACATAGCTGAGGCCATTGGAGTCCTCATAGAGGTTGCATTCTCCATTCCGAATTTCTTAAGTAGCTCTTTGGTGAACTTGGTCTGTGAGATGAAAATTTCATCCTCAGATTGTTTCACTTGAAGCCCTAAGAAATACTTCAGCTCTCCCATACTGCTCATTTCAAACTTCCCTTGCATAAGTTTAGAAAACTTCTTGCAGAGGTTGTTGTCTGTAGAGCCAAAAATAATGTCATCGACATAGATTTGCACTAGCAAAATCTTGCCTTTTATTTCCCTAAGAAATAATGTCTTGTCTATCTTTCCTCTTGTGAACTTATTTTCAAGAAGAAAGATAGACAGCATTTCATACCAAGCTCGAGAAGCTTGTTTAAGACCATATAAGGCTTTTTGCAGTAAATAAACATGATTAGGAAAAGTTGAGTCAACGAAACCTGGCGGTTGCTCTACATACACTTCTTCCTTTATGTCGCCATTCAGGAAGGCGGACTTGACGTCCATCTGATAGACGGTAAAGCCCTTAAGTGCAGCGTAGGCAAGGAATAACCTGATCGCCTCCAGTCTTGCCACTGGAGCATACGTTTGGTCAAAGTCGATTCCTTCCTCTTGACGATAGCCCTTGGCGACAAGTCTGGCTTTATTCTTTATAATTGTTCCATCTTCGTCCATCTTGTTCCGGTAGACCCATTTTGTCCCAATGACGTTCTTCCTCTTGGGTCTACGGACAAGTGTCCAAACTTTGCATCGTTTGAACTAATTCAGCTCATCTTCCATGGCTCGATGAGTTCTGACGCCATCCCGAGGATCTCCTATGATTTGGTCTAAGGGATGATCCTTCACGTGTCTAAACTCTAGAGTCCTTGCATCTGGAATCTCTTCAGCCACTGGAGTTGCATCTTCAGCTAGGATGTGTTCTTCATCTTGATCATCTACCTCTCCAATAGGGGTTGTAGAAGTGATCATGATGAACGTCTCATCTTTATCTTGAGTAGGTTCATCCAAGCTGAGTTCCTTCATCTTTGTACCTGCATCCTCAATAGGCATACTAGAAGAGTTGCTTTGCAGCAGACTCGTCTCATCTAATACAATGTGTAACGATTCTTCTACCACCAGAGTTTTTCTATTAAATACTCTATAGGCCTTACTATGGCTACTATAACCTACAAAAATACCTTCAAGGCTTTTCTCGCTAAACTTGGTAGTGTGATACTTGTCGTTGTTAAGTACAAAGCACTTACAGCCAAAGATTCTAAAATATGAAATGGTTGTTTTCCTGCCTTTTAGAAGTTCGTAGGGAGTCTTATCATGGTTCTTGTTGATGAGAGCTCGATTTTGCACGTGACAAGCGGTGTTGACGGCTTCAGCCCAGAAGTACTCTGGAAGTGAGGCATCACTCAACATAGTCCGGCAAGCCTCTATGAGTGTTCTGTTCCTTCTCTAAGCTACTCCATTTTGCTGTGGAGTGCGAGGAGAGGAAAACTCAAGAAAGATACCTTGACTTCCACAGAATTCTGCCATGGCTCCAGACTTGAATTCCGTTCCATTGTCACTTCTGATTTTGACTACGGAACAGTTGTATTCATTCTGGATTTGCCTAACAAAACTAGTGCCAGTACTGAAGGTATCTGACTTGTGTTTCAGAAAGAACACCCACGCAAAGCGCGAGTAATCATCCACAATAACCTACGTATATTCCTTACCTCCCAAACTTCTAACTTGCAGTGGACCAAACAAGTCCATATGGAGAAGCTTTAAGCTTCTATTGGAATCCTTGCCTATTATGCTTTTAAATGAACTCCTTGTTTGCTTGCCTTTGATACAGGCGTGACAAAGACTGTCCATAACGCACTTGACATTAGATGCATCACGTACTAAGTTTTGAGAGAATAGTTTATTAATAGTTTTGAGATTAATATGTGCTAGTCTCTTGTGCCATTGGTCAGCAAGAGATGCACTACTTTTTGCTAAAAGACACACTAGTGTGGAAGAGTCTATACAAATGAAATTTAAACAGAAAATATTTCTGCTTCGAGTGCCTGATAAAACAGTTTCCATGTTGTCAATCGATTTTATCAAACACTTGTCAGCATGAAATTCAATCACGTATCCTCTGTCGCATAGTTGGCTTATGCTGATGAGATTGTGTTCCAATCCTTCAACATAGTCTACATCCGAAAAGGATACGCTACTGTTAGTAATCATATCGTAGCCTTTAGTTATTCCTCGATTTGAACCTCCAAAGATGACCTTTGGTCCGTTGCAGACTGAGGTGAAGTTCTGGAGTAGGCTCCTTGTCCCGGTCATGTGTCGAGAACATCCACTGTCAAGGTACCAGATTGGCATTTTGGTGGTCTTTGGACATACCTACAATTACAATCACTTAGCCTTAGGAACCCAAACAAGTTCGGGTCCTTGGTCTCGAGTTAGAATACTCCCCCTATGAGCATTAGCATCATGAGTGGTCATTCTCACATTGCTAACTTGAGGGGTTGTAGCATTTCTAGGATTGAACCAACAATCGATGGCAAAATGACCAATTCTTCCACAACACCAACAGTCGAACCTGTTGTATCTTTGCCTAATGTATTCCTGCTTGATTATCTGGTAAGATGGTCTAGCAGGAACTTCACTCTTGGAGGAGGAAGCTTCATGATGGTGGCAGCTACATGAAGTCTTCTCCTTCATAGGCTTTTCCACAATAGGTTTTACCTTTGGTGTCATCTTGATGTTATGACCATGAGCATATGGTACATAGTTCTGAAGTTGAATCTCTTCATAAGGTGCCTTGAAGACAATCTCGCCAAAGTTACGAGGACGAGTCCAACCTTGGTATCTTGACTTAGGCTTCTCGGGGATCGGCCTAGAGAAGTGTCCATAGGTGGACTCATAGTCGAATTCGTTCACAGGAAAGATAACTTTCTTGAACAATACAGGTTCCAAGGGAGCATTCCCTTTTTCTTCAGCTAGAGCCTTCTGGGCAGCCTTATTCTTTCTCTTGGCCTTGTTTCTCCTAGAAGATTTACTAGAAGCACCAATGTGGCCTATACTAACACCCTTGGCCTTAGCTGAGAACTCAGCAACGAGTGGAAGAACTGTCTTAGGCTTGGAGAAACGCTCAACAAGTTTCTTCTCAGCCTTGAGTTGTTGTTCCAATTCTTTGATGATTTCCTCTTTAAGGTCGAGGTGCTTGAGAGCTTGATTGTATTCTTCCATAGCAGCATCGAAGTTCTCTTGAAGAGAGTTAGTCTTAGTGACTTCTTCTCTCAAGCTGCTCTCACTAGCCTGTTGAGATTTTATCTCTTTGGCTTGAGTTTTCACGACTCTGCGACATTTTTCGTAAGCCGTAAGTAACTCCTTATATTGTCCCATGAGTTCAGATTCATCCTCAGAGGAATAGCCCTCTTGCTCATTATCATCATCAGATTCAGAGAGAGGAGTGTGAGATTTTACCTCCCCAGTGAACTGGGGGACTTGTTCATCATCAGAGTGAGCCATGAGCCCGAAGTAAGCTTCCTTTTCTTCACTTGACTCAGATGAGTCGGAGTCGCTGAGAGTTTTGCTCTTCTTGGCTAATAAGCTCTTCTCTATCCTCTTCTTGTGGTATGAGGATTTTTTTCCTCTCTTCTGCCACCCTCTTTCTTCTTGTGAGGGCAGTCTGCGATGACGTGACCTGGCTTATTACAACAATAACAAACAATGTCAGTTGAAATCTGTTTGTTCTGTTTGGATTTATACCTGTCATGGCTACTTGAGCCATTCTTTCGCTGATCACCGTCATGTCGTGATCTTCTGTATGAGGCATCCTTGCCTCTCCATTGCTTCTTTTTATTCAAGAATTTCTTGAACTGCCGCGAAAGCAATGAGAACTCTCCTTCAGATAGTTCTGAGCCTGAGGTGCTTTGCTCGGAGCCTTCTTCTTCACTTTCTTCTTGAGGAGATGCTGGCGAGGCAGCTTTGCCCTTCCTTAAACTGTCAGCCTTTAAAGCAACCGACTTCTCTTTTGAGGAGAAGCGACTTTTCTCTTCTTCGGCTTTTCTGGAGTTGATCTGCAGTTCATAAGACATCAGCTTGCCAAATAGATTCTGTGGATCTGTCTCTGCTAGTCTGCCAAACTCTCAGATGGCACAGACTTTATTGTCCCATTCTTTGGTGAGAGATCTCAGAAACTTATCATTCAGCTCCCCATTAGTAAAGACTCGACCATACACTCTCAGTCCATTGACTATCTTAAAGAAGTTTTCAAATGTGTCAGATTTTGGTTCCTTGTGACCTTTTCGGAAGGCTTCATACTTCTGATTTAAGAGGGATCTCCGATCATCCCTAACTTCCTCAGTCCCTTCCATCAGACTCACCAGGGATTGCCACATCTCCTTGGCAGATTGGCACTATATAAGATTTTGCAGCATTGAGTCATCGACTGCACTTGCGATAATATTTTTAGCTTTCTTGTCTAGGGAGACAAGTGCAATCTCGTCCTTATCCAAGTCCATCAACTTCTTTGGGACCTTTTTGGTTGGGTCTATTGTTGATGCAGTCATAAGAACATGCGGACCTTCTTCCACAATCATGAAGATCCGGGGATCTACTGCTTCCATGAAGAACTTAACTCTTTCCTTCCACATAGGAAAATTGTTCTTGGTGCAGATAGGGAGCTTAGCAAAATCCTTGGTCTTACTCATGCTTGATACTTCTCTGGAGACAACTTGGTGAGGATTAGATCAAGGTGTTAACCTTTTAACGATCAACCTCCCTCTGATACCAATTGAGAGAACTAAGTTGTCAACCTAAATCACCTAGAGGGGGGTGAATAGGTGAAATGCGTGCCAAATGCGGAATAAAAAAAATAACACAGCACAGATAAGTAATCAAGCAATCACACAGACGACAAGAGATTTATAGTGGTTCCCCAATCTTGGGTACGTCCACTTTTCCTCACCGATCTAGCAAATCACTAGACTCGGCTACTCTACTATCTCGGATTGCAAACCAATCCTACACCTCGGAACTATGTTCCTACAAAAACTCGATCCCAAACGGATCTACACTCGGAAGATAAAACTTCCTACCACTCGGAGATAGATCTCCTACAATGAAATTTGTTTGAAAAGAAAAACACAAATAACAATTAGCACAGATCTGGATCTTTGACGTAATCTTCTTCTTGAGAGCTTTTTGGTTTGGACAGAAACAGGTGAAGAAGACTTGAGAAAAATCCACGATTCTGAGATCTGGCATCACCACGATCAAGAAAATAAATCAGAGACGATGAAGCACGGAGAGATCGGATGATTCTTCTTGAGTCTGGATCGCTTGAGAATTAGAGATCGATAGCTGCGGCTGAGAGAGGACGATCCAGAGCTTCTTCCGAAAGCTTTAATGGCGGTGGATGGAAAGATTAGGGTTTTCGGGATTTTCTCTTTCTTAAAAATTAATCTCTGTAAACGCATGTATTTAGTCAAGTCTGAAAAGACCTATTTATAGGCGGTCTCCAACGGTCATAAGCATAATTAAGGATGACACGTGGACCAATCAGAAAGGACTTTTAAAAAATACATAAAGAAACTTGACTTAGAGAAATTCAGGAAATTCGATCAGACACACTCGAGAGACAGAGACATACTCGAGTAAGAGGTTACATACTCGAGTGGATATGAGGGATATACTCGAGTATCAAGATAGAAACTACTCGAGTGCTTCAGGTATCAATACTCGAGTGACTTAGAGAACCTACTCGAGTATGAGCAAATATACTCGAGTATAAACACTTGGAAAAATTTCTCAGATAAGACTTGAAGAGCTACTCGAGTATAAGAGTTTGAGATACTCGAGTATGAAGAAGATAGACTACTCGAGTATCTTAGGAAAACTACTCGAGTGATCACTAACCTACTCGAGTATGAAAATCAATCTACTCGAGTACAGAGTTACCTACTCGAGTATTTCAGAGAACTACTCGAGTATGTGGACTTAGAAACTTTCTTGGATAAGAAGTCCAGATCTACTCGAGTTCAAACAGAGCGCTTACTCGAGTATAAGGTATCACTTACTCGAGTGAAAGAAAATCTACTCGAGTATAAGCTTTCATACTTGAGTATATAGATAATCCACTCGAGTAAGTAGCCCAACCTACTCGAGTACAGACTCACTTACTCGAGTATACTAAAGAAGTACTCGAGTATGTGGACTTAGAAAATTTCTTCTGAGATAGACTTCAATACTCCATAGATCCAAGTGCATGTTGATGAAGTGTGTCCCAATAGAGAGGCTATACATGAGCCAACACCTTGGATCACACAATGAGGAATTACATTGTATGGTCCTGTGTTGGTAGTCCATTATAGACTGACATTGGTCTACACTTGGCAATAAGAACCTGCACACATACAACTCAAACACAATATCAAATACACCTTAATTCATCTTAGTTCAAGGTCTGACTTCCTAACAATCTGAGGTATTGTGGAGACAAATCCCAACAGAGTTTTCTTCAGAGAGCTGTATACACTACACTTGTGTATTCTCAAAGGTTTCTGTGTATCTTTCTTCTCTTTGCCTGAGAGATTATCTGCTCTATAACTGCCTAAAGGTCGAATTCAAAAACCTGCAATTAATGGTCAGCCGAAATCTAGGGAATGAAAATGGCAAGAATGCTGTCATATTTTCTATTCTATGTTTGTCTTGAGATATAAGCAATTAATTCCATGGGGGATATTTGCAATCAATGCTGCCAGTAACGGCTCTATTCATATGCATTGATTATCTAGGGAATTAACGGCCTATAATAGATATGCAATAAGGAGACATAAAAGAAGCGCTATTAAATCCCGATTTTTCCCTTCTACCTGTGTGGGTCCGGTGGGTCAGGCAACCGTGGACATGTGGTAACCCCACCTCTGAGCCGTGTGGGCCATGTGGTAACCCCACCTCTGAGCCGACGGGTTGTGCTGGACGCCGGGGGGGGATTGTTGGGTCCGGCGTTCCTTCACTTGACCCGTGGCGCTCTGCTACTTATATAAAAAATTAAGTAGCGCCCTCTCCAACAGTCCGGGCTTTTGGTGCAGTTGGGTATGCGCTTGATCCTTCATTTTCGTCGACCTGTGATCAGCTTTCGTCGACCTGGGATCAGCGAACAACTGCACTACATAAACTGACGGATATTGTGCTCTAAGTTTGTCGGCCTAAGAATGGTTTTCGTCGAGCTAAGAATTGTTGTTCGTCGAGCTGAGATCCAAAATCGTCGAACACTGAATGCTGCTTGATAACTTTCTTCTTCTGTGCATCAAGTTCGTCGAGCTGAAGTCTGAGATCGTCGAGCTGAGTCTGCAGTCTAGACTTAGAATATTTTCTGGTGTTGAACCACTTCAATCAGAATTAGTTGATCAAAGATCAAGGTTCTTCTGGCTGTTGTTCTTAGTTCGTCGACTGAGTGTTAGACTTAGAAGGTATTACTTTGTCCAGAGTTTGTCGGGCTGAGATCTGAGTTCGTTGAGCTCAGCTCAGAGAATTGTCTCTAAGTTAGTCGAGCTGAGCACGATAATCGTCGACCGGAGATCGACGAACATAGATCTCCTTTTTACAAAACTTGAATTCTCTAAGTCTTTAGTCTTTGGCAGTGTTGGAGGCTGGTCCTTTGTACTGTTTGACTCTAAGGACTTGACCTAGACTCTAGGACATGACTGTGACCCTGATCAATACATGTTGGGTCATATCCTAACTCAGTGAACCTAGCCCAAATCAAACTAGGGGTTCCAACACATGTGCAAAAGTTATAAGGTGGTGGGCCCTTGGTGTTAGTGGTTGTTGCACTGAAGCTAATACGTTGGATCGTCAAGTGTGGTTAGCACTTTGCCAATAGAAGTTCGGTGCGCCAGCCGGCAAGAGTACGCAGGAGTTCGCTTCGTGCACCAAGCATTGAGGCATATGATAGGTCTGACCAGTAGTGCTTTACTGGTTTAGAGGTGGGCGAGGCCCAACCCACCGCTTCCGTCTGCCACTACGGAGGTATCCTTGGAGGTTCGGCTCCAAAAAGGGGAAACTAAAGGTCTGTGTACACAAAGTCAGGTGGGTGAGTTGCACTTGCATGATCGCATCATAACCAACTAGCATGTCATAGCATAATCATTGCATATAACCCCTGTCACCTATTGTATAAGTGGTATGAGACACTTACATAATAGGACTTGCAAAATGACCCCTTGGTCTATAAGCTTGTGTGGGCAAGTTTATAAATTAAGGTCAAATTCTTTATATACATATTATTGTTAATAATCGACACCCCAACGTATAAATTAGTATGGGACTCTTTATACGATGGGAGCCCTGCAGAAGATCCATTGGCTTATGCGTTTCCGCACATAAGTTAAGGTTACTTATCATACTTTACTGTACTGCCACATGTACTATAAAATTGCTAGAATAGGTCCGCTGTCATCTGTTTATTGATTACTCTCCACCTTTAAGTCCTCCCGGTTCTTCCTCTCCGCTCGGTGCCTAGGGGCCATGGTGGAAGGGGTGGGGGATGATAGGACTTAGTCTTATAGACTAACGGTTTTCGAACCACATCATTTAGGGGATCGTGGAGCCCAGCACGGAGGAGCAGCCCTGGAGGTCGGCCCGTTCGAAGATAGGGCAGTCTAGCTGAGGAGTTCAGATAGATGGGACTGTGAGTCCCTGACCTTAGTAGTGTTATATTTTCCTTCCGCTTGAGTGACTATGTAGTGAGGATTTGATGTATCGGGCTTAAGCCCTTATTTTCAGTACATTTATATTTTGTGGACTCTCCTTTCGTGGAGATATTATTACTCTGATGTGATTTTATTGTGGACTTTTGGTTAGAGTTTTTACCTCACTTGTGTTTACTCTACCTTGGTTGCTTTTCCGTGATATAATCGGTCGGCAGAATCGGCGTTTCGCGATGATAACCCTCAGGGCATGAAGGTGTCACTGCAAAGCGGCGATTTTGGGCCTAAGACCCAGGTGTTTAAAAAAATAGGGTCTTACAAGTGGTATCAGAGGAAACCTCGATCGGAAAAGTACCAGTCCACAAATCCCTGGGTCACCCCCGCGCAGGTTTAGTTTGAGGACAAACTAAGCAGCGGAAGCGTGGTGTGCCCATGTGGGGATCACATGTAATTGTTCACTGCTAATTAGGCTTGAGTCAATTGCTTACAGATGGTTTTTTTTATGCAGCCTCCAGCACAGCCTACACCACAGGGCGGAGTCCAGTAGACTTTGAATGTTGCACCACCTCCCTCGGTCCCCACTCCGTTCCTACAGTCATAGATGGGGCAGACTCTGACAGCCATTCTTGAGGCTTTCAAGGCCCAGCAGGTTCTAGTTCTGTAGCCAAACTCAGGGGGCCAATTGGCTGAGCATATTCCGAGGACTCTCTCCCCCATCCTACTTAGGGATCAAGTTAGTTGTTCGAATGGAAGAATGGATGTACATTATGTACGAGATTTTGCTGACGTATTTCCAAAGAAACTGCCAGGACTACCTCCGCATTGAGAGCAAGACTTCCAGATACAGCTTGTGTCGGGGGCCAAGCTGGCATCTAGGGCCCCTTACCGGATGGACCCGAAAGAGTTGACAGAGTTCCAAAGTCAGTTGCAGGAACTAGTAGAGGTAGGGTTTGTCCGACCAAGCTCTTCATCGTGGGGATCCCTGGTGTTATTCGTCAAGAAGAAGGATGAAAGTCTCCGCTTGTGTATTGATTATCGAGCACTGAACAGACTGACGGTCTAGAATACCTACCCGCTACCACGGATTGACGAGTTATTCGATCAACTGGATGGAGCGCATTTCTTCTCGAAACTTGACTTGTGGTCAGGTTATTACCAGCTACTGATTCGAGAGGAAGACATTCCGAAGACTGCCTTCAGTAGTAGGTACGGAATGTATGAGTTTACAGTGATGCCCTTCGGGCTCACAAATGCGCCGTCAGCATTTACAAGCCTCATGAACAGGGTATTCGAGGAGTATTTGGATGTATTCGTCATCGTATTTATTGACAACATCCTCATCTACTCAAGGACGGAGGAGGAGCATACAAGACACCTGACTTTGACTCTAGAGAGGCTACGGGAGCACCAACTGTATGCGAAGTTCAGCAAATGCCAGTTTTGTTTAAAGGAGGTGGTCTTCTTAGGTCATATTATCAGAGGTGCTGGGTTGGAAGTAGACCCGGCCAAGATTCGGGCAGTTCAAGATTGGCCACTGTTGAAGACAGCCACGGATGTACGGAGCTTCCTGGAACTTGCCAGATATTACCGGAAGTTCGTCGAAGTATTTTCCCGGATTGCACTCCCTCTCACATCCCTGACGATGAAGGAATCCACTTTCGTTTGGATGCCACAGTGCGAGGCGGTCTTTGTAGAGTTAAAAGGTCGGCTTACCTCGGCTCCCATTCTCGCTCTTCCGTCGGGAAGGGAGGGATTTCAAGTGTACACGGACGCCTCCTACCAGGGGATGGGTGTCGTTCTGATGCAGAATGGGCACATAATAGCCTTCGCCTCCCGACAGCTGAAGATACATGAGAAGAACTATCCAGTGCATGATCTGGAGATGGGTGCAGTGATCTTTGCTCTGAAAATTTGGCAACACTACCTCTACGGGGTTCACTTGTAATGCCCCAAAACCCAGTTTTGGTTTTCAGGCCAAGTGACACGTCCTAGGACACGGGCGTGTCCCAGGGCGTGTCAAGTTAATTCTCGAGTTGGTCTCGAGTAAGTTTCAAAGTTGGATTTCGGGTGTTTTTGGAGTTATACGGCCTGAGACACGGGCGTGTCCCAGGGGGTGTCCTCCTCGGGTTGCTGTAGGTCGCGCTTTCGATGATCGTTGAGCATCGTGATCAACGATCGACGAGAAGAGGCGACACGGCCTGTGACACGGGCGTGTCACAGGGCGTGTCCTTCTCGACGATCGGCGAGATCATGTCGACAATCGGCGAGAATATTCTCGGCGATCGACGAGATTCGTCGAGAAAGGCGACACGGCCAGAGACACGGGCGTGTATCAGGACTTGTCAGGTTAGGCGGTGGTCACGGGCGTGTTCAACCTGTGTGGTGAGGCGGTTCTTTGCCTCTTAAGGGACACGGCCTGTGACACGGGCGTGTCACAGGGCGTGTCAGGGCCAAAAACGTTATTTTCTGCAGATCTCGGTCGTTTGTTTCCCTCTTTCCAGATCTGGTGGTCTTCAGTTTTCCCATCCCCTTTAAGACCCCGAACCAGCAAACTTATCCTCACTTTATCTTCTTAAGTGAGAGAAGGAAGGAGGAAGAAGGAAGGAGGAAGAAGAAGGAGGAAGGAGAGGGAGATCCAGCTTGTCCAAGCTCGGATTCGCGATCGGAGGCCATATTCGGGAAGGCAGAGCTCCAAGCAGTGCTTACCATGGCTCCAAAACGTCCTCCAAGGGTAACGACTTCCTCCTTGGATATGTGAAATCCTTCCTTTTTGAATATGCATGAATCCTCTACAAATGTAGAGTTGAATTCTCTTGGGATGTTGAACTCCATCCCTTGATTCTTGTTGGAGTAGTCCTGGAAGCGAGAAGTACGGGTAGGCATGCTGTGTGAAGCCCATCTGGATAGGTTGGTCCAGATTGGTGATGATTGTATGCATATCAGAGCAAGATTCTGTATTATTGTGATGCGTGTGATGTTCTTGGTGGACACCTGCAGCTTGGTACAGCAGGATATTATGTGGATGGGTTGATGCTGTGTGATCTCAGCCCATGTAGCTGTGAGTGCTACTTTTGGGGGGTTGATGCTGTGTGATCTCAACCCTTGTAGTTCTGAATGCTACTTATTGAGCCGGTGGGGCTGCAACTGTGGAAAAGCATGTGTGGCGAACGGGCAAGGTGAAGATGTACCCGTGTCAGTCCTGATCGACGTCTGACGTATGTGAGCTACAGGAAAGGCTGATCTGTACCCGCGTTCTAGTTGTCTAACCGTGGGGTGCTTAAGTCCCGGTTAGGATCACAGAATGAGAATCGCTCCGGCTATTTGAGCCATGGAGGATTGGAATGCTCACGAATTGCCGTCATGTCTGGGACCTCTGAACGGTGGTGGGACCCTGGTTTTCCGGTACACCGATAATGTGCCCTGAGAGCACGGAACGTCGGGCCGTCGTGCCAACGTTTGTGATGGATGATGACTTGTACGGGCGTACAAGTATGATGTGCTAAAGCATACCCTTTTTATTATATATAAGTGCTATGCAGGGAAGGAATTCCGTTGTCCCGTGCCAGGGACAGGGTCGTTATAAATGGTCAGCCAAATGCTGACCGTTGCTTTGTTTGCCACCGCTTGGTGGACCTTTTGCGTGCAGGTCAAGAAGGGCCAAGCAGGGATGAGGGTGGAAGACCCTAAGCTGTTGCTGCTAAGTGCTAGCCCTCGAAGGCTATTTATGTACCTTGTGTAAGAACTCATGTATGGACAGCCTGCGTGCCGATGTGTGAAAGATACCTTCTTGTATAAAGCGGAACAATGTAATAGGCCATAAGGTCGTACTTGTGGTTTTATATTATGGCATGTTTGGTTTAGCTGTGGACTTCTGTGTTGATGTTTGAGTTCATTCTTGCAACCCTTTAAACTTGCGCTAGAATGCTCTGTTATAGGATGCGTTTTTGGTATTATTTAGTAACGTCTCCGCCTGTTTGTAAGACATGGTGTGGGGCCCCGGCCGGACCTTCTACTATGTTGCACGTAACGGGTAGGGGTGTTACATCACTGTGACATATTCTCAGATTATAAGAATTTGAAATACGTGGACACATGGAAGGAACTCAACATCAGACAGAGACGTTGGGTGGAGTTCCTATCAGATTACAAGTACACCATGCACTACCATCCTGGCAAGGCGAACGTGGTGGCAGATGCTCTGAGCTGGAGAGGAGATACCTCAGGGAAAGGACCCCAACTGATTTCCATGGAGCAAGTCCGGTCTTTCAAAGATATGCAGATATCCCTAGTGTCCGAGAATGATCCAGAGCTGTATATGGAGTATCTAGCATCGATGGTTGCCATAGACGATATTCGGGACCTCATCCGGGACTGACAGAAGATATATGCATGGGCAAAGCCGATATTACAAGCCTTGGAGGAGGGTTCGATTGGAGATTATTCACGGAGAGATAGATTGTTGTATCTCAGAGGCAGGGTCTATATACCCGCGGGAGGTCAGGTTCGGGAGGACATCATGGCGGAAGCACATTGTAGCAGATATTCTATACATCCGGGGATCACCAAGTTACAGCAGACTTGATGAATACGATGTTCTGGCCAGGGGATGAAGAAGGACATTACATACTTCGTGACTCATTGCAAGGCATGCCAGCTAGTGAGGGCGGAGTGCAGAAACCTCGCAGGATTGCTACAGCTACTTCCGGTGCCGGAGTGCAAATTTTAGGACATCGCGATGGATTTCATTCATGGCCTCCCCCGATCACGGACGGAAAATGATTCGATTTGGGTCATCGTCGATCGGCTGACGAAGGTGGCCAGATTCATTCCGATCAGAAAACATGACTCGGTTGGGGTACTAGTGCGGAGATTCGTAGAGCAGTTCATTCGTTACTACGGGGTTCCTAGGACGATCGTGTTGGATCGGGATGGTTGGTTCACATCTAGGGAGTGGAGATCCGTGCAGACTTACTTAGGCACGAGGCTGACCTTTATCACAGCATTTCATCCCCAGACGGATGGGCAGACGGAACGCACCAACCGGACATTGGAGGACCTCCTACGGCTATGCATTATGGATCGAAACGAATCTTGGGAGATGCTTTTACCACTGGTTGAGTTCTCCTATAACAACAGCTACCAGTACAGTATAGGGACGGCTCCTTATGAAGCCTTGTATGGAAGGAGATGTAGGACTCCGCTTTCATGGATTCAGGACGAGGATCCGAAGGTGTTGGGATCGGATTTTGTCAAAGACATCGAGGCTCAGGTGAGACAGATACGGGACAGAATGCTGGAAGCGCAAGAGCCGACAGGCTAAGTATTACGACACCCGACACCGTCAGGTAGAGTTTTAGGTGGGAGACCTGGTTTTCTTGAAGATCCGGCCCATGCACGGAGTTTCACGGGTGCGTGGTCGGAATAAGAAGCCCAACCCTAGGTATATGGGACCTTACAGGATCTTGGAGTGGATTGGGCCCCTAGCTTACAGGCTGGAGTTTCCACTGGAACTAGAAGGTTTACACGACGTATTCCATATTTCTTCACTTAGGAGGGCTCTACTACGCCCAGAGCAGTAGATTTAGACCACAGATGGGTCGGTAGCTTCAAACCGGTCAGTTCACTTGGAGTTGGTTCGGATCGAGGACAGAGGAGTACGGATCTTGCGTCGCAAGAAGGTTCTGTTAGTCAAAGTTCTGTGGAGGAACCATGGGCAGGAGGAGCATACCTGGGAACCGTAGGACCTGATGCGACAAAAGTATCCATAGCTGTTCAGTCAGGTATACCTAACAACCTCTCAGGATGTTCAATTTACCTTCCTGTTTTAAACTAGTAGGACTGTCTTAGGAAGAGTAGAGGCTAATCTTTTGTTTATTGGGGTCTTGTCTTTGCCAATTGGGCAAATTAGTAATAGATTTAGGTTTCTCTTTAAACCTCACTTAGCAAACATGGCGTCGTGATGTAATCTTTCACTTCTTATGGGATGATACAAGGTTCTTTTTCTTTGATAGAAATTCCTGTAGGCTTAACCTTGATTTCGGGGACGAAATTTTTGTTTTGTTTATTGGGATTTGTAACATCCCATTTCCAACTAGACCCCTAAGAGTGATTTTGGTCATGACAAGGTCATGACAAAACCCTAGGAAGCTAAAAAAGGCCAGGTGATCAAAGGCCAAGGTGAGAATCACCTTGGTCTGTCTATGGCACAACCTCATCACCAAACCTAAGGATTGACCTTAGGGATTCACCATGACTCCATGTCCCCACCACATCATTACTAACCTATTAGAGGGTCCACTAGAGCCTTAGGGATCCATTAGAGTCAACCCAAAGTGGCCAATTTAACATAGGACCACCATCGGCCTAAATTGGGCAAGGTGCCCTAACTAAGGGCAGTTAACCTCTAATGTGCCCAACCAACCTTGCCCAGGTCTTCCTAGACCTAAAGTGGTGTCAATGGGTCACCAAGGACACATAGGGTTCAGTCCTAGAGGCCAAGTTGACCCAGGTCAACTCTAGCCCCAAAGTGGTCAAAGTGCCCTTACTATGGGTCAAGTGACCTCCAAGGTGCCAAGTCAATCCTACCCAACCCTACATAGACCTTAGGGGATGCCAATGAGTCACCAAGGACCCATTGGGGTAAACCCAAATGGTCATGTTGACCAAGGTCAACTCTACCTTAAGGTTAAGTCAAATTAGCCCAAATGGGCTAGCCCAAGCTCAAGCCTCCTCATGTAGCTTCATTAAGGAGTAATGTGTATTTGTGGGCTGCCAATAGACCACAAGGTTGACCAAGTCAACCTGGTGACTAGGAGAGAGAAGGTGAGCTCCATTCCATGTTAATGGAGGAGGGATAAATGAAGAAAGAGGAAGGGGGTGAAGGGGCTCGGCCAAAGGGAGGACAAAGGCTACCTTTAATGGCTGAATTCAACTCCCCTAGGGAAGGGGAGGAATTTCCAGCCATTTCCCGGCCACCAAGGGGCTGGTTCAGCCCCGTCCTCCTAACTCGAGCCTAGCCATTAATGGCTTTAATGGCCATTGATAATCCAGCCTCTTCTCTCCCCAACTGAAGCTTTAAACACCATCAGTGGGCCGAGAGAAGGCTTTCCCAACCCTCACCTGATGGAATCAGGCCTCCCCACTGTGCAGTTGCAGAAACCGAGTTGCGCCACCTTCAAAGATGGTTTCCCGACGATCTTCTCGACTTCAGGCCGCCGGCAAGGTCCTCCTCCTCTCCTTGTCTTATTGTTAGATCATAGCAATGTCTAGGTTCAAGGTGTAACACCTCCCCTGTAAAGACCGTATATTATGGGTCCGGCCGGGGCCCCACAACATACGGACGCCACAGCTTTAGTATTAAAAGATGATATGAAACTACCCAATCTCCAAAAACTCCGGACACACACAGCGGAAACAGAACAAACCCACAGAAGTTATCCACTAATGATAGAGTATCAAATGGCCTTAAGGCCTTACACAATAATAATCCAAAACATATAAATGTGCCAAGCACTCCTAGGCTACCTCGGCATGCAAGCCGGACATAAACATAACAAAAGTAGCAAACACAAAAGGAGAAACCAAGCACAGCAACACTTCATGGGGCTTAGGGCTTTTCGCCCGGCGCGCTATCTCCTGCATGCGATCCTTGCCCTGTAAGGATTTGAAGTAACGTGGGTCAGCAAAGGCTGACCTCTACTGTGTAACAAACACATCTCCTCCCGGCAGTCCCTAATGGACCCTGGGGTACCACTCCACCTGCAAGTTAGCACTTCGTATACCAAAAGAGCATATATTTTAAAGCGGTAAAACAGGCTTGGATGTCTCATACAACATACATGTTCTCTACGTTTTGTACAAAGTGAAAGGGGCCTACTATGCAACATGAATGCAACTCGGGTTTCACCCAAGGCACCCTAGCTCATATGCATCTAGCACAACATCAAACACTAGGTACTTCCGTTTCCCCATTGGCTTAAAGCCGCAAACACAAGGGAACCACCATGTCCCTAACGGCACACACGCCGTCACACAGAACCTTGCAAAGGCCCCACCCGCACAAGGGCATATACCCCGGGGCTTGCCCGCACATTCTGACTTCGCACGTCAGGGTTCCGTCTCACACTGACCGATTCTAAGAAGCCTTGCTGGACCCCACCCGCTCATGGCCACATTGCCCGGGCTTGTCCTCCGCTCGACATTCTCGTTAGTCCACACAAGGGGCTAGTCTCGCCGGGACACTTCCCCCACATGACTTGCGCGTCACGGGATAGCCAGCCGACCACGGAGACATAGCCGCGCCTTTGCACAGCACAAACAAATGTTTCCCCACCCCAATCACCATTCGCACCGTGTCTTTCCCGTGCTCCAAGGAAATCATCTACCGCACAACACGGAGCTAACCTTGTCCGGTTCCGACCACGAGTACTCACTCAAATGTAAGGGGGAAAACACATACATACAACGGCGTATTACCGCAACGGATTTCTACCGAATCCCCGAAGCTCGCTATGCAACATCACCGGGTCGGACTAACGGTCGCGACCACGGCTTCACCCACAATGCCTAATCCGCTAACAGAGCGGATCTCTAATGCAAAGCATGCCGGGATGAACATACTCAACCCGGAGGTTCCTCTTGAACCGCTACACGAATCCCTCTCATTTGAGAGATTCGGCGCTCAAAATACGAAAGGAAGGGGATGTTATTCATGCATCCTAAATCCTAAAAAAACCGAGAGGAGAAGTGTCGTTACCTTCCATCCCCTCTTCCTAGCCATGGAGAAGATTTGCTCGGTTGAACACCACCGTAACGCTCCCACCTTCGCGGATCTGAACTCCGCTCGCGAAACGGACCTCCGAAGCTTCGCCGGCGGTCGGATCTTGGCCTCCTTGCTCTCCCTTCTCTCTAGAACTTAGAGAGATAAAAGAAAGTGGGGAATGAGGGTTTGGAACCCTATTCCCGACCTTAAACCGCCCAGGGAGGCCCCCCACCGTTGGATCTTCCAAAGAAAAGAACGAATGGCCACGATCGGAACCCAAATTAGAAAATCTGGGCCGAACACGGGTTGCAACACGGCCGTGTGCATGGCCGTGTTAGCCATTCGCCGTCTCGACCGAGTCGAAAAACCAGCACACGGCCTCCGACACGCCCGTGTCACCTGCGACACGCCCGTGTCGGGACCCGTGTCACGCCCCCCGTGTGCACTCGACCAACATTTCGCAGTCAGAGAGGTACACGGCCTTGTGACACGGCATCAGACACGCCCGTGTCAAATTTGACACGCCCGTGTTTGTGCCCGTGTCACGGCCCGTGTACCACACTTGCAGAATCCCTGGAGTGACACGGCCTGGGACACGCCCGTGTCCTAGGCCGTGTTCTACAACTCGACTAGCGTTGACCGCCAAAGCGTCGACCGCACGACCCGAGGCCGAACACGCCCGTGACACGCCCGTGACACGCCCGTGACACGCCCGTGACACGCCCGTGACACACCCGTGACACGCCCGTGACACGCCCGTGACACACCCGTGACACGCCCGTGACACGCCCGTGACACCTGCTCCATAAACCAAACTGGGCTTAAAACATCACCCGTCCCTCTTTTGAGTTTCGGGGTGTTACAACTCTCTCTCCCTTAAAAGAATTTCATCCCGAAATTTAAAACATGGAAGGTAAACAAAACTAAACAGTACCTGAGGAGAAAAGCTCGGGGTACTCCTCTAGCATGGCCTGCTCTCGCTTCCATGAGAGCTCCTCGCAACCACAGTTGTCCCAACGGACCTTTACGAGTCTGACCTCCTTGTTTCGCAATTGCCGGACCTCTGAGTCTTCTATCCCGATTGGACGAACTCGCGTCCTCAAGTCTTCCTCTACCGGCACCGCCGTCGGCTCAATCACCACGCTGGCTTCTAACAACGCTTTCCTCAGGACGGAGACGTGAAAAATGTCATGCAATTCACTTAGCTCTGTGGACAACGCCAACCGGTACGCTGCCTCTCCCACTCGCTCGATGACCTTGAATGGTCCCAAAAATCTCGGACTCAGCTTCTTGAGTCGGCGAATTCGCGAAACGCCTTTGAACGGCTTGATCTTAAGATACACCCAGTCGCCCACAGCGAATTCCACATGCCTGTGGAGAGCATTGAAATACTTCGACTGCCGATCTTGAGCTACCTTCATGCGCTCTTGGATGGTCCGCACTAGCTCACTAGCGTCGGCTACCACTTCTTTCCCCAAAAGCTTGGTGTCTCCCGCCTCTGTCCAAGACATCGGTGTTCGACACCGCCTCCCATACAGAGCTTCGTATGGCGTCATCTTGATACTAGCTTGGTAATTATTGTTATACGTAAACTCCACCATGAAGAGGTGATCCTCCCACTTCTTGTCGAAGTCGAGAGTACACATCCTTAGCATATCTTCCAAAGTACGGTTCGTTCTCTCAGTTTGCCCATCGGTTTGAGGATGAAAAGCCGTACTGAACTTGAGTTTTGTGCCCAAGCTCTTCTGCACCAACTGCCAATCCTTAGACGTGAAACGTCCATCCCGGTCACTGACTATACTCTTCGGAATCCCATGGAGTCGTACAACATTACGGACGTACAACTCCACCAACTTTTCCACACCGTCCTCCTTCCGGTTTGGGATGAAATGTGCCACTTTGGTCAAGCGGTCCACAATCACCCAAATGGCATCATTACCCTGCTGCGATCTAGGCAACCCATGCACAAAGTCCATGGAGATGTCATCAAATTTCCATTCGAGGATTGGAAGAGGCTTCAAGAACCTGCCCGGCTTCTGACATTCGGCCTTCACCAAGGCACATGTTTGGCACCGACTCACACACAAAGCTACGTCCCGCTTCATCCCAGGCCACCAATAGGACTTCTTCAAGTCCAAGTACATCTTTGTACTACCCGGGTGAATGGAGTACTTAGTGAAGTGGTCCTCAAACATCAACTCCTCGCGGAGCTTGCCGAACTGCGGTACACAAATCCTTCCGCCCTTCCTCAGAATCCCATCAACCATCTCCCAGGCGCTACCCTTGCCCTTTAGAGCTTCCTCCACGAAAGGTTGGAACTCCGCATCTACACGGGTCGCTTCCCGAATACGATCGCATAAGTCACTCTGCATCTCAATCCAATTTAGTCGAGCCACGCTAGACTCGCCTCTTGCCACACATTCCAAACCAAGGGACTCCCAGTCCCGCCTTAACCGCTCATCGTGAGCTTCAATCCAATTTCCTTGCCCCGAGTATTTCCTACTCAAAGCATCTGCCACCACATTGGCTTTCCCTGGCGTGTACTGAATCGCCACCTCGTAGTCCCCCAGGAACTCGACCCACCTACGCTGCCGCATATTTAGGTCCTTCTAATCTAGGAGATACTTCAGACTCTTGTGGTCCGTGAAGATCTCCACCTTTGCACCATAAACGTAGTGCCTCCACAACTTTAAAGCAAAAATTACCGCCGCCAACTCCAAATCATGGACGGGGTAATTTCTCTCATGAGGCTTCAGCTGCCTCGACCCAAAAGCTATCACACTACCATGCTGCACCAACACGCACCCTAAACCGCATCCGGATGCGTCGCTGAAAATCTGGAATCCTTCGGTCCCCTTTGGTAGACTTAGCATCGGCGCCGTCATTAGCCTCTCCTTCAAGGTTTCAAATGCCTGATTGCACTCTTGAGTCCATACAAACTTCTGATCTTTGTGAGTTAGTGAAGTGAGGGGTAGAGCTATCCGCGAAAAGTTTTCCACAAACCTTCGGTAGTACCCAGCTAGTCCAAGAAAACTCCGGACTTCCGCCACGGTCCTCAAAACTGGCCACTCTCTGATGGCTTCTACTTTTGTTGGATCCACTGCCACCCCGTCCCCACTGATTACATGGCCCAAAACTGCCACCTTCTCCAACCAAAACTCGCATTTCGAGAACTTCGCATAGAGTTGGTTCTCTCTCAACACTTGTAACACTATCCGCAAGTGCGACTCGTGCTCCGCTTCTGACTTGGAATACACCAATATGTCATCGATAAAGACGACTACGAACCAGTCCAAATATTCGCGAAACACTCGGTTCATCAAGTCCATGAACACGGACGGCGCGTTCGTCAGCCTGAACGGCATCACCGAGAACTCAAAATGACCATACCTCGTACCAAACGCGGTCTTGGGTATGTCTTCGTCACGAATCCGCAACTGATAATACCCGGACTTCAGGTACAACTTGGAGTACACCACCGACCCCACCAACTGGTCGAAGAGATCGTCTATCCGATGAATTGGATACTTATTCTTGACGGTCAATTTGTTCAACTCTCGGTAGTCTATGCACAGACGCATACTACCGTCCTTCTTCTTTACAAATAACACCGGCGCACTCCACGGTGAAGAGCTGGGCCTGATATACCCTTGCTCCAAAAGCTCCTACAACTGAACCTTGAGCTCGGCCAAATCCTTTGGTGCCATCCTGAAGGGTGGACGTGACACTGGTCTAGCCTCGGGCACCAACTCGATGGAGAAATCAATCTCCCGCCGAGGAGGTGCTCCCGGTAACTCCTCGGGAAATACATCTACAAACTCCGCCACCACGGGCACTTCTCCAAGAGACAGCCTGGAAAGGCTAACCTCTAACAACGCTACTAGAGCTACACCTCCCTGGTTAACAGCTCGCACTAACTGAAGTGCCGAAACTAGGGAACAGGCCACTCCATGCAGGCCTTCAAACTTGACTTCCGCTTGCCCCACGCCCCTCAGGGTTACCACCTTGGACAAACAGTCGATACTGGCACGCTGCTCCGCTAGCCAATCCATCCCCAAAATCACATCGAACTCGGACAACGGCAAGATCGCCGCTACCAATACGAAGTCGACTCCCTCAAGACTCCAACAAATCCGGCCTCTAGCCCTGGTAGTCATAGATGACCCATTGGGCATGCACACCTTCAACTCGGAGTCCGTCGAGAAAGACTCCACTCCGATCCTCCGGATAAAGCCTTCCGCAAGGAAGGAGTGCGACGCTCCCGTATCAAAGAGTACCCTAGCGGGGTACCCAGATACCATTACAAAGCCTACACACATGCAACAAACATAAAGGCTTGAAAGACAGGGATCTAAGGTGCAGGTTGACCTCTCGTACCTGTCACCACATCGGGTTGACGGATTGCTTCTTGTTGCCCAAGGTTGTAGGCCCTTGGCTGTACTGGTTGAAACCGAGAAGCACTCGACTCCACCATCTTCCCTTTCTCTGCGGCACTGGGGCAGGAGCGCACAGTTTGCTCCTGCCTTGGCTCTTGCTCAGTGCCCCCTTGGGTACAAAATCTTGCTATGTGGCCCGGCTTGCCACAACTATAGCACGTCTGAGGGCCCTTAGAGCGTGACCCTCCGGACGTCCAATTACTTTTCTCGCCCGACTTATATGGGGAAGGCTTCTTCTTCCATCGGCTCCCTTCCGCCTTTCCATGGGACTGAGCAGGCTTCTTCTCCTCCCCCTGTTTGGGTGTGAAACCCTTGCGATGCTGAGATCGCTCCATGTCACTCTCCAAAATTCGGGCCGCCTCCACCAATTCGTTGAAACCCGCACGTTTCATCGATATGAGGGGTTGTCTTAGATTCTCCCTCAGTCCATGATAGAAGAGATTGTCCCTCTCTTCATCGTCTGCCATGGTCGTCCCTGCATAACGACCCAAGCGAGTAAATTCCTGAACATACTCATCCACTGACTTGTCTCGCTGCACCAGATGTAGGAACTGTCTCTGGAGGGCTAACCTCGTTGAGGCGGGTATGTACTTCTTCAGGAAGGCATTCCCAAACTCCTCGATGGACGGTGTGCGTCCCAGAAACTATCGGCCACTGTGGCTTACCCACCATAACTTGGCATCTCCCTCCAACATAAAGGCTGTGAACTCTGCCTTTTTCTCGTCTGGCACCTCTGCCGCCCTCAGAAGCTCCTGAATTCTAGCCCACCAATCCTCTGCATCTGTGGGTGTGCCTATTCCCTTGAAGGTTGGAGGGTGGAAACTCAGAAAGTACTTCATTTGCCGGTCCCCATGCCTGACAACCACTCTCTCGGCCTGCGGCTCTGCCCGCCTGGTTCCTCAACCTGCACGGTCGCTGCCGTGTCCGGGGTAGCAGTAGTTGCTACCTGAGTAACGGGGGCTGCTACCTGTGCTATCGCTGCAGCTTGGGCCGCCACCATCGCTTCTGCAAGCATACGACAGAAGTCGGCCGGTGTGACCCCCATCCCTAGCGGACCTTGTGCAGTCGCACTACTTGCCGAGAGCTCTTCTCTTGGCCTCGAGGTCCCAGCCTCGTTGCTTGCACTCTAAACACAAGCAAGAAAACACAAATCAGTCTCTAATCGCAAGACTCGAACACCAGGACACTCATGGTCCTGCGATACTCCTATGTGGATAACTTCTTATACGCGACTCGACTTATACTTTCGACCGCGAAACTTCTCATTGGAACGCGAACCTCCCTCTGATACCAAATTGTAACACCTCCCCTATAAAGACCATATATTATGGGTCCGGCCGGGGCCCCACAACATACGGACGCCACAGCTTTAGTATTAAAAGATGATATGAAACTACCCAATCTCCAAAAACTCCGGACACACACAGCGGAAACAGAACAAACCCACAGAAGTTATCCACTACTGATAGAGTATCAAATGGCCTTAAGGCCTTACACAATAATAGTCCAAAACATATAAATGTGCCAAGCACTCCTAGGCTACCTCGGCATGCAAGCCGGACATAAACATAACAAAAGTAGCAAACACAAAAGGAGAAACCAAGCACAGCAACACTTCATGAGGCTTAGGGCTTTTCGCCCGGCGCGCTAGCTCCTGCATGCGATCCTTGCCCTATAAGGATTTGAAGTAATGTGGGTCAGCAAAGGCTGACCTCTACTGTGTAACAAACACATCTCCTCCCGGCCGTCCCTAACGGACCCCAGGGTACCACTCCACCTGCAAGTTAGCACTTCGTATACCAAAAGAGCACATATTTTAAAGCGGAAAACAGGCTTGGATGTCTCATACAACATACATGTTCTCTACGTTTTGTACAAAATGAAAGGGGCCTACTATGCAACATGAATGCAACCCGGGTTTCACCCAAGGCACCCTAGCTCGTATGCATCTAGCACAACATCAAACACTGGGTACTTCCGTTTCCCCATTGGCTTAAAGCCACAAACACAAGGGAACCACCATGTCCCTAACGGCACACACGCCGTCACACAGAACCTTGCAAAGGCCCCACCCGCACAAGGGCATATACCCCGGGGCTTGCCCGCACATTCTGACTTCGCACGTCAGGGTTCCGTCTCACACTGACCGATTCTAAGAAGCCTTGCTGGACCCCACCCGCTCATGGCCACATTGCCCGGGCTTGTCCTCCGCTCGACATTCTCGTCAGTCCACACAAGGGGCTAGTCTCGCCGGGACACTTCCCCCACATGACTTGCGCATCACGGGATAGCCAGCCGACCACGGAGACATAGCCGCGCCTTTGCACAGCACAAACAAAGGTTTCCCCACCCCAATCACCATTCGCACCGTGTCTTTCCCGTACTCCAAGGAAATCATCTACCGCACAACACTGAGCTAACCTTGTCCGGTTTCGACCACGAGTACTCACTCAAATGTAAGGGGGAAAACACATACATACAACGTCGTATTGCCGCAACGAATTTCTACCGAATCCCCGAAGCTTGCAATGCAACATCACCGGGTCGGACTAACGGTCGCGACCACGGCTTCACCCACAATGCCTAATCCGCTAACGGAGTGGATCTCTAATGCAAAGCATGCCGGGATGAACATACTCAACCCGGAGGTTCCTCTTGAACCGCTACACGAATCCCTCTCATTAGAGAGATTCGGCGCTCAAAATACGAAAGGAAGGGGATGTTATTCATGCATCCTAAATCCTAAAAAAACCGAGAGGAGAAGTTTCGTTACCTTCCGTCCCCTCTTCCTAGCCATGGAGAAGATTTGCTCGGTTGAACACCACCGCAACGCTCCCACCTTCGCGGATCTGAACTCCGCTCGCGAAACGGACCTCCGAAGCTTCGCCGGCGGCCGGATCTTGGCCTCCTTGCTCTCCCTTCTCTCTAGAACTTAGAGAGATAAAAGAAAGTGGGGATTGAGGGTTTGGAACCCTATTCCCGGCCTTAAACCGCCCAGGGAGGCCCCCCACCGTTGGATCTTCCAAAGAAAAGAACGAACGGCCACGATCGGAACCCAAATTAGAAAATCTGGGCCGAACACGGGTTGCAACACGGTCGTGTGCATGGCCGTGTTAGCCATTCACCATCTCGACCGAGTCGAAAAACCAGCACACGGACTTTGACACGGCCTCCGACACGCCCGTGTCACCTGCGACACGCCCGTGTCAGGACCCGTGTCACGCCCCCCGTGTGCACTCGACCAACATTTCGCAGTCAGAGAGGTACACGGCCTTGTGACACGGCATCAGACACGCCCGTGTCAAATTTGACACGCCCGTGTTTGTGCCCGTGTCACGGCCCGTGTACCACACTTGCAGAATCCCTGGAGTGACACGGCCTGGGACACGCCCGTGTCCTAGGCCGTGTTCTACAACTCGACTAGCGTCGACCGCCAAAGCGTCGACCGCACGACCCAAGGCCAAACACGCCTGTGTCACGCCCGTGACACGCCCGTGACACGCCCGTGACATGCCCGTGACACGCCCGTGACACCTGCTCCAAAAACCAAACTGGGCTTAAAACATCACCCGTCCCTCTTTTGAGTTTCGGGGTGTTACACAAGGTTTGGGCTCAATTGAGCCCAAACTAATTTCTGATTTTCATGGTTTTGGCCGAGAAATTTTCTTGGTAGAACCGTCGGAATTCGCCCCTCCGGTGGCCGAGTCGCCGACAGGTTATAGCCGCCACCTCGACGGAGGTGTTGGTGGCGGTGGCGGTGGCCGGCCGAGGAAGGGCCGGGATGTGCGGTGGTTGCGGATGGAAGTGGCTCCAGGCTCGGACTATCACAGATGTTGGCTGGAGGTAGACGATGATCCCGGGCCCTTGGATTTGCGCCAAGATCCGTGCTGGATCAAATGAAAATACTTCATTTTAATTGATTTTCTATCACCTTATTTATTGTATTTTGAAATAAATATTAAAAATAGTTAAATGCCTCTAATAAAAAAGTGTAAAACATAAAAGTTGTATATCTTGGGGTCTACTTTAATCCAAAATTAATTTGAACTAATTTGGACCTCTGGGTAGACCAAGGCATCCATTTTGGTGGGACCTATACCTAGGGCTAACCTGAGATTCAAAAGGGTGCCTACACTTCATCCCTTGTCCAAATGACCCGAAATTTGGGCAGGCGGTCAACCTTAGTCATACCTAGTGTCAGTCCAAAAATGGAAATTTTTGGGAATACTTTGTCCTATGGTTTTTGTTATTATTTAATAATACTATGGTATTTTAATTAAGTGGTCTAATGACCTCCAAACCCTCCCAAATTTTGGTGAGAGGTCCCTGGCATCATGATATGGCTCTATATAAAAATTCACCTCATTTAGAGTTGTTTTGGATAGGTAATGACCTAACCCTAACTCTCCCTTAGTGAAGGATTCTCAAATAAAGAGTGTATGTTGGCTTTGGGTGGTCAAATCACCTCAACAGAGGCTGTGATTTTGACCCCTGACTTGGTAGGACCATTATCACCCTCTTAGGGAATATGGATTGGTTTAGGATTGTTTTACCCTTAAATCCAAACTCAAACCCTAAGGGAGGACTTTTGACAGTTGTGAAGGGCAAGGGGTCAGTAGACTTTAAAAGGATTTGAAACTTGGGAGAGAGAATTCTAGGGTAGGTAGAATCCTCTGTAAGAAATCTAAAATAGATTCTAAGGTGAATAGCTCCCTAAAAATCCTAACCCTAATTTAGGGCACAAACTTTGTAGTAATAGAAATTGTCACAAAAACTAACTGAACAGTGATGAGATTTGGGTAGGTTAGTGGTTAAAGTTAATACAAGCTCTAGAGATTTTATTATGAATTTAGGATTATTATTTTAGATACTTCATTAATAATTTAGTAATTTGTATTATTTACTCAGAAATTTATTATGGAGTAACTACTTGCTGGAAATTTATGAACTTTACCTAGAGGACTTTTTATTATGTTTTAAAGCTCTGTGAATTTTTATGAGATTTTTGGAAGATTATTTCTAAGAGTTGCTTCATTAAGTATTGGTTCCCATGAAAACTTAATTAATTTATTTTGGTGTCTAGCAAGCCTGTAAAACTATGATTTTTGCACAATGACCTTCTCTGTACCATATTAAGATTCTGTAACTTTTATATAATTTTCTGATGAATAATTTTGGTACTTCCTTCTTTACATATGATTAAGGGAATTATTTTGGATAAATTAATTAGAGGTCAAATAGTTTCTTAAAAATTATGCAAATTAGTATCTAGTAATATATCTCTATTATTTAATGATCAAAATATTTGGGTTGCCATTACTTGAGTAGATCATATAGTTCATGTTCAAAATTGCCCATGGCCAACCATTTGGGAAAATTCAATAAATATCAAATTAATTAGAAAAATTATGAATCTCTGATTTTAGACTAAACTTGTTATGATAGACCTCCGGTAAATTTTATAGGAGATTTGGAAGGTAATCCGGAGTACCTCCTTTATTCATCTCATATAGTATAAGGTGGTCGGCATATAGTAACTGCGGAAACTGAACTAGAGTGTGTAATGAATTTGAAGAGTTGGATCCTTAGAAGTTTGCTAGTTTAGGAAAATAAAGGAGTTCATCATTGGAAGACAGGATTAGTAGAGTGTGAGGTTGACTAGTGTTAGGTGGTGCTCGGGATCGACGAAAGATCGTCTTATCCCGTGGAGTGGGAAGGTCAAAATCACCCTAGGATAGATCTAGCGTAATGTGAAATGGGAATGGGTAAGGGAATCAAACAATAACAATAAGTGCCTTGTGAAAGGGAATGATGGGCTTCAGCTACCATCATAGTTCCTAGTGCCCTTTGAGAGCCCTTCACGGGGTATACCGGGGGCATTCCTGGGCTAACGTAAACTGTATGAGTGATAAATCTTAAAGAGCAACTAAAATAATTAGGGGTTCACTTTCACACACCCCGGTGTCTCGGGAAGTTAGTTTGACTAGGATATTCGAGCGGTAATCTCGGTGGTTGTGGAGACGGGCGGGATTTTCCAGCGGGTTGGAAGCCCAGTTGATAATTGGAATGGACGGGATAGTCCGGGGAGCTTGGCTCGGTGGGAAACATATTAATATTGCATGTGCATAAGTTATAAGGTGGTGGGCCCACGGTGTTAGTGGTCGATGCACCGACGCTAATACGTTGGCTCGGCAAGTGTGGTTAGCACTTCGCCAACAGAAGTCCGGTGCGCCAGCCGGCAAGAGTACGCAGGAGTCCTGGGAGGTTCGGCTCTAGAAAGGGGGAACTAAAGGTCTGTGTACACAGAGTCGGGTGGGTGAGTTGCACTTGCATGATCGCATCATAACCCACTAGCATGTCATATCATAATCATTGCATATAACCCCTGTCACCTATCTTATAAGTGGTATGGGACGCTTACATAATAGGACTTGCAAAACGACCCCTTGGTCTATAAGCTTTTGTGGGCAAGTTTATAAATTAAGGTCAAATTCTTTATATACATATTGTTGTTAATAACCGATACCCCAACGTATAAATTAGTATGGGACTCTTTATATGAAGGGAGCCCTGCAGAAGATCTCTTGGCTTATGCGTTTCCGCACATAAGTTAAGGTTACTTTTCATATTTTACTGTACTGCCACATGTACTATAAAATTGCTAGAATAGGTCCGCTGTCATCTGTTTCTTGATTACTCTCCACCTTCTAGTCCTCCCCTTTCTTACTCTCCGCTCGGTGCCTAGGGGCCATGGGGGAAGGGGTGGGGGATGATATGACTTAGTCTTATAGACTAACAGTTTCGGACCACATCATTTAGGGGATCGTGGAGCCCAGCATGGAGGAGCAGCCCCGGAGGTTGGCCCGTTTGGAGATATCGCAGTCTAGCTTAGGAGTTCAGATAGCTGGGACTGTGAGTCCCTGACCTTAGTAGTATTTTATTTTTCTTCCGCTTGAGTGACTATGTAGTGAGGATTTGATGTATCGGGCTTAAGCCCTTATTTTCAGTACATTTATATTTTGTGGACTCTCCCTTCGTGGAGATATTATTACTCTGATGTGATTTTATTGTGGACTTTTAGTTAGAGTTTTTACCTCACTTGTGTTTACTCTACTTTGGTTGCTTTTCCGTGATCGAATCGTCCAGCAGAATCGGCGTTTCGCAGTGATGACCCTTTAGGGCGTGAAGGTGTCACCGCAAAGCGGTGGTTCTGGGCCTAAGACCCTGGTGTTTAAAAAAAATGGGGTCTTACATACAATGCCATCTTTGAGCGCCCCCTCATCAGCTCCGTTCGCTATGTCCCCTCCTCATTCCATCAGTGTCGAGAGTTCAATAATGGAGGGGTTCAGGTTAGGATCAGGGGTACTCGAAGGTGGCGAGTAAGTGCTACGTGATGGCGATAAACACTGTATCTTTAATGGCAGAGGCGTAAGAGCTGGAGAGGGAGATAGCAGAGCAGTAGGAGGTTGCCGGAGATAGGTGAGCCTAGAGGAGGCGATCAGGGAGCTGACAGAGGAGCTGAGAGGAGTTTTGCAGGAGGTCCAGAGGGATAAAAGGTCAGAGCCGCGATAGAGTCGGCAAGAGAAAGGAACAGAAGAAGGTCGAGGGGGAGAAAGGGTTGAGAAGGTGGACCTAAGGGGGATGGAGGTTGAGCAGCAGCATGAGAGCCTAGGGTAGGCGATGGAAGTGGAGGAAGCAGGAGTGGAGGAAGAAGGAGCGGAGGAAGCATGAGGGGAGGAAGAGTTCGAGCAGGAAGAAGAGGTGAGGACTGGCTGGGAGCAGTCGCGGCTGGAGCTGGCTGAAGAAGTGGTTGAGATGGAAGTCTTCACCAGCGCCGGCTAGGTGCAAAGGGTACGGATCAACGGGGGATTAGGTCTCGAGGACCAGGAGCGAATGCGGGCTTGTATCCAGAGCAACAACGACATATTTACTTGGAGCACGGCTGACATGTCGGGCATCGATGCAGATGTAGCCTGTCATCGCCTGAACCTGAACCCCCAGACGTGCCCCATCCGCTAGAAGATGAGGACCATTGCTACCAACCTGGAGGAGCCCATCCGCGAGGAGTTCAGTATGCTTCTAGAGGCTGGCTTCATCTCGGAGATCCAGTATCTGGGCTGGATCTCAAATGTGCTAATGGTAAAAAAGGGGGTGGGAAATGATGCATGTGTATTGACTTTTCCTTATTGAATAAATCATACCCCAAGGATTGCTACCCCCTGCCTCGGATTGACGTGCTAGTTGATTCAGCCATTGGTTTTTCTATTATGAGCTTTTTAGATGCTTTTTCAGGTTATCACCAGATCCGAATGCACCCTCCTGATGTCAAGGATATCTCCTTCATCACAAGAGAGGGGTTCCTCAGTTATAAGATGATGCCCTTTGGGTTGAAGAATGCAGGGGATACATACCAACGCATGATGGATCGAGTCTTCTAAGGGCAAAGGGGGTGGAACCTAGAGGTCTATGTTGATGACCTAATGGTCAAGAGCAAGAGTATGGACTCACACCTATGGGACCTAGAGGATACATTCTCTACCCTACGTAAGTTCAAGATGAGGTTGACCCCCTTGAAGTGTGTCTTCGGGGCAAGTCGTGGGAAGTTCCTTAGGCATCTTCTAACCCCGGTAGGGGTGGAGCCTAACCCAGATAAGGTAAAGACCATCCTAGAGCTGGAGTCACCACGCAGCACTAAGGAGGTCCAGTGCTTGACAGGCAAGCTAGCCGAGCTAAGCAGGTTCCTCTCCAGGTCGTGGTAGAAATGCCCATCATTCTTTAAGGTGCTGTGGGGTAACCAAAAGTTGGAATAGACCGCCGAATGCGAAGAGTCTTTTCAAGCGCTGAAGAGGCAGCTCTCCTAGGCTCTGTTACTTCAAAACCCTAAGGAGGGAGAGGATCTAGCCTTATACCTTGGAGTAGGAGCAGAGGCCGTGAGCTCTGTTCTAGTAAGGGAAGAGGGGAAGAAGCAATTGCCAATTTACTACGTTAGCAGGACCCTGAAAAAGTCAGAGCACCGCTATTCCATCTTAAAGAAGTTGGCATATGCTTTGATTGTTTCAGCAAGGAAGCTTCGGCTGTACTTCCAAGCCCATTTGTCAAGGTGGTGACGGACCATCCCCTTCGCAAGATATTTGAAGGAGTGGAATACTTAGGCAGATTGGCCAAGTGGTCTATTGAACTGAGCGAGTTTGACATCTCATTTGTGCCAAGGCTCTCCATCAAGGCCCAAGCAGTGGCTGACTTCTTGGCTGACTACGTCATTGAGGTCGGGGGTGAGGAGCCATGGCTGTAGGGGCATGGAAAATGGTGGTTGACGGGGCCTCGGGAAAGCATTCCCTCGGGGGAGGAGTGGTGTTGATAAGCCCTCAGGGGGTCACTATAGAACAAGCGATGGTCTTGCACTTCCTGGTGACTAATAACCAAGCAGAGTATGAGGCCATGATAGCCAGCCTTCGTTTGGCAAAGGAGCTTGAGATCCAGGATGTGAAGGCCCTTATAGACTCGTTGGTGTTAGCATCACAGATCCGGGGAGAGGTTGAAGCTCGGGAGCCACCCCTTGTAAAGTATTTGTCGAAGGTGAGGGTGATCATCGGAGGGTTATGGACATTCTCGATCCAACACGTTCCTATAGAAGAGAGCGCGGGCAGCCGATCGGCAGGCTAATTTTGGTCCATGGGGGGAGGGACCATGACCAAACTGTTTCAACCAGCAATTGAGGAAGGAGAATTGATGGAGGTGGATCAGCGACCCTCATGGGTGGACCCCTTGGTGACCTTCCTAACCACGAGCGAGCTTCCAAAAGGGACTAAGGACGCCAAAGGATTCAGGCATAAGGCGGCCCATTACCTAATGCTGGAGGGAGGGTTGCATCGAAAGATGTTGTCGGGGCTCCTGGCAAGGTGTGTGACCAAGGAAGAGATCCCGGGAATCCTAGAGGAAGTGCATTCAGGAGAGTGCGGCAGTCACTTGGGGGGAAGGACGTTGGAAGCAAGGGTGGTAAGACAAGGGTATTTTTGGCAGACCCTGAGGAAGGACGCGACTGAGTTTGGGAGTAGATACCGAAAGTGTCAGTTGTATGCTCCCCTCCAGCTCTTGCCCACTCAAAGGCCCTGAAGCATCACGACACCATGGCCTTTCGCCATCTTAGGGATGGATCTAGTTGGGCCCTTCCCTCTAGCTAGTGGGCAGAGGATGTTTCTCCTAGTCATGATTGACTACTTCTCCAAGTGGCTGGAGGTCAAGGCACTAGCCAAGGTCACCTCCCAGGTCATTAGGAACTTTGTTTGGGGAGAAATCATATGCAGGCACGGTCTACTCCAGGAGATAGTAACGGATAATGGTCCCCAGTTTGCCAGCGAGGAATTCATCAGCTTCTGTATCCAACTGGGAATAGACCTCAGGTTTGCCTCCGTCCACCACCCCAGGAGCAACGGCCAGGTGGAGGCGACAAACAAGATCATTGTGAACTTACTCAAGAAGAAGGTTGAGAATTTGAGGGGGAATTGGGTGGAACAGCTCCCCTCAGTTCTGTAGGCCCTGCGAACAACCCCGAACACGGCCACTGACGAAACCCCTTTCAAACTTTATCATGGGTGTGAGGCAGTCCTGCCGGTGGAGTTTGAGGTTCGATCCTCGCGGGTCACGATCGCGGGAGAAGGAGATGTGGTTTGGAGGTTGGAGAATGAGGGGGAGTTGTGTCTCTCATTGGATATAGTGGAAGAGCTGCGCGATATCGCAGCTATCAGGCAGGAGGAAATCAAGCGACGAATGGAAAAGTACTTTAATAAGCACATCATAATCAAACAGTTCACAGAAAGAGATTTAGTGTTAAAGAAAGTTGATGCTGCTGGAAGATCAGCCCCTGTTGGCAAGCTCAACCCAAATTGGGAAGGACCTTACATTGTTGAAAGGGTTCTAAGAACGGGAGGTTACCACCTCCAAGACGTGGATGGGAGATCCATGCGCCACACCTGGAGCGGTGATGACTTAAAATGCTTCTACCCCTGATGGGGGAAGGTGAAACTGTATATTCAAAGTCAAGTTATTATATTGTGTTCACTAACTTGTTATCATTTTGGTCTTACCTATTGTGGAATGCTGATGATAGGAGGGTTGGATGTTTGCACTGCCCCGAGCTCGGCTTAGCCCCAGGTAGACCCGTTGCGCAGGCTCGCATCTAGCTTGCAGGTCCAAAGGGTTGCCTGTGGGGGTAAGGGACCCCGAGTGTTGCTCGGCTACGGGTAGACTCACTGCTCAGGATCTCATTAGCTGGGCAGGATTGTAGGCACACCTGGGGGGAAAGGACTTGTTCTTGGATTTGTTTTTGGAAATACTTCGGCTTGGAAACTTTGGCACTACCCCGAGCCCGGCTCGGCCCCAGCTAGAATCGCTGCGCAGGCTTGCATATAGCTAGCATGTCTAAAGGCTCGCCTGTGGGGGTAAGGGACCCCGAGTGCTGCTCGGCCCCAGGTAGACTCGCTGCTCAGGCTCTCATTAGCTGGGCAGGGCGATAGGCACACTTAGGGGGAAAGGACTTATTCTGGATACATTCTTAGATATGCTTCAGCTTGGATGTTTGCACTACCCTGAGCTTGGCTCAGCCCCAGGTAGACCTGCTGTGTAGGCTCGCATCTAGCTGGCAGGTCCGAAGGCTCACATGTGGGGGTAAGGAACCCTGAGTGCTGTTCGGCCCCGGGTAGACTCACTGCTTAGGCTCTCATTAGCTGGGCTGTGTTATAGGCACACTTGGGGGGAAAGGACTTGTTCTTGGATATGTTTTTTGAAATACTTTGGCTTGGAAACTTTGGCACTACCCCGAGCTCGGCTCGGCCCCAGGTAGACCCGCTGCACAGGCTCGCATCTAGCTAGCAGGTCTGAAGGCTCGCCTGTATGGGTAAGGGACCCCGAGTGCTGCTCGGCCTTGGGTAGACTCGCTTCTCATTCTCTCATTAACTGGGCAGGGCGGTAGGCACACCTGGGGGAAAAGGACTTATTCTTGGATACGTTCTTGGATATGCTTCAGCTTGGATGTTTGCACTACCCCGAGCTCGGCTCGGCCCAAGGTAGACCCGCTACGCAGGCTTGCATCTAGCTGGCAGGTCTCAAGGCTCACCTTTCGGGGTAAGGGACCCCGAGTGCTGCTCGGCCCCGGGGAGACTCGCTGCTCAGGCTCTCATTAGCTGGGCAGGGCTGTTGGCACACCTGGGGGGAACGTACTTGTTCTTGGATATGTTTTTGGAAATACTTTGGCTTGGAAACTTTGGCACTACCCTGAGCTCGGCTCGGCCCTAGGTAGACCCATTGCTTAGGCTTGCATCTAGCTGGTAGGTCCGAAGGCTCGCCTGTGGGGGTATGGTACCCCGAGTGCTGCTCGGCCCCGGGTAGACTCACTACTCAGGCACTCATTAGCTGGGCAGGGCGGTAAGAACGCTCGGCCCCAGGTAGACCCGTTACGCAGGCTCGCATCTATCTTGCAGGTCTAAAGGCTCGCCTATGGGGGTAAGGGACCCCGAGTGCTACTCGGCCCTGGGTAGACTCGATGCTCAGGCTCTCATTAGCTGGCAGGGTTGTAGGCACACCTGGGGGGAAAGGACTTGTTTTTGGATATGTTTTTGAAAATACTTCGGCTTGGAAACTTTGGCACTACCCCGAGCGAGGCTTGGACCCGGGTGGACTCACTGACCGGGCCTTCTGGGTAGGACAGGAGGCACACTTGGAAGGCAGAAGAAAGAGGTTGAGGACCTCCTCAGGCAAGAGAATTCTCGGCCAGGAGGTCTCGGCTAAGAGGCTCTCGGCAAAAGAAGTTCCTGACAGGAAGGATTTTGGCGAAGGGTCCTTGGCCCAACAACGGGGATTCCTTGGCGAAAAACTTCGTTCGCTCGCTCAAGTTGAAGTGGGCGGTGCTCCCCTTAGGAACCTACGGACAGCGCTTCCGGCAAAAGGTTCTCGGCGGAAGGCACTCCAAAACGGCAAGTTGGGCCTTGATCTCTCGGCAGGTCTCCACCTATTGACCGCTAAGGGGAATGACTATTCTAGGGAGGCCGGGGGCCTCGGCGAGAACGTGCTTGAGAAACATTCGACACTATATAACACTTATAAAGAGGTAAAAAAATCGATCAGGATATACAAACATGTACAATGTATTCTTCAAAATGTAATTACAGGCGAGAACATCTCGCGCGTTACAAAGGCTCAAAAGAAAGGGGGGATAAACCCATCAGGGGGACGCGCTATACCCCCCGCTCGAGCTCTCGCTAGTGCTCCCGCTGAAACTCTATCCTCTCGGACCATATGTAGCAGATGAATGCTACCAAGATGGCGACCGAGTTGGGATTTAGCTGAGCGGGAACCACCCTGTAGTATCGAAGCGCCTGACGTATCTCGGACCAGAGGGGGAGGCGGAAGCCCACCTCGAAATGCTCGAAGGGGATGGCGAGCTCTCCCTCACCTTCGAGGTTGACTCTGTCGTCATTGCCCGGGTTTCTCACGGAGAACCCGACAGGGATGTAGAGGGAGGTGATCATCTGAAATTCGTCCATGGTCAGACAGCAGGGAGGGAACTTATGCCTCCAGAAGGATTGTGCGCAGTTGGAACGCCCTTCGATCTCACCCAGCATCATGGTCAGGGGGTTGTTTGCAAGAACTCTGGGAGAAAGACAAGAATGAGAGAAGGTGGCGGAAGCAAGGGTAGTTCTCGACAAGGCGCGAGAGCAGTAAGAAGGAGGGCAAGGGTTCTGGATCGGAGAAATAAATGCGGTGGATGAACCGGCCTATTTATAGAAAATCGTTGTAATGATAATTTTCCCAAAAAGGTGGCAGGGGTACGATCACCGTGTCCCGAGGAGACGGCGCCTCGTTTTCCACTCTGACATACCTCGGGCACCTAAGCCATCGATAAGATCCCGGCCCATAGACAACAACGATTGACAGACAGCTTGAGTTCGCGCAAGTACCAAGATAACAGCATAAAACGGAGCAGTGCGAAACAAAAATAGAAAAGGGGATCTCGTCGGGGAAGAGCCGCATAATAAATAATAATACTAACGTTTCAAACATTGTCAAGATACAAATCCATGAAGGGGTACATCGCGGGAAGGGTAGGCCAAGGGATGAGGGAGGCAAGACTTCGTTATTCAGTATGGTTCCCAGCATCATCACCCTCATTCTTGCCTTCTCATCCTCGGAGGAGCCTACGGGTTGAAGTAGGAAGACAAGATGGTGCATCCAAGGTTGATTCGGCGTGCCTGGTCCCGAATCTGCGCGATACACCGCCCTGGGGAAGACTCGGCGGTAGGCGTATCCTGCTGCTCCGTCTAGCCCAGGAAGTTGTGGTCCCGCTCGAGGGCCTCCAGCCTTCGCTCCACTATTTTGCGGTGTTCCTTCGTCGCGAAGGTGTTGGACCTCTCCCGCCGCACGAGCTTTGACAAGAGCGCTGCTATCCTCTTCCTCCGTTTCTTGACGTTCCCGGCACCATCTAGGATTTTTTCCATCTCATCAGAAGAAGGAAAGGGGGAGCTCTCAGCATCTTCCCTTTCCGCTTCCTCTTCATCTTCGACTTCATCTTCCTCATCGTCTCCCGCCTGCGGGTCCGTATCCCCTGGTAAAAGGGAATTTCCTTGGTTACGACGAGGTAAAAGTAAAGGATATGATGTTTCCTCGCATACCTGTAGTATGGAGAGAACTACCGGCCGACGGCAGGCGAGGAGGCCTGGACTCCCCCTCAGTTTCCTTTCCAAAGAGGAGGTGGATCGGCTTTCCTCGCCCCGGGCGGAAGGTCTTGTGTGTGGCGATCTCGGCCTGGCCAGGAGCAAGGGGAAAGTCATCCTCCCTCGCGGGGTGGCTGGCCTCCTTTGGATATGAGGAGGGTTCAGTGTCCACCCCTCCCGCTGGTAGGGCAGGATTAGCCGCTTGGGTGACCAAGTTGACAACTACTATTTCATTCCCCCGGGTGGAGAGACCCGGGCTAGCGGGAGCTGGCGCTGCGGGAAGTTAGTTCAATAGTTCGAAATATAGTGATTGAAATGATAAAAATTGGACAGAATGGCGATAAAAGCTTACGTTGTGTAAGACCCCATTTTTTTCTTTGTAAACACCAGGGTCATAGGCTCAGAACCGCCGCTTTACGGTGACACCTTCACGCCCTAAAGGGTCATCACCGCGAAACGCAGATTCTGCCTGTCGATTCGATCACAGAAAAGCAACAAAGGTAGAGTAAACACAAGTGAGGTAAAAACTCTGACCATAAGTCCACAATAAAATCACATCAGAGTAATAATATCTCCACGAAGGGAGAGTCCACAAAATATAAATGTACTAAATATAAGGTATTAAGACAGATACATCAAATACTCACTACATAGTCACTCAAGTGGAAACAAAGTAAAACACTACTAAGGTCAGGGACTCACAGTCCCAGCTGTCTGAACTCCTGAGCTAGACTGTCCTATCTCCAAGCGGACCGACCTCCGGGGCTGCTCCTCCATGCTGGGCTCCACGATCCCTTAAATGATGTGGTCCGAAAACCATTAATCTATAAGACTAAGTCCTATCATCCCCCACCCCTTCCCCCCATGGCCCCTAAGCACCGAGCGGAGAGGAAGAAAGGGGAGGACTTGAAGGTGGAGAGTAATTAAGAAATAGATGATAGCGGATCTATACTAGCAATTTTATAGTACATATAGCAGTAAAGTAAAGTATGAAAAGTAACCTTAACTTATGTGCAGAAATGCATAAGACAAGGGATCTTCTGCAGGGCTCCCATCATATAAAGAGTCCCATACCAATTTATACATTGGGGTGTCGGTTATTAACAGCAATATATATATGAAGAATTTGACCTTAATTTATAAACTTGCCCACACAAGCTTATAGACCAAGGGGTCGTTTTGCAAGTCCTATTGTGTAATCGTCTCATACCATATACACAATAGGTGACAGTGGTTATATGCAATGATTATGTTATGACATGCAAGTGGGTATGATGCGATCATGCAAGTGCAACTCACCCACCCGACTCTATGTACACATACCTTTAGTTCCCCCTTTTTGGATCCTCACCTCCCAGGATACCTCCGTAGTGGCAGAAGGAAGCGATGGGATGGGCCTCGCCTACCTCTAAACCAGTAAGGCACTACGTGTCAGACCTATCATATGCCTCAATGCTTGGTGCATGAAGCGGACTCCTGCGTACTCTTGCCGGCTAGCGCACCAGACTTCTGTTGGCGAAGTGCTAACCACACTTGCCGAGCCAACGAATTAGCGTCGGTGCATCGACCACTAACACTGAGGGCCCACCACCTTATAACTTATGCACATGCAATATTAATATGTTTCCCACCGAGCCAAAGCTCCCCGGACTATCCCGTCCATTCCAATTATCAACCGGGCCTCTGGCCTACCGGGCTATCCTGCCCGTTTCCACAACCACCGAGCCTACCGCTCGAATATCCTAGACAAACTAACTTCCCGAGACATCGGGGTGTGTGAAAGTGAACCCCTAATTATTCTAGTTGCTCTTTAAGATTTATCACTCCTACAGTTTACGTTAGCCCAGGACTGCCCCCGGTATACCCCGTGAAGGGCTCTCAAAGGGCACTAGGAACTATGATGGTAGTTGAAGCCCATCGTTCCCTTTCGCAAGGCACTTAATGTTGTTGGTTGACTCCCTTACCCATTCCCGTTTCATATTACGCTAGGTCTATCCTAGGGTGAATTTGACCTTCCCACTCCACGGGATAAGACGATCTTTCGTTGATCCCGAGCACCACCTAACACTAGTCAACCTCACACTATACTAATCCTGTCTTCCAGTGATGAACTCCTTTATTTACCCAAACTAGCAACCTTCTAAGGATCCAACTCTTCAAGTTCATTACCCAATCTAGTTCAGTTTCCACAGTGACTATATGCAGATCACTCTATACTATATGAGATGTATAAAGGAGGTACACCGGATTGTCTTCCAAATCTTCTATAAAATTTTCCGGAGGTCTGCCATAACAAGTTTAGTCTAAAATCAGAGATTCATATTTTTTCTAATTAATTTGATATTTATTGCATTTTCCCAAATGTATGGCCATGGGCAATTTTTAACATGAACTATATGATCTACTCAAGTAATTGCCACCCAAAAAAATTTGATATCTAAATAACAGTGATATATTACTAGATACTAATTTCACAAATTCTCCAGAAACTTTTCGACCTCTAATTAATTTATCCAAAATAATTCCCTCAATCATATGTAAAGAAGGAAGTAGCAAAATTATTCATCAGAAAATTATATAAAAATTACAGAATCTTAATATGGTACAAAAAGGGTCATTGTGCAAAAATCATAACTTTACAGACTTGCTAGACACCAAAATAAATTTAATTAAGTTTTCTTGGGAAACAATACTTAATGAAGCAACCCTTAGAAGTAGTCTTCCAAAAATCCCATACAAATTCACAGAGCTTTAAAACATAATAAAAAGTCCTCTGGCTAAATTTCATCAATTTCCAGCAAGTAGTTACTTCATAATAAATTTCTAAGCAAATAATACAAACTACTAGATTGTTAATGAAGTATCCAAAATAATAATCCTAAATTCATAACAAAATCTCCAGAGCTTGTTCTGACTTTAAACACCACTCTACCCAAATCTCATAACTGTTCAGTGAGTTTTAGTGATATTTTCTATCACTACGAGGTGAGTGACGTAAGCTAGGGTTAGGATTTTGAGGGGGTCAAAGGCTTTCAAACTCACTAAAATTCAACCAGAGGGCCATAGATACATGATCCCTTCCACCAAGTGTCAAGTCATTCCAAGGTTATTTGACCCCATGACCTTCAAACCCTAAAAATCTCCATAAAGGGGCCTTCCCTAGGTATCTAGGGCTACCCAACCCCAAACCACCCCAAATCCAATAGGAGGGTGTTACAAACAACATAAAATCAGTGGCCCAAAAATAGGCCTCTGTTGAGGTGATTGGACCACTTAAACACCAAAAGAGCATTTGGACCAAATTACCCTTATTATGGCAAGACTGGGGTTTGCAAGATTTGAATTCAAAACACCTCCAAATGTAATAAAATTTTAACCAGAGGTTAATAATGACCCTATGCATCATCCACCAAAATTTGGATGAGTTTGGAGTTCATTGCCCCCTAAATTAATTTACCCTAGAGAAATTGAATTATTTACAAAACTATAAAAAAATTGTTCCCAAAAACTCCCATTTTGGGGGAGGTCTAGATATGGTCTAGGGTGACTCCCTGCCAATATTTCAGGTCATTTGGACCAAAGATGAGGTGTAGGCAGCCATTTCAATTTCTGTCCAACCATATGTATAGACCCCACCAAAATGAGTTCCCTGGTCAACCCAGGCACCCAAATTGGTTTAAACCAATTTTGCAGTAAACTAGTCTCATCAGGCTACAATTTTTATGTTGACCATTTCCTCTAAAATTGCCTCTAAGTATTTTTAAAAATTAAATACATTAAATACAAAAAGTGTGACATAATGAAATAAAATGGAATATATAATCCTATAGTTTGAAATCTAATACGGCACGAATCTTGGCGCGGATCCGGCGGCCCGGGCTTATCGTCTACCTCCAGCCAATGGTCCTGATTGCGCGTGCCTGGGCTAACTTCAAACCTCCACAGCCGACCATTTGGCCACCTCCCTGGTCAGCCACCGCCACCAACACCTCCGTTGAGGTGGTGGCTATCGACTGGCGGAGGCACAGCCACCGGAGGTGCAGATTCCGGCCGTTTTGCAAGGAGGTTTTTCGGCCCAAAACCATGAAAATCAAGAATTGGTTCGAGCTCAATTGAGCCTGAACCTTGATCCTAAGCATTCATATGATCTACCCATGAGACAAGGAGAGGAGGAGGACCTTGCCGGCGGCCTGAAAGCGCGATGATCGTCGGGAAACCATTTCCGATTGTGGCGCCGCTCGACTTCTGCAACAGTACAGTGGGAGGGCTCTAAATCTTCATAAAAAGGCCGGGAAATGTCCTCTTGGGCCACTGGTGGTGTTTAAAGGCTCGGTTGAGGAGGGGAGAGGACAAAACTTCAATGGCCATTAATGCCATTGAATGCTTGGGCTCGGGTTAGGAGGAGGGGGCTGAACCAGCCCCTTGGTGGCCGGGAAATGGCTTGAAACTTCTCCCCTTCCCAGGGGAGTTGAATCCAGCCATCAAGAGTGGCTTTTGGCCTCCCTTTGCCAGGTTGACTTGCCCCTTCATTCTCTCCTTTTTCTCTCTCCTCCATTACCATGGAATGGAGCTCCTCTCTCTCTCCTAATCACTAAGTTAACTTGGTCAACCTTGGGGGTTTATTGGCAGCCCACATATACACATAATATTCTTAATAAAGCCATATGAGGAGGTTTGAGCTCATGCAAGCTTATTTGGGCTAGGTTGACCCAAAGTAGGTTTGGGTTGACTTTAGTCCCTTTAAACTTTTGGGTTGCCCCTAATGTGTCCCTGGTGATCCATTAGTCTCTCTTAAGGCTTAGGTGGGGTGGGAAAGGACCTACTGGGCACCTTGAGGGTCATATGACCCTTGGTAAGGGCACTTTGACCACTTTGGGGCTTGAGTGGACTTGGGTCATCTTGGCCTCTAGGACTGAACCCAATGTGTCTTTGGTGACCCATTGACACCACTTTAGGTCTAGGAAGGCTTGTGAAGTGTTGGTTGGGCACATTTGAGGCCAACTGCCCTTAGTTAGGACACCTTGCCCAATTTAGGCCTTTGGTGGTCCTAGGTAAAATTGGCCATTTTGGGTCGACTCTAATGAACCCTTAAGGCTCTAGTGGACCCTCTAATAGGCTAGTAATGTTTTGGTGGGGTCATGGAGTCCTGGTGAAGCCCTAAGGTCAATCCCTAGGTTTGGTGATGAGGTTGTGCCATTGGCAGACCAAAGTGATTCTCACATTGGCCTTTGATTACCTGGCCCTTTTAGATTCCTAGGGTTTTGTCATGACCTAGTCATGACCAAAACCACTCTTAGGGGTCTAGTTGGAAATGGGATGTTACACGTGGAGTTCTCGGAGGGTCAGCCGGAGGAGTGGCCTCCGGGACCTGTGGGGAATCCCTGGGGAGGCGAGACGCCGAGTTTGGGGGCACTAGCAGGGACCCGGCACCGTCATCTTTAACTGACTCCTATGATGAGTACTGCATATCAGTTATCGATCATTTTTCTTAACCAGTTCATAGTTTTGGTAGTCAGCAAGACGGAGAGACGTACCTTCTATAGAGGGGAAGGATTATCCGCGTGGCTCGGGGATAGAGTAGGTGAGCCCCGGTTCTCGCATGGGAGGTCCTGCTTGATCGATTTTTCCTTCTTCTTCTTCTTCAGCTGTGATGGCTCAGTGGCTGGCGCCTTTCTCGCCAGCCAGGGGGCTACCAAGGCACTGTTCGCAAGGGCCCGCTCCTGCGCTGCATCGATGCGGTCTTGAAGGCTCTGCGAGAGCGGCTTCTCAGCGCGTTTGGAATGCATCTTGGGATCACACAAGAACTCAGACATAGGGCAGCGATTAGCAGGGACGGATTTATGACCATCTATCAGCACACACATATATAGCCGTGGGATGGCCACCAAAGATTCTCTTTTCAGGACAGCACGTGCTCAGCGAATATTATTGGTTGGACGTGTCTTTTAGAGCACATGTTTAGCTCTAAAAGAGCGGGGATTGTGTATAACCCTATATTCGCTGAGTGGAACCCAGAGATGCTAAGGATCAGGTTTGGACTAGCTTCGGGCTTCAAAGCAGAAGAGCTCCCGCCTAAGAGTGGGCGATAACGCTCGCGCTCAAGCCCCGGCCGAGACCTGCTTCTGCCCAGATACGGGTGAGAAGGCTCGTGCCTCGTGGAAGGCGGGAACTGGCTCAGTCCGAGACATTCTTCAACACCTTTTTAGCTCCTGCCGAGTGAGGGAGGAAGGATTCTTGGCATAGAGGTTCTCGTCGGGTGGTGTCCAGGGTGAAATTACCCAGTTGCCCTTGGGTAAATTACCTATATGCCCCCAGGGTCTGCATTTAGTATTTCATAGCAGCGGGATTTGGCTATTGGCAGACAAGACAGGGGTAATTTAGTAATTTCAGGTCAACAAAGACTATAAATAGACCCGCAGGGGCTCTTCAAAAAGCAAGCTTTCATATTTCTCTAAGACCTTCTAGTGCTTTCTGAGGAGCTCCAAGCCCAACTTTTGGCTTTGGAGGGGAAGCTCTCAGAGATCTTCCGGATAAGAGGTGGGACCTCCCTGTTGAGGATTTGAGTCAGTTCTAGGTCCTTTGCAACCAGTCAGGGGTCGGAGCTTGGGAGAAGTAGGTGTTGGCTGCGCCCCTATTTTCGAACTCTCATTGAGGTCAAGTTTTGGCTTCAACACAACTTGCCTACAACTGGCACAATAAGGGTCTTCGGGAGTGTATCACCGAAGAACACAGCCCAACCATCCATTGGCACAGAATGAGCCTTTGGGAGTTAGCACCGAAGGACTAAGCATAACCGCCCAAAGTCTAATTGTCAGCTCCCGTCGGTGTGAAGACTGGCGAGACCGTAGACTTGCTGCCAAGTCCTCTTCACAGGATCTTATGTCGTGTATCAACACACACACCCAACCCAAGTAATTAATATTTATCATTCCATCACACATTCAAGGGATCCAACCGAGTCCCTTCACATTATAACTAACGTCATGCTCCAAGGAACGCAAGGGTCCACATCTAACACAAGTGACAGTTCACCTCAATTACCTCACTAGTCCCTCACCGCTACCCATAAAGAGTTAACATAACTCTAAGTAGTGGACTACATCATTCATCCCTTCAATATTAAGATCAAGGTTCAACTCATCTCTTGGCCATAGGATATACCTCATCCAATTCTTTCTCTATAATTAAACATGTGCACATTATACTATTTCAATCATCTCAAACAAAGCTCATTTCATAAACCTGCAAATCATCACGACAAATACAACTTCCAAGTTCATTAAACATGCAAATATTTGATCACAATATCATCAGTTATTTGTCATCCAATCTCCCGGTAATCAATTCATAAAAAAGGTAATAATCAATTAATAAGACATCACGACTATGCGCCACAATTTACTAAAATCGGATTTCAAGAAGTTACAATCCACCAATAATTACGAGCAACCCCAAATCGGAAAGGTATCTTTAAGGGATATAATTTCTGTGTTGAGCCTGGGGTCTAAATCCAAGCCCATCACACCCGAAATTGGATTTTAGTCCAGCCGTGCACACTTAGACAGAACGCAGCCTGCACACATGTTATTACAGTGCAGCAACTTTGACTAAACATTCCCGGAGCTACAGAGCTCCTATGAAAACCTGTAACCATCCTTGGAAAGGTCTTTCCGAGAGCTACCACTTTTGTGTTGAGCCCAAGACCTGAATCAGGCCAGATCGTACCTAAAAACGGCTTTACAGCCTCATGCGCATAGAAAATAGATTTCTATGTAGCACCTTGCACGCATTGTGAATGTGAACGAACGGCATCGGTTCATATTCTTCCTCAATCCATCATATAAAGCACAACCAACATTTCTCTACCACTTTCTCCCTCGTTAGACCACGGTTCTTCACGAGACCAAGTCCACCATCTTCGTAATGAAGAGAGGAGAAGGTTGAAGACTTTCATGCGGCGATCGGCACCCTAGAACAAAGTTCTAGCGTTGTACCATCCTAGGAAATCTTCATCAAACTCCCAAATCATGCTCTCTTGAGCCGATGTCTCTCCTACATTTTTTATCTAAATATCTACCAAGGGAGAGAGTAGGAAGCTCACCAGATTTCCAGTCATGGATCGTGTTCTCCTCCTTGGAGGCATGATGACGTCAACCTTGTCTCCCGCGATGATGTTCTACACTAGGAGAAGAAGAAAGTGAAGGCTAAGTCTCAAACATCATTTATAAAGGAGTGGCCGATTAGGCCAAAAATCTATGGACCTGAGAGCTAATGCCGTGCGATAGAATGCTACTACCACGCAGTACCTCCAAATCTGCCACTCAGGTGATGGAACCTGTTTTACTTTCGCCATGCGGTACTCTTCTACCTCCGCGCGGTAGCTAATGGAGAACTATTCCAAAACGTTACTACCAGCGGTAATGCTCCTGCCAGGCGGTTGCTTACAGAGGACTTTGTCTATACCCAACTCGACTACGATCGCGCGGTATCCATCTTACACTGTGCGGTAGTATCCTGACGATCGTCGAACACACCCGACGCATGTTGAATCCAGTCGATGCCCTCGATGAACACTACCGCCAGCGGTAACTCGCTACCGCTGCATGGTATCAACTCAATGATCGTTGAGAGGCGTCGTGAACACTCGATGACTCCTACCGCCGCACGGTATCCCGCTACCGCCACACAGTAGCAACCTAACATCCAGCATTGAGTCGGCGCTTCCCCGGCTCGAGTGCAAGCCTGCCCTATATCATCTCCATCCGTTACATGAATATAATAGAGGGTTCGGCCGAGCCCCCACACCATAGTTCACAAACAGGAGGAAAGGTTACAGGTTAATACAAAAAATTATTTGCATCCTAACTCAGAGCATGCTAACGAAAGCTTTAAGGTTATTTGAACTCAAACTCATTTGAATGTCCACAATATACAAACCACCATATATATAACAACACGAGAATATCACTTTACACAAAATCTATGGTCTCGCATCCTTACAGTTACATTTCATCATTGTGGATTACAAACATCGGCACGCAGGCCAATCACACATAAAAATAGTAAAATTGTTAATTAAGCCTTCGAGGGCCAGTAGCAGCAGCAAGGGATTCAGCCCGCTATATCCCGCTCGGCTCTCCAGCACCTACATAAGGACAATCCACCGCAATGGTGGCAAACAAGGCAACGGTCAGTATTCAACTGACCAATTTATAACGACCCTACCCCTTTTTCGGGGCAGCGGTATTCCTTCCCTACAGGTATAACAATTTCACAGGCAGATATACAGTTCAAGATATCACAAACGTCCACAGCACGGCCCGACATCCTGTTCACTAAGGGGACATTATCAATGTACCGGAAAACCAGGGTCCCACTACCGTTCAAGGGTCCAAAACCCAACGGTAAACATTGAGCATTCATGCTCCACGGCCCACGGCCAGAGACTTTAGTCTTGGTGGCGAACAACCCAAGACTCTCATTATGTGATCCTAATGAAGCCAATAACTTAGGCCCTCAAGTTAGACATCCATAGCGCGGATACAGTTCAGCCCATGCTCGTTGCTCAAATCGCCAGTTCAATGTCTAGACTGATGCGGGTCGGCATCCCCTTGTCTGTTCAGCTCACCGGCCTTTAAGAGCGCATAACTCATAATAGCCACAATATCCCCGAAGGACTGGCTTCACAATCACAAGTTAGCTAGGATCTATCGCCAGCGATAACCACTATCGCCTAGCGTTAGCGACAGAACTCTCTTTTTGTACCCATCCCCAACCATATCTGGGCTAACCATCCAGAAAACTCTGCAGCCACCCACAGTGCCAGAAACACTGGACTTTCATAGCATACATCACACGAATTTCGAGGGTATTTTTCCTGGAATTCCACTCCAATACTTCTTGTTACTCCACTTTATAGGCACAACCCACAGACTCTACAAAATACTCATTTATACGCGGAGTCTTCTCCGGTGCGCAAAATAAAACTTCACCAATCCAGACCAACCTGTTTAGATGGGCTTCACACAGCATGCATATTCCGTACTACACATTTCTGAATCAATATGCATGACTTCTTAGGGATTTCAAGAATCAACCCAACAGAAATCCCTCAACATTCGAACTTTTTGTGTGGGAAATCCATGCATATGCCAAAACAAGGACTTCACATGTCCAAGGAGGAAGATCGTTACCCTTGACGTTCTCTTCGAAGCCATGATACAGCTTTTCTACTCGGATGGAAATTAGTGCCTCATTTTCCTTTTCGTGAATCTAGCTTTAGATCTTGATTCCAGCCCCAAGATCTCCTCCAGCAACTCAATAAGCCCTAGCTCCAACTGCAAGTTCTCTGCTCCAGAACTAGAACACAAGGAAGAGAGAGAGGGAAATAAAAGGAAATAATGATTTCCTCAATCCCATTCCTCTATAGATAAGGCCCCGGGTTTTACCCAAGCCATACGATTTCTTCACATCAAAACAAAGCAACGGCTCGGGTTTGAGCTAACAAAGTCCACCACCGCTTAGTGGCCGCACACCAGCCACCTCACACGAGTCACCACTTCAGCAACAACTTATTTCGACAATTCGTCGAACGGGATCACATTCGTCGAATGCAAATCGTCGAACTGGAGAGAATTCGTCGAACGGAGTCTGAGTTCGTCAAATTGGCCATAACACCAGGCAGCGCTATTTTCGTCGAGCTCAGCTCGACGCTTTTCGTCGAGCTCAGCTCGACGCTTTTCGTCGAGCTCAGCTCGACGCTTTTCGTCGAGCTCAGCTCGACGCTTTTCGTCGAGCTCAGCTCGACGCTTTTCGTCGAGCTCAGCTCGACGCTTTTCGTCGAGCTCAGATCGATGCTTTTCTTCGAGCTCTGCTCCGTGATATTCGTCGAGCTCAGATCGATTTTTAGCCTGTTACGACCAACTACTTTTTTGGGTGTTACAATCCTCCCCTCCTTACTGAAATTTCATCCCGAAATTAGCATACAGCTCCCAAAATATAGTAACAAATATGTTATAACATACATTTTCTTCAACAAAAAATGTTATAATATTTTATACAAACAACTCAGGAAATTCAGCACGCATGGTCTGCTCCCGCTCCCATGTTAGCTCCTCTCAGCCACAGTTGTCCCACCGGACCTTGACCATCCCGATTATCTTGTTTCGTAGTTGTTTAACCACCATATCCTTGATCCGACTGGGCCTAACCTTCGCCGTTAGCCCATATTCGATCGGTACGCGATCATTTGTAAATTACCTAAGTTGGATCTTTCACGGCTTTTCGAAGCACGGATATGTGGAACACATCATGTAATCCACTCAATTCGTCCGAATGAGCTAACTAATAGGCAGCTTCTCCAACTTGCTCCACCACTTCAAATGGACCAAGATACCTCAGACATAACTTTTTTCAAGCGCCGAATCCTGGACACGCCTTTGAATGACTTGATTTTCAAATATACCCAATCGCCCACTACGAATTCCACATTCTGATGCTTGGCATTGTAGTACTTTGCCTGCCTATCTTGGGCTACCAATAGACTCTCCCGGATAGAGCGTATCGTCGAATTAACCTCTTCGACTTCCTTACGCTTATACAACTTAGACTCGCATGTTTCTGCCCAAGCTAACGGTGTGCGTCACTTCCTATCATAAAAAGCTTCAAAAGGCGCCATATTTATGCTAGCTTGATAGCTATTATTGTAGGCGAACTCTACCATATAGAGATGGTCTTCCCACCTCTTCCCAAAATCCAAGGCGCACATTCGAAGCATGTCCTCCATCGTTCTGTTGGTCCTCTCAGTATGGCCATCCGTTTGCGGATGAAAGACCGTACTGTACGTTAATTTTGTCCACAACCACTTACGGATTAGTCTCCAATCATTCGAAGTGAAGCGACCTTCTCGATCACTTACGATGTTATGGGGAACACCGTGCAATCGTACTATTTGCTCAACTTAAATCTTTGCCAAGACTTCCACTGAATCGTCCCTCTTGTTCGAAATGAAGTGAGCCACTTTAGTCAACCGGTCTACGATCACCCAAACCGAACTGTTACAGCATTGAGATCTCGGAAAACCTTCCACGAAATCCATCGAAATATCATCAAACTTCCATTTCGGAATAGGTAGCGACTTCAGGAAACCTCCAGGATTCTGGCATTCTTCTTTTACTAAGGCACATGTCTCACGTTTCGCCACATAATGTGCTATGTCTTTCTTCATGTCCGGCCACCAGAACAGCTTTTTCATGTCTTTGTACATATTTATGCTCCCTGGGTGAATTGAGTATTTTGTAAAGTGAGCCTCATACATCAATTCTTCGCTTAGCTTACCCATAATCGGGATGACCATATAAGGCCTTCATTTCAGGAGAATTTGGCATTTGACCCATCCGTTGCATAGCTTTGTAGACTTTCATCCAGTTCCGTTGCTCGCCAAACCCTGTCCGCAAGGTCATATTGTACCTCTGTCTAGTTTAAGCATGCACTTGTGGTGGAATTCTTGTCAACACAAGAAATCTCCAATGCTTCCAGCTCCTGGATTAGGCGCTCATCATGCATTTGCAACTAATTTTCCCTTGTCGGAGTCCTACGACTCAAGGAATCTGTGACAACGTTTCCCTTCCCGGGAGTGTAATGAATATCAAAGGTGTAGTCCCCGAGGAAATCCATCCACCTTCATTGTCGCATATTGAGATCCTTCTGATCCAATAGATACTTTAGACTCTTATGGTTCGTGATTATATCCACTTTCACTCCATATAAATAGTGACGCCACAATTTAAGTGCAAAAATCACTGCCGCCAACTCCAAGTCATGGACGGGATAGTTTTGTTCGTGCACTTTCAACTATCGCGAGCCATACACTATCACTTTTACAAATTGAAGAAGAGTGCTGCCTAAGCTGTTCTCTGATGCATCACTATAAATCTCATAGCCGTCTATACCACATGGCGACGTCAAAACAGGCGTCGTGGTCAAACGACTCTTCAACTCTTCAAAAGCTCGCGCACATTTCGGCGTCAAACAAACTTCTGATCTTTTTGCGTCAGTGTGGTGAGGGGTAAAGCTATCCGGGAAAAATTCTCTACAAAGCGCCGGTAGTAGACCGTAAGTCCAAGGAAACTCCTGACTTCAGCTTTGGTAGAAAGAATCGGCCACTCCTGTACTGCAGAAACTTTCACCGGATCCACTGTTATAGCTTTAGCACTAACTATATGGCCAAGAAAAGCCATCGACGACAGGCAAAATTCACACTTGGAGAACTTGGTGTAGAGTTAGTTTCTTCTCAGGGTGTGCAACACCACCCGTAAATGGTTTGAATGATCTTCTTCGGATTGAGAGTACACCAAGATGTCATCGATGTAGACGATCACAAATAAATCCAAGTACTCTTTACAAGTGCGGTGCATTAAGTCCATGAACACCGATGACAAATTACATATCTCAAATGGCATTACAGTGAACTCGTAATGACCGTAGCGTGTTCCAAACATTATCTTGGGAATGTCACATTCCTAAATCCGTAATTGGTAGTAGTGATGACTAGTTTTAGTCCTCGTTTTTTGGGTTAGTTTAGTTTAAATTTTCCTAAGTTTAAGTATTATTTTTTTATATTTTATGTATGCTATGTTTTAATATTTTATTTTTGATAATATGTTTTAATATTTTATTTTATGTTTGTTTAGTCTAAATTCATGCATTTAGCCTCTTCTCTGTCCACCATTAATCTCATTCATGCACTTCTCCATTCATGCATGGTCGGCCCCCCTTTGTGCCCTTTCATCTCCACTTCCCTCTAGAACCTTCCCCCTCATCTTTAAAAGGAGCCCTTGCCTCATGCTTTAGGAGGTTAAGTTTTTGTTTTGTGAAGGTTGGATTGTGGAGAGCAAGTGAGAAAGCTAGTTCAAGTGCAAGTTTTCTTCTTTCCTTGTTGCTAAGTAGTTTTCATTATTGTAATTTTTCCTTGGTAATATAGTATTGTCTTTTTATTATTGTGTACTCTTCTTTTCTATCATCAATGAAAATGAATTCTCTTTCTCTTATTTTTGTGATTTCTTTCTTAACTATGCGTAGCTAATTTTCCTTTAGTGTTCGATCATTAGGATCCATGAAATGAGATGAGATTTCCTTTTACTTCTTAGTTTTATTTTTGTCAAATTTATCCTCCATCCTTCTTTGATTTTTCTCGTGTCGACTCCGTATTTCCGGTATACGATAGTAGGTCACTTGATCTCATTTCATAGTAGTCGAGAGACTCGTTGATTTGAAAGATCACTCAAAGAAGGAAGGAGTTGCACGCAATCCTATAAATTGGATGATGTAAATCCTCTGGAATGGAGTCAAATCCAATAGTGCGGGTCACTTCAATAATGCAACTTTAGGCCTTTTTGATTTGCAAAAAGATTTTGGTCAAAACGTCTATAAGTTAAGAGATTTAATGCTCTAACAAGATTATTTCTTATTTTCGGATCTGCCACGGTCGAGTTTGATTTGCAATTACAAAACTATATTTTTATCCTTCTTATCTCTTTTCATGGTAAATCATTAATCGAATGCTATCTTTTTATCTAAAGTTTTCGTCTTATTATTATCTTTAGTTTAACTTAAAAATTCTCGAAACACCCATCAAGCGTACGGTAGGATAATAGTAGAAGCGTGAGTAGTAGTAATTGATAACCCCGAGTTTTAATACAACCTTTGTACTACAATTCAATAGGTACACTTACCTGTTCGAGTTGATAGCAAATCTATTCACCAAGTAGCCAGACTTCAAATCAAGCTTTGAGTATACTATGGACCCAACTAGTTGATTGAACAAGTCATCTATCCGTGGAAACTCATGTAAGTAGGTATTGACACTACTTTCTCCTTGAGTTAGACGTTGGAACTCATTTTCCATAGCGATGCGCTGAGCTGATGGCAAGTGCTTTGTCAGGAATAGTCTCTAAAACTCCACTATCGAGACTTCTGTTAGTTGTCTGCCCGCTAAGTGGTGCAACTCTATCTCGTCTCACTATAGCCGAGCCTCTCTTTCCAGCAAGAAGGTGGCCAAGGTGACTTTCTGCTCTTCCTCTGTCCTTATCGCCATCAATATTCTCTTGACGCGCGACAACCAATCCTCCACCTGCGTTGGGGATCCCACATCCATAAACGTAGGAGGATTGAATCTCATAAACTGCTTTAGCTATCGTTCAGCTGCTCGAGGATTAACAACAGCGTCAATAGGTTCTGGCCTTACACCAACCTGTTCTGGCACCATTGTAGCTTGTGCCTGCCTAGTAGGCTGTGCATGAATCATTGCAAAGATCGACTCAACAACTAAACGTACTATCTCCACAGAAGGAGTAGGTGTAGGCACCTCAACTGGTGTTGCACTCTCATCAGAACGCTGGGGCTCAGACTGCCCCGCACCACTTCGAGTCGCCTATACGTGTAAAAGACACACTTTAGCGACTTTGCAAAAGAAACAAGAACTTTATAGGAATGCGCAGGTTCCTCAAACAGGTGTATTTGCATTTTTTAATGGACATTCTTGAGTTCATTTATGTTATAACGGGTCGCACTTACATGTGCTTGCCACCCCACAAAAGAATTCGACCACTAATTCGAAAGAGGATGACCAAGACAAGCTGATACCAAATTGTAACGTCTCCATCCGTTACATGAAATATAATATAGGGTCCGGCTGGGGCCCCACACTATAGTTCGCAAACAGGCGGAAAGGTTACAGGTTAATACCAAATATTATTCGCATCTTAACTCAGAGCATCCTAACTGAAGCTTTAAGGTTATTTGAACTCAAACTCAATTGAATGTCCACAATATATAAACCATCATTTATATATAACAGCATAGGAATGTCACTTTACACAAAAGCTATGGTCTCATGGCCTTACAGTTACATTTCAACATTGTGGATTACAAACATCGGCACGCAGGCCGGCCACACATGAAGACGGTAAAATTCTTCATTCGGCCTTCGAGGGACAGTAGCAGCAGTAAGGGCTTCATCCCGCTATTTCCCTCTCGGCTCTCCATCACCTACACAAGGACAGTCCACCGCAATGGTGGCAAACAAGGCAACGGTCAGCATTCAGTTGACCAAGTTATAACGACCCTACCCCTTTTTCGGGGCAGCGGTATTCCTTCCCTGCAGGCATAACAATTTCAACGGCAGATATATTATTCAAGATATAAGAAATGTTCTCCGCACGGCCTGACGTCCCGTACACTCAAGGCATATTATCGGTACCGGAAAACCAGGGTCCCACCACCGTTCAAGAGTCCAAAACCCAATGGTAAACATTGAGCATTCATGCTCCATGACCCACGGCCGGAGACTTTAGTCTTGATGGCGAACAGCCCAAGACTCTCATTATGTGATCCTAATGAAGCCAATAACTTAGGCACTCAAGTTAGACAACCATAATACGGATACAGTTCAGCCCTTTCACGTTGCTCAAATCACTAGTTCAATGTCTAGACTTATGCGGGTCGGCATCCCCTTGTCTGTTCGGCTCACTGGCCTTTAAGAGTGCATAGCTCACAATAGCCACAACGTCCCCGAAGGACCAGCTTCACAATCACAAGTTAGCTAGGAGCTATCGCCAGCGACAACCACTGTCGCCTAGCGTTAGCGACAGAACTCTCTTTCTGTACCCAGGCCCAACCATATTTGGACCAACCATCCAGAAAACTCTGCAGCCACCCGCAGTACCAGAAACACTGGACTTTCATAGCATATAGCACACGAATTTCGAGGTTATTTTTCCTGGAATTCCACTCCAGTACTTCCTATTACTCCACTTCACAGGCACAACCCACTGACTCAACAAAATACTCATTTACATACGGAATCTTCTCCGGTGCGCAAAATAAAACATCACCAATCCAGACCAACCTGTCTAGATGGGCTTCACACAGCATTCCTATTCCGTACTACACATTTCTGGATCTATATGCAAGACTTCTTGGGGATTTCAAGAATCAACCCAACGGAAATCCCTCAACATTCCACATTTTTTGTGGGGGAAATCCATGCACATGAAAAAATAAGGACTTCACATGTTCAAGGAGGAAGATCGTTATCCTTGATGTTCTCATCGGAGACATGATACGGCTTTTCTACGCGGATGGAAATGAGTGCCTCACTTTCCCTTTCGCAAATCTAGCTTCAGATCTTGATTCCAGCCCTAAGATGTCCTCCAGCAACTCAGCAAGTTCTAGCTCCAGCCGCGAGTTCTCTGCTCCAGAACTGGAACACAAGGAAGAGAGAGAGAGAGAGAAAAAAAGGAAATAATGATTTCCTCAATCCCATTCCTCTACAGATAAGGCCTCGGGTTTTACCCCAGCCATACGATTTCTTCACATCAAAACAAAGCAATGGCTCGGGTTTGAGCAAACAAAGTCCACCACCGCTCAATGGCCGCACACCAGCCACCTGACACGAGTCACCACTTCGGCGACAACTTATTTTGACAATTCGTCGAACGGGATCACATTCGTTAAATGCAATTCATCGAACAGGAGAGAATTCGTCGAATGGAGTCTGAGTTCGTCGAACTGGCCATAAAACCAGGCAGCGCTATTTTCGTCGAGCTCTGCTCGACGTTTCATCGAGCTCTGTTGGACACTTTTCATCGAGCTCAGGTCGACTTTTTGCCTGTTACGACCAAATACTTTTTGGTGTGTTACATGCCCACTAGTGCACCCCGAGCCCGAATCAACTCTCTTGACTATAAAACACGTGCTAGTGGTCTTCCACGAATCGGGATGTTATATTTGGAACGCGCAAAACCTACACCTTACCAATAATTGATGACAATGATCATGGCCAGACCTGCCCACTCATGCATCTTTTTTAATATTAATGCAATAAACTTTGGTCTAGTCTACCACAACGATAGTTGAGAAGCTCAAGACCCCCCCCCTCTGGCAGATCGGTGAAGGCCCTTCTCCATCTCTTAGGAGAGATCGGCGAAAGCCCTTCTATACCTCAGATGAGATTGGAAAAATCCCTTCTACACCTCTCAGACGAGATCTGCGAAAGACCCTCTGCACCTCTCAAGTGAGATCAGTGAAACCTCTTCTGCACCTCTCATGTGAGATGGACAAAGGTCCTTTTTCACCTTCACTCGGACGGACCACGGTCCTCCTGCAGCACGAACGAACAAAGGTTTTTCTCCATCTTCACCCAGACGGACCCCGGTGCTCCTAAGGTGCGAACGAACAAAGGTTCTTGGCCACCTCGACTCGGACGGATCCCGGTCCTCCTGAGGCGCGAACGAAAAAAAGGTTCTTCGCCACCTCTACCTGAATGAATCGTGGTCCTCCTGAGGCACGAACGAACGAAGCTTCTTTGCTACCACCATCCGGACGGACCCCGGTCCTCCTGAGGCGTGAACAAAGAAAGGTTCTTCGCCACCTCCATCCGGATGGACCCCGGTCCTCCTAAGGCGCGAAAAAAGAAAGGCTCTTCACCAACTCCACCCGGACGGACCCTGGTCCTCCTGATGCGTGAACGAACAAAGGTTATTCTCCACCTCCACCCGGACGGACCCCGATCCTCCTAAGGCGTGAACGAATAAAGGTTCTTCGCCGCCTTCACCCGAACGGACCCCAATTCTCCTTAAGTGTGAATGAACAAAGGTTCTTCGCTACCTCCACCTGGACAGACCCCAGTCCTCCTAAGATATCAACGAACAAATTTTCTTCTTCACCTCTACCCAGAAGAACCCCAGTCCTCCTAAGGCGGGAATGAACAAAGGTTATTCGGCACATCCACCTGGACGGATCCCGTTACTCCTGAGGTGCGAACGAACAAAGGTTTTTTGCCAACTCTACCCAGATGGACCTCGATCCTCCTTAGGTGCGAACGAATAAAGGTTGTTCACCACCTCCACCCGGACGGATCTCAGTCCTCCTAATACATGAACAAATAAATGTTCTTCACCACCTCCAATGAAGTAGATATTTAAGTCCTTCCACAATGCCAGGACAAAGGATGCAGAGCGACCCTCCACGTCTAAGAATCTGCCTCCAACACACTTTCGCACCAATACAATGCCCCTGCAAAGCGCCACAAGCAAATAGGGAATCACAACCTCAAGGCAAAAAAGTCAGGACAAAAATTTCCCCGCTCATCGCTTCGCGATTCATGACTCGCGAAAAATTGGGGACATTTAGTTGGGTTCCCCTTAATTACTTTCTAGTCAGACCAAGGGGACCAACCAGCCGCGCGAGAAGGTGCGCACACAAGCACAGCCAGCCCAATCGCAGCTTGTCAGAGCCAGAACAACTAGAGCTGTCACTTAAAACCATAAACTGTAAATCAAGTCGGAACTGAACCGAAACCATAAAGAACCGGACTGAATCGTTCGTGAATTATTCGGGTTTTGATTTGAAATTTGGAACCATGAATAACATTGGTTCATATGTGGTTCTTTCATTTTATTATTCAGACCGGAACTGAAACACAAACCGCAACGTAGAAGTCTTAAAAGGTTTCAAGATTTTTTAGATCGATCCGAACCGGACTGATGCAGAACCGAACCGTAACTCATTTATTATTATTATTTTATAATACTTTTTATTATTTATATTATTTAAACATTATTATTATTTTTATAATATATTCATAATTTCCATACTTACTATTAATGGTGAAACTAGTGTGATTTGAATCCAAATCGCAATCGTACCCAAGGGTGTCGGATTTAGAGTAAACAAAATGGTATCGCACCAAAACCGTGCGATGTGGTTTGACATTTGTGAGGTTTGAAATCATTTTTTGCAGCGTAATTTCTATTACTATATACAAAGAAAAACTTTGCATAACAAGTAACGCGATGTACCACTGCAACAAACCTAGCCGTCTCCTCTTCCGCAAAACCCGCCACTGACAATGCCCCTTTTAAAAAAAATTCACGCAATTTAAGCCTTCGCCGACGGCGGCCTTCCCGGCCCCCAACAGGTTCGCCGGACCCCGGCGAACCCGCCAGAGGTTGTCCGCAGGGCCACCGCCAGCGGTGGCCCTTCCTGTCAGACCCAAATTCGAGTCTCACGGGTAGGGCCACTGCAAACTGTGGCCCTGCCCGCTCGCCACAAACCCACCCCCGACGGGTTCGTCGGGGACTGGAGAACCTGTTGATGGGGGCTGGGCAGGCCGCCGGTGACCTCGCCGACGGCGGCTTACGCTTCACGGGTAGGCAGCGAGGGAGAGGTGGGAGAGGGAGGCGGGATGCAGGCGGGAGGAACGGAAATATTATTTTTAAAAACTCAGGACTATAGGGCTATTTAATTAAAGTTCAAAATTTTAAAAAATAATATATACAAGTAATTAAAAATTAATAAAAATATAATAACAAATCTAAATATTTGAAAATTAATATATAATAATTTAAAACTTACAAAAATAAAATTTATAAAAAACTGGTCGTAGCCCGTCGGGGGCGGGGGCTCGCCCGCGGGCTAAATTAATAAAAATATAATAAAAAAGGGGGCGCTGGAAATACGCGCCGTGCTTTTTTTAGGTATAAACGTGCTCACCGAAAAAACGAAAAATACACCTCCAAAAAAATCATTTTTCGAACAAATGGTCAACATGAAAGTTGCAGATCTCGACGATATCTACAACTTTCATGTTGATCATATTTCCTAAAAATGCGTTTTTGGGGGTGTAATTTCAAAAATAGCGGAACCGGGCGGAACTATTGTGTTCCGCCCGGTTCCGCTATTTTTGAAAATACACCCCCAAAAACGCATTTTTAGGAAAAATGATCAACATGAAAGTTGTAGATATCGTCGAGATCTACAACTTTCATGTTGACCATTTTTTCGAAAAATGCATATTCGTACGTCTGGAATTTCCGGTGAGCGCGTTTTTACATATATATGTACAAGCAGTCGTGCACGGGGGACCCCGTGCGGGCAACATTCGTCGTGGATGCGACATTTGTCGAGGGTGCGGCATTTGTCGAGGGGGCGACATTTGTTGTGGGGGCGACATTCGTCTTTGGTGCGACATTCGTTGAGGAGACGACATTGGACGTGCGGGCGACATTAGTCGTGGGCGGCAAAATTGGTCGGGGGAAGCGACATTGGTCGTGGGGGCGACATTGGTCGTGGGAGGCAATATTGGTCGAGGGCGACTACATTGGTCAGGGGAGGCAACATTGGTCGGGGGCGGCGACATTGGTCGGGGGCGGCGACATTGGTCGGGGGCGGCGACATTGGTCGGGGGCGGCGACATTGGTCGGGGGCGGCATAAAAACACGGGAAAAAATCACTAAACATTTGCAGAAAAAACTACTGAACACGGAAAGAAGTGGACGCATAAAAACACAGAAGGTGTTTATAGAAATCAGAGAAGACCATGAAGGTGCTGAAGTGTCTCAAGAAATTCAAACCATCTCAATCTAAAAATCAAATTTGTTTTGAAATTAATAAATTTGACTCGGCCATGAAAACACAAAAATGTAGTCAAGCTAAATCGCTAAAATACAGTCAAGCTAAATCAGTCCTCTTCGAACGTCGGTCGTGGCTATCGGGCGGGGACATCGGTCGTGGGCGCCGGGCGACATCTGTTGTCGGGGCGACATCTGTTGTCGGGGCGACATCTGTTGTCGGATCTGTTGTCGGGGCGACATCACGACCCGTATGGTGTAAACATTTCATAACATCTATGCTCCTTATAGTCCTGCTCAGGTGTAATTGTCATGAAGTTTACAATACTCATGAGCAATACTCCAAATAACCTTAACACAACTAATATGCTCAGCTATAAGCAATAGTCCCATAAAATGTGAAATTTATTGACATATAAACAAAAAAAAACTCACGATTATAGTATGTAGAGTGATCAAATAAGAATTATTATGACATGCATACTGCTCCAGGAACAATAAAAACCCTAACTTACATGAAACATCACAGGTGTTTATAGAAATTACTAAATATGCACATAATCATATATGGTGTAAACATAAAAGATATTTTTTAAGTTTTTTTTACAGCAGTTTATTAAATGTTCAACAATGTTCAGCAGTTTTTAAGTTGTTCTCATTGCCAATGTTCAGCTGTTTGTATGCATATAAAATATTTTTGAATGTCAACATACATCATCATCTTCATTTTGGCTCAATAGTTGGTTGCTAACCAAGAAACTGCTAACCATACGACAAATATCATCACATACTCATGTATGGTGTAAACACCTTTCCTTGAACAAAATGCAGTACAGGAATGAAGAAATCCAACCCATACTCCCGATTAATTGCTAAAATGCTCAAATTTATTCCTATAAATCAAATAAGCATAAATTTGTTGACCGTTGAGATGAAGAATCTTGAGAAAGCACATATTAACTGTTGAGAATGCACAAATTAATTGTTCTTAAGAAAGCACAAATTTTGTGTACCTCTATCAGAAAATGAAATCACAGTAGGCCTCTATATAGTGCAGAGCTTAAAAAAAATGACATCACAGCCGGCCTTTATATAGTGCGGAACTTTAAAAAATGAAATCACAACTGTCTTTTTCAGTGATTTCACTGAGGTTAATCACAATATTTGCAATATAAAACCTCAATAGTCGATGAGCAATGGAAAAATGAAATCACAGCCGGCCTCTATATAGTGCTTGCAATTGAAAAACAAAAAATGAGAGTACTTGCAATTGAAAAAATGATAAACATTGTATAATCTTTTTAAATCAAGGATAGTACTAAAATAAACTAAAATTTGGCCTCAGCTATGTAGTATTATGATAGTACTAAAATAAACATTTGCTGCAATTTAGTAATATGAGTTGCAATCTTTTTGCATGTAAATTAATTTGTTAGGTAACATTTAGGGAGGAGGTTTGGAGTCCTGTTAGGTTTTAGTAATATGAGTTACTGCAAACACATCAATTTGTTAGGTTTTAGCGCAGCATTTGGCTTGCATTCACACTGCCAAATGAATCCTGTAAATGAAAGAGTGCTGCCTTTTACAGCAAAATCAATTTGCATGCTGCCATTTTTTCATTACTAAATGCTAAAATCAATTCCCATATTTTGAATGCTGTAAATGGCAGTAAATTGATTTACATGCCAAATCAATTTTTTGCATTCACTTGACAGTGTGTAAGAATGCTGCAAATATGGGAAATAAAAACAGGGCAAGCCAAGTGCTCCACTAAAACTCCTACACATACAAGACTCATGAACTGAAAGTAAACGAACTCCAAATTTTCACCTAACAGGAAATCTACAGCAAGCCCTTTCACACGGAAAATACAAAGCTAATAATCACATCAATCACGGGAAATCCAAAATTACCAAAAATTCTTCACACTTTAATCAACATTAATCAACAGAAACAGTTACAGTTGCGTAAGAACGAAAGTCCAATAGGAATCAAGGGCTTTACCTTAGATTTGGGTGCGATGTTGAGCCACCGCCAAAATAGGCTTAGTACCTGAAAGGAGAAAAAAAACGGTGAAGAACGACTCCAGCAGCTGAAAGGAGTACAAAACTGGCGAGGAAGCACGGACTCCAAGAGCTGAAATCAGAGAAGAGTTGGGGGAGCAGGGGGCTGGAAGGAGAAGAAAAACATGAAGGAAGAAGGAGTCCAACAAAGTTTCTTGCTGGCTGGCGGCGAAGAGAGGTTCTGGCTGGCCGGCGGCGAATAAGCGAAGAGCGGATCGAGCGGAAATCAGCGAAGGCGGAGGCGGAGGAATAACGAAGAGCTCTTACCCTAGATTGACGTTGGGACGGCGTGGATGAGGGATGCAACGAAGCATCTCCACCTTCGGCTCTTCTCGCGGGAGCTCGACAGGTACTCGCGATGGATTGGGAGCGGGCGGAAATTGCGAGCGCTGAGAAACTGTAAAGCTAAAAACCCTTAGGAAATGGCTCGATCTGTGGCTCTCGACTGTACGAATCCGTGGCCGGTGATTGTTATAGATCGTGCGGTGGGAAAATCTTGATCCGTGGCCTCCGATTATAAATGATCCGCGGCCTTTGATTGTTTTTGATCAAACGGTGGGTAATGTTGGCGGGAAGCAGCCAAAAAGATGGGCAATTTGGGGTTTATTAATGTTACACCATAGGTTGAGGGTACTTTGGGCAATTTGAATGTTACACCAAAACTAAAAACCTCCTTGCTTATAGTATAAAGATAAAAAATCTAAATATTTGAAAAATAATATATAATAATTTAAAACTTACAAAAATAAAATTTATAAAAAACTGGGGGAAGCTAGCCGGGGGCGGGGGCTCGCCCGCGGGCTGGCGAAGCTCGTCGCTGGAGGGGTACTGTTGCGCGAAGCAAGAGGGGCCTCCAGTGCACTGTCATTCGTGTATGTCTATATATATATTCAATATAGAGGGTGCTGTTTAAAATCGGTGGGGTCATGTGTATTTTAAAAATTTACTCGTATATTTTTCTGAAATATTTTTCGCACCACAACCAAACCGTTTTGTGCAATAAAAAAGTCAGTGTGGTCATGTGTGATTCTGTGGTTTTGAGGTTTCAATTTTTTACTTTAAACCATATTTATAATATTATACACAGTACTTCTCCTTAGTGTAACGCAAAATTCTTGCGTTTGATTTCTGGACTTCGAAGTCACTCTTGTAAAAATATCGAACGGGTTTACTTTTCCTCTCTGGTTTGTTATTTTTGACCTTTCTCATTCATTTTGCGAAATTTGATTTTGGTTTTTGTTGGATCCGATTGGAACCGGACCGAACGGCAAAAACTGGATCGAAACGCATAGAACCGAACCGAATCATTAGTAACTAGTTTGGTTTTGGTTTTTGTTGAACTGCAATCATAACCGATGACACTACAGTTCCAAAATTTATGTTGGAACCGGAACTAGAACATGAACCGGCCACACCAAATAAGGTTTTGGTTCTAATTTGAAGAACTGTTACCTTAGGGGTTCAGTTCACGATTTTAGTAGAACCAGAACCGTGACAGCTCTAGGAACGGCTCGCGCCCCAACGACGCATGCGTGCACAGCGCACCGACAGTCGCCGCCTCCGACCGCCGCCGCCACCTCCGACCGCGGCCGCCAACTCCAACCGCCGCCGTCTCCGGCCATCGCCGACCGCCGTTATCGGGCACCCTGCCCGGACCGCCCGGGGAGCACTTTCGTCATTTCGCTAAAATTGGTGATTCAGGTAACCGAAACGGAGCGACACCATTCGTCAGCACATATTCCTCCCCGATGCAATTACCAATATATCACTCCAGAAAACTACAATTAGGCTCAGAGATCTTCATTTGAAGACAAACAACTCCAGAAGATAGAAAGAGCTCTGACATTTTCCGGCGAGGTCGTGAGACTTAGATCCTTCCTCCGTTCGGACATCGTTCCACTCCTTCTCTAGTGCGGAGGCATCTCATGGCTTTTAAGACGCAACATCCTTCTCCACATGAGTGCTCTCGACAAGGCTCCGACTTAGCAGGAGTGTTTCCATCGAGGCTATGAGGATTTAGTGATTTTCCCCGCTAGAGCACTCTCACTCAGGCTCCAATGACTTAGTGTATTCTCCGTTGTTTTCATATTTTGAACTTGCAACGGAGAGGTGGTCTGTCACCCTCCGGGAAAATCTCATAACTTTTGTAAACTCAAACGAAATTGTGGGTTTTGGCACGGCACATATCAGACCACGTGATTTTTCACCTTTTACGAATTTTCACGTAAAAAAAAACTTTTTTTCATTTGCTGTTTTTTATTGACGGTTTGCACACCCGGCTCAACTCCAAGCTAAGACAGTTTGATTCTCCAATTCAGGGAAAAAACCAGATGACCCCTCAACAGAAGCGAATATTTTAAATATCAAGCTTACTTTTTGATCTTCACTAATAGCCTTAAGGTTACCAATAACATTATATTATTTTCTTTTGTCAAGAATTGTACTTGATATTCTTCCAAAATTTCTTAAGTTTTATTATTGATGGGTTCCACCATTATTTATAGGAGAAAAAGAGCCCCCCCGATCTCCACCAAAGGAAAATCATGGGTGGGCCCCACCCCCATAATCTCTCATAATGATGGGAGTTATGGGGGCAGGACCCACTCCCTCCCCTCATGGGGGAAACCGCCGCCGGGAGAACCGCCGCCGACGAGCGGCTTAGCCACCGTCGACGCCCCCCCCCCACCCCGGCCTCCGCCGCGGCAGGCCCCGCCGTCGGGGCAGCCGCGGCAAGCCGCCAGCAAGGCCACGGCCGGCCTAGCCGGGGCCAGTCGAGCCGCGGCCGGCCCGGCCTTGCCGTGGCCGGCCACGGCCCCCCCCCCCCCGACCATGGACGACCGCGACCTCCCTAGCCGCGGGCGGCCTCGGCCCGGCAAGGCCGTGGCCGGCCGCGGCCTCCCTAGCCGCGGCCGGCCTCCCCACGGCAAGGCTGTGGCCGCCCTTGCCACAGCCGGACCGCTGGCGGGCCACCGCCATGAGCTACCCGACCGGCCGCTCTCGCCGCCGGCCGCCCGACCGCCGCCGTTATGGCGGCTCGCCGTCTTGAGAGGCCTCCCCGCCGTCCGATCAAGGGGAGGCTCTCCTCGCCGTCCGATCAAAGGGGTAACCACCCACTACGCCACAACTTTAGTGGTGGGGCTCGCCTTGATCCTCCCATGGAGGTTATAAAAGGACCTCCAGGGGTCCTCATTTCTCACCTTTTCTCCTCCCTGGTTCTTCTCCTTCTTCCTCAGGTGAGAGCTCTCCCGCCTCCTCCACTAAGTCGGCCTCTGCTCGCCGTGAACCACCGCCAGTCACCAACAGCCACCTGCGGCCACCAGCATCCACCAGCGGCTACAGGCACCCCACCAATGCATTGGCAGCAAGAGGACGCCCAAGACCTCGAGGAAATCAAAAGAATAGGATATTAGGAGCGAGCAAGTGCGCGCCGCCCCGAGCACGCGCGCCAGGAGCATTCCACACATTCCTTTGTCCAAGTCACTCCCGCGGTGCAGCCTGTTGCCGGCATGAGACTACAGTATCTCTCTCACCCCCCCCCCCCCAAGTTGCAACAGGAGCGGCCTGTCGCCCCGATTCACCAAGCATATTGTAATCACCCAAAGCTAGTGGAATTTTACCGGCACAGACCCGGTCACGTGGTTTTTTACCCATTTCAGGAGTTTTTCCACGTCATCAAGACTTGTCTTCACTGTTCATTTTCATCGACTGTGTGCGCGCTCGACCGCTCCGTGAGCTGATACGGTCCAAGATTATCCGGTCCAACCGGGGCATCGAGTTAGTCTGCAACAGTTTGGCGCCGTCTGTGGGAACACGAGTCCCAGCATCATTCAAAGTGCAAGATCATAAGCATCGCCCCTGTCTAGTTCAGCCTTAATGGCAAAGAGAAGCACCCGTACCGCTGAAGTCTCCGCCCTTGGCAGAAACCCCGAGCCCGCACGTTCACGCTCCCTGGTGGACGTGCCACTGACCGTTGAAGCCGCATTAACTCCCGATACCACCCTGGAAGGACGCGTCCGCCAGATGGAAGAACAACAAGTCAAATTGCTCACCCTACTCCGAAATATGCTAGCACTAGTCGAGCCCCAACCTCCGTCAACTCACGTCTCAACGCAAGAATTCCGGCAAAAAGAAGGACAAATCCTCAGGGAGCAAGTTGAACCGTGTCAAGAAGTTCCCCGCCAACATAACCCTTCAATGACTGGGGGGCAACACCAGCCCCAAGAATACTTCCCTCCAAGTATCGCCTTGTGCTAACGCAATGCATACAGTGCAAAGTGACTCAAAATCCCCCCGGCCAAGGAATCCTCAGCCCTTCAAGCAAGTTGATTTGACGCCACCAGAAGAACTTCTTCATCCAACGACATTTTGCCTTCACAAAGAATATGACATAGAGAAGGAATTCTCGAGCACAAGCAGCTCCCCCGGACCCACCGCATAACTCTGAGAGATGTACGATCATCACCTTGCCTGTCCACATTATGAGGAGATGGATGGAGACGTAGCAAGCCCTGACGCCTCGGCCACAGAGAAAAGACTAAACGAGTATCAGCCCAACTACAAGTCGCCAGACTCTTGGGCAGCCCCAGGCACGGAGGACTGATTCGAAACCCGTGGTTTCAGCGGAATAGGCAACCCACTGACACACGTGAAGTACTTCGAAGCTTTCTTGCACGCTCGCAACGCTTCAGATTAGCTCATGATCCAGGCATTTTCGACAACACTAAAAGGGGAGGCTCGAGCTTGATTTCATTCTCTACAAGAAGAAAAGATGGACAACTACATTGAACTCGCAGCTCTCTTCATCAAAAGGTTCACAACAGCCGAGAAGCCCTCACCAGAAAAGCCAGGCCCAAGTAAAGTCCAGAAAAGGAAGCTAGAGAGCGACACACACCCCGAGCACAGGAAAAACCACAGTCAGCGTACAAAGACCTACAAAGGACGAGAGTCGCGTCAGTTTGCGACACTCAACGCCCCTCAGGGCAGGGTCTTCAAAGCAATTCGTAATCATCCGGCCTTGTGCAGGCCCAGGCCGCTCGCCCCCGACTGAGGAGATTCATCAAAATACTGCGAGTATCACCAAGGCCATGTCCACAACACCAACGAATGCAATCAACTGAAGGAAGAAATCCAGCGACTGACCAGTCAGGGGACAGTCAATCAGTTCCTATCAAGAAAGAAGCCGCCTCCAAGTCAAAGTATGACACCTACAACAATTAGAATCGGCGAGCCATCAACCGAGTTGAACCAAGTTTTGGTGGACGCAGAGATCACCGTCAATGTGCTGTTTTTATCAACACTGCTTCAGCTCAAGCTAACCATCGGCCACCTCAAGCTAATGTCTGCAAGCACGCGCGTTTCGGGCAACAACCTAGTACCAGTCATCGGCACCATCACACTCCCAGTCATTCTCAAAGACGCGCACCGACAGACATCCTATGACGTACAGTTCGCCGTCATCCAAGCTGATTCCGACTACACATCAATACTCCAACAATCACTCCTGGATGTCTTCCAATCCCGCTATCGCCACCTCCATCTTTAAGTTGTTTCATTTGTTCGTTCATTTTGTTTATTAAATATTGTAAAAACCACAAGCTCAGGCTTGTGAAGACTATCTTTTCATCGTTTACCTTGGCAGTATGGGAATCAAGAAATTGCTTTTTCACGCTAAGTCATGCAATCAGATCAAACACATGGCGTTAATCAAGTCAACACCGTGGGGGCTTGCCCCCCTCACGAAGAAGCCGCGAGCATCTCTCGCGCAACCTAAGCCGCGAGCAACCCTCGCGACACCTAAGCCGCGAGCAACCCTTGCGCAACACCGTGGGTGCCTGCCCCCCCTCACGAAGAAGCCGCAAGCCTCCCTCGCGCAACTTAATCCACAAGCAACCCTCGCGCAACACCGTGGGGGGATGCCCCCCTCACGAAGAAGCTGCGAGCATCCCTCGCGCAACCTAAGCTGTGAGCAACCCTCGCGCAACACTGTAGAGGCCTGCCCCCCTCACGAAGAAGCCGCGTGAATCCCTCGTGCAACCTAAGCCGAGAGCAACCCACACGCAACACCGTGGGGGCCTGCCTCCCTCATGAAGAAGCCGCGAGCATCCCTAGCGCAACCTAAGCCACGAGCAACCCTCGCGCAACACCGTGGGGGCCTGCCCCCTCACAAGGAAGCTGCGAGCATCCCACGCACAACCTAAGCCGCGAGCAACCCTCGCGCAACACCGTGGGGGCCTGACCCCCTCACGAAGAAGCCGCGAGAATCCCTCGCGCAACCTAAGACGCTAGCAACCCTCGCGCAACACCGTGGGGGCCTGCCCCCCTCATGAAGAAGCCGCGAGCATCCCTCGCGCAACCTAAGCCGCGAGCAACCCTCACGCAACACCATGGGGGCCTGCCCCCCTCACGAAGAAGCCGCGAGCATCTCACGCCCAACCTAAGCCACGAGCAACCCTCGCGCAACACCGTGGGGTCCTGCCCCCCTCATGAAGAAGCCGTGAGCATCCCTCGCGCAACCTAAGCCGCGAGTCACCCTCGCGCGACACCGTGGGGGCCTGCCCCACTCACGAATAAGCCGCGAGAATCCCTCGCGCAACCTAAGCCGCGAGTAACCGTTGCGCAACACCGTGGGTGTCTGCCTCCCTCACGAAGAAGCTGCGAGCATCCCACGCGCAACCTAAGCCGCAAGCGACCCTCGCGCAACATCATGGGGGCCTGCCCCCCTCACAAAGAAGCCGCGAGCATCGCTCGCGCAACCTAAGCCGGGAGCAACCCTCGCGCAACACCGTGGGGGCCTGCCCCCCTCACGAAGAAGCCGCGAGCATCCCTCGCGCAACCTAAGCCACGAGCAACCCTCGCGCAACACCGTGAGGGCCTGCCCCCCTCACAAAGAAGCCGCGATCATCCCTCGCGCAACCTAAGCCGCGAGCAACCCTCGCGCAACACCGTGGGGGCCTGCCCCCCTCATGAAGAAGCCACGAGCATCCCACGCGCAACCTAAGCCGCGAGCAACCGTCGCGCAACACCGTGGGTGCCTGCCTCCCTCACGAAGAAGCAGCGAGCATCCCACGCGCAACCTAAGCCGCGAGCGACCCTCGCGCAACACCGTGGGGGCCTGCCCCCCTCACGAAGAAGCCGTGAGCATCGCTCGCGCAACCTAAGCCGTGAGCAACCCTCGCGCAACACCGTGGGGGCCTGCCCCCCTCACGAATAAGCCGCGAGCATCCCTCGCGCAACCTAAGCCACGAGCAACCCTCGCGCAACACCGTGAGGGCCTGCCCCCCTCACAAAGAAGCCGTGATCATCCCTCGCGCAACCTAAACCGCGAGCAACCCTCGCGCAACACCGTGGGGGCCTGCCCCCCTCACGAAGAAGCCGCGAGCATCCCTCGTGCAACCTAAGTCGCGAGCAACCCTCGTGCAACACTGTGGGGGCCTGCCCCCCTCACGAAGAAGCCGCAAGCATCCCTCGCGCAACCTAAGACACGAGCAACCCTCACGCAACACCGTGGGGGCCTTACCCCCTCGAGAAGATGCCACGAGCATCCCTCGTACAACACCGTGCCGTGAGCAACCCTCGCGCAACACCGTGGCGGCCTGCCCCCCTCACGAAGAAGCCGCGAGCATCCCTCGCGCAACCTAAGCCGCGAGTAACCCTCGCGCAACACCGTGAGGGCCTGCCCCCCTCACAAAGAAGCCGCGAGCATCCCTCGCGCAACCTAAGCTGTGAGCAACCCTCGCGCAACACCGTGGGGGCCTGCCCCCTAGAGAAGAAGCCACGTTCATCCCTCGCGCAACCTAAGCCGCGAGCAACCCTCGCGCAATACCGTAAAGGCCTATTCCCCTCACGAAGAAGCCGCGAGTATCCCTCGCGCAAACTAAGCCGCGAGCATCCCTCGCGCAAACTAAGCCGCGAGCATCCCTCGCGCAAACTAAGCCGCGAGCATCCCTCGCGCAAACTAAGCCGCGAGCATCCCTCGCGCAAACTAAGCCGCGAGCATCCCTCGCGCAAACTAAGCCGCGAGCATCCCTCGCGCAAACTAAGCCGCGAGCAACTCTCGCGCCAATTGAGTTACAAGTATCCCTCATACAAGCTAAGCCACGGGTATCCCGCGTACTGGAAAAAAAGGCGCAAGAACCCTTCACACAAAGCAAAGCCGCAAGTACTCTCCGCGTGAACTAAACATCCCACGCCCGGTCAAAGCCGCACAGTCAATACCAATCAAACACGAATAAACGTCCAAAGAAATATTAAGATACAACAATGTCATAATAAAGTCAAACTCAAAATAAAACAGGTACAACCAGTGCCTAAGAGGCAGGACGCTACATGCACAATAAAACAACAAAACGTACAATAACATGTAAACGGTACAGCTACTCTCCCTCGGCATCTGAGTCAGAGCGCTCGTCCCCGGAAACATCTGCAAAGTTGAAACTGGAGGTGTCTTACTCAAGGCACTTGCCAACAAAGCGAAAGGTCCTTTGAAATGCCGCGACGGAGCGCTAGCTCGCATATATAATCCATCTGAGGCTCCACCTCCTTGGACCAAATATCATCACGAACCTCCTCCGAAATCAAGTTGCGGTCTCGCAGGTAATACAGCGACTCTAAGTACTCTGCAAGCCCTGCAGCCTTTAGCTCTGATGCATGATCGTCAGAGGACAGCATCTCCACCTGCGCCTTCGCCACCCGAAGTTGCGTCTCAAGGCCTGAGACCTCCTCTCGTACCGCCTTCAGCTGGGTCCCTAAGCCAGATGTCTCCTCTTTTGCATGCTTAAGTATCTGGGTGGTCCTCTCCACCAGAGTCTTCTCCACGTCCAAGGCCGCACACGTATCTTCTAGCTCAGACTTCAGCTCTGAACCGATCCGACAGAACCGCGCAATATCCCGGTCATGTTCCTCCTTCAAGGAGGCGAGCGAGCTCATCGACAACTGAAGCTTCTCCTGTAGAGCAAGATACCCGTCCTTTAGGCTCACGTAATGATCATTCCAGGTCACTGCAATCTGCGCCTGAGTCTCTTTCTGCAAGAGAAAAACACACAATCAGTCACTTTCAACAAAAACGAAAAGAAAGAGAGAGCAAAAAGAAAAGGGAAGTTACACCCTTACCGCATCACTCATCGCCCTCAAGGAAGAGGACATCCGCGGAGCCGCTGTACTGGCAGGCACCTGAGGAGCGGGAGAAGCAGGTATCTGCACATCTGGGATTGAATCGTCAGAAGCTACCACCACAACATCAAGGTCATCATCATGGGCCATCAACGCTTTCCTCTTACAACCCCCTCCCTGAAAAGCCGCCACCACCTGAACAGTGCCCGCCGAGATACCACATCCCAGCAGCCGCTTTTACTCCACATAAAAATAGATATTAAAGAGACGGTTGGACAACTCGTGAGGCTCAGAGAATCCCAACACCGGGAAAAAGTCCTGATCCTTCCCTTTCACACGGCGGCAGCGGTCGGGAAGCACATTCCACACCTCGGGAAGACCCCAGGAGTTCTTCACATATCCAAACAAAGTGTTGTCATGACGATAATCTTTACGAGCTTCGAACTCCAACCAAACCTTGTTGCTATGCACCTCCACCCGCTCGCCACCATCAGAGCGCACGTCGCACCAATCTCGAAACTGATCTAAAGAATGCAGACTCCCATGCTCGCGGAAGAAGGAAACCAAGCCCATAATTCGGGAAATCCCAGTCGGAGCAAACTGAGAGATAGGCACTCCGCAGAACTTTAAAATCTCAATCACCTCCTCGCAGGGTGGAAAGCGGAATCCGGATCTCAGGGAAACTTCGCAGATCGTCAACCAGCCGCGGGGAGGATTCTGAACCCGCTCTTTGGGCCGCGGGATCCTCACTTCCAAATCAGCAGGAAGCCCATACTTCGCCCTCCAAATGTCAACGCCATCTCCAGTCAAAGAAGAGTGCAGGAGCATCAGGCCAGAAGAACGCTTTGAAACCTAAGCATGACAAAAATAAAAAAGTCAGCTCAAAGATGAAAAACCGCACGACCAATCGCCAAAAGCATGTGCGACATGCAAAAAAGGGCACCTGTGCAAACACACGCGCGATAGGGAAGTACACGACCGCACAACGTGAACCACGCCAACGCATGCGACCCATGCCTGCGCACGCGCAGCCTGCGAGCGTGCGGGTGGCCTGCACACACGCCTGCGCGCGCGCACGACCTGCGTGCCCGGCCTGCGCCCGCAACCTGCGCGCGCCCGACCTGCGCGCGCGGCCTGCGTGCCCGGCCTGCGCACGCAGCTTGGTCGTGCGCGCGCGTCCTGCGAGCGGAGCTTGGTCGTCTGCGCGCGCGGCCTGCACGCACACGTTCTACGCACCCGCGGCCGGCGTGCGCGACCTTTCCTCGCACGCGCTGCTTATGCGCATACGGCTTGGTGAGATGCGCACCCCGCCGGCACCCGTGGTCTTCGCACACGACCGACACGTGCTCGCCAAACCTCCACGTGCTGTCATACCTTGGGACCACGAGCCGCCGCCGCCTCGGTTTTCTCGCCGGCAATTACCATGACAACATAGAATGAGAAAAATCTCTCTTCCCACGCTCACTTTGCTCCCGGACAATAGAGATTTGGGGGGCAATTGATGGGTTCCACCATCATTTATAGGAGAAAAAGAGCCCCCCATGATCTCCACCAAAGGAAAATCATGGGTGGGCCCCACCCCCCATAATCTCTAATAATTAAGGGAGTTATGGGGGCGAGACCCGCTCCCTCCCCTCATGGAGGAAACCGTCGCCGGGAGAACCGCCGCCGACGGGCAGCTTAGCCACCGTCGACGGCCCCCCCGGCCTCCGCCGCGGCCGGCCCCGCCGTCGGGGCGGCCACGACAAGCCGCCAGCAAGGCCACGACCGACCTAGCCAGGGGCGGCCGAGCCGCGGACCCGGCCTTGTCGTGGCCGGCCGCGGCCTCCCTAGCTGTGGCCGGTCACGACCGCCCTTGCCGCGGCCGGACCGCTGGCGGGCCACCGCCATGAGCCGCCCGGCCGGCCGCTCCCGCCGCCGACCGCCCGGCCACCGCCGCCATTATGGCGGCTCGCCGTCATGAGAGGCCTCCCCGCCGTCCGATCAAGGGGAGGCTCTCCTCTCCTTCCGATCAAAGGGGTAACCACCCACTACCTCACCACTTTAGTGGTGGGGCCCACCATGATCCTCCCCTGGAGGCTATAAAAGGACCCCCGGAGGTTCCTCATTTCTCACCTTTTCTCCTCCCTGGTTCTTCTCCTTCTTCCTCAGGTGAGAGCTCTCCCGCCTCCTCCACAAAGTCGGCCTCTTCTCGTCGTGAACCACCGCCAGTCACCAACAGCCACCGGCGGCCACCAGCATCCACCAGCGGCTATAGGCACCCCACCAACGCATTGGCAGCAAGAGGACGCCCAAGACCTCGAGGAAATCAAAAGAACAGGATATTGGGAGCGAGCACGTGCGCGCCTCCCCGAGCACGCGCGCCGGGAGCATTCCACACATTCCTTTGTCCAAGTCACTCCCGCGGTGCAACCTGTTACCCGCAGGAGACTACAGTCTCTCTCTCACCCCCCAAGTTGTAACAGGAGCGGCCTATCGCCCCGATTCACCAAACATATTGTAATCACCCAAAGTTAGTGGAATTTGACCGGCACAGAGCCGATCACGTGGTTTTTTACTAATTTCAGGGGTTTTTCCACGTCATCAAGACTTGTGTTCACTGTTCATTTTCATCGACTGTGTGCGCGCTCGACCGCTTCGTGAGCTGAGACGGTCCAAAATTATCTGGTCCGACCGGGTCATCGAGTTAGTCCGCAACAATTATCATAATTATCAGTGACTGATACAAAAAATTAATAATGAGAGTGGACAAATTGATATTGGAGGTACACAAAATTTTTTTTGAATGCATCATTGAGTTCTAAAAAAATTAACATGAGAGCCAGTCATCAACTTTTTTCATTTTTTGTAAACGTTTAGATCTTATCAGAGTTGTTTTTTCCTCATTTGGGCATCGTTTTTGACGTATAAATAGTCAAAATTCATTGGCTCGACGAGAGAAATCCAAATACACAACATTTTGAAAAATAATGGGGGGGGGGGGGGCAGTGTCCCTCGGGCCCCCTCGATCCACCACTGACAATTATTGGAGTTTTCTAATGAGAGATGTTAGTGAGTTTTATCATCAGTTCATCACCCACTTTAGTCATTATTGGGAATACACACAACTATTAAGAAGACAAAATCCATGCTTTCACGATCATTCATTATTTTTTGTCAGAATCTTATTCAGAAGGAGATGGGGGTTGGAATATGATAATGATCCATGATTACATGTGTATTATTGTTCATGCGAGGACTCATTTCCTTTCTTAAATGTTTTTGCATTTTTAGCTTGTCAGCACATTCACAGTCGAAAAATGTATTGCTCTCGTACTGTAATAAATTGAAGAAAAGCTTTGTTTCTTTCTTAACAATTATCCATTTCTCTCATGGTTATGAAAAAAAAACAAACTATGTTGTTTAAGGACACACACTATTGTTAGTCGAAGTGGATGGATCTCACGCCCTTCAAAAATACACCACTGTTTTTTTTTTAACTTTTTTAACTAATTTGCGAATAACTAGTTTATTTGCGAATAGTAATTATGAATCTCTTTGAAATTAGGATTAGTAAAAATCTTAAGATAAATGAATTTAATTTGCAGATAACAATCACCTTAAAATAAGGCCTTACGTGCTCTTTGTCAACCCAATCATGGTAATATTTTTTCCCCTGTTTTTGTTAGTTGGCACTCCCAGGGACATCTCATAATTATAATAATAATAATAGTTGTAATAATTGTCTATGAAATTATTGAGTTTTCCATTCCCTGTTTTGACCCATCAAGAATTTCGATTCCAGTTAATAGGCCATCATGATTTTTTCCTCCTTCCATGGATGTGTATTATTATTATCATTTGTAATTACTTTGTTACATTGGAAATAAATCATTTACATCCGACAATAATATTATTCAATAACTAGACGTTTGTGCTTAATTACGTGATAAAGTTTTGCGGTTTCAAACTCCTCAGCTCTCCAACTTTCAAACTCCCCAGCTTTGTGATCAATAATATTACGTTTGTTCTTATTATTATCATTTGTAATTAGTTTGTTACATTGGAAATAAATCATTTATATTCGACAATAATATTATTCAATAATAATTATATTATTTTTTCCATTCACTTTCTTTTGTGATCCATCTTTGTGCATACTTTCATAATCCTTGTTGCGTGTCACCTGACTTTTTTCCAGGTCCGGAGAATCGGACTGTCTTAGCTCGAAGTTGAGCCGGGCGCGCAATCAGTTAAAGAAAACCGTAACAATGAACAGAAACGTTTTTGACGCGGAAAACCCGAAAAAAGGTTAAAAACCACGCGGTTGGAACTGTGTCGAAGCCAAAACCCACTTGCTTTATTTAGTGTTACAAAGATTGATTTGATCTCGAAGGGCGACTGCCGCTACTCCATTACAAGTACGGTAAATGAAGAAAAACAACTAAGTTTTCAGAACCTCGATGGAAGGGCTCCGACCTTGAGATGATACCGAGCTCACGGAACCTTGGTGGGAGCGCTCTGGCTAGAAAATATTCCAAGTTCATGGAGCTTCTGACGGTTGTGCACTCTTTGACACGAAACCTAGATGAGAGCGCTTTCGCGTTGGCGTGAGGGAACCGTAGCGCAAGGATAAGAGCGGAACGTGTTCCTGAACGAAGAACATGCCTAAGACCACGTTCTCGCTGGAAAACCTCAGAGCTCTCTCTTTTGCCTCTGGAGTTGCTTGGCTTGAAATGAAGGACTGGGGAATTATTTAAAGTTTTCTGGAGGGGCGCATCAGTAATTGCGTTGTGGAGTGATTTGTTCTGGTGAATGACATCGCTCCGCTTCGATCACGCGGATCACCATTTTCGTCAAAATGATAGTAATGCCACCCCTTTCCCCCGGGCAGTTCGGGCGGTCTGGGTAAGGTGCCCGGAGGTAGCGGCAGTAAACAGAGGTGGCGGAGGTCGCCGACGGCGGCGGGGTCGCTGGCGGGGCGGGGGATGTAGGCGGTGGCGTGGTCCGCCTATTATACGCAGGCGCGGGGAGCGCGCAGCGCGCGGCCGCGCGACCACCCGGGGGTGCGGTCTGGGGCCGCACGGGCTGGCTGTGAGCGCCTTGCGTGCACGGGTTTGAGGTTCTTGTGTGCGACAAGAGTTGCTTCCAAAGAGTTGCATAGTTTTGGGATCTCCTTCCAAAAGACGACGCTAAACAGTTGCGTGTCACCCGACTTTTTCCCCAGTCCGGAAAATCACAACGTCTTATCTCGGAGTCGAGCCGGACTCGCAATTAGTTAAAGAAAACTGCAAAAATGGACAAGAGACGTTTTGGACGTGGAAAACCCGAAAAGGGTGAAAAACCACATGGTTGGAACTGTGCCGAGCTAAAATCCACTAGCTTTTTGGAGTGTTACAAAGATTGGTTTGATAACGTAGGGAGACAGGCCGCTACTCTGTTACAAGTATTGTAAATGAAGAAAAATAACTAAGCCTTTGGAGCCTTGGTGAAAGCGCTTCAGCCTTGAGACGACACTGAGCACACGGAACCTTGGTGTTGGGAATATTGTCCCCAAGATTCCTGATTTGAAGAAGGCCTTAAGATGACAAAAAAAATCTTGTATTTGATGTTCTATCTTGTTTTGGTGGAACATGTATAACTAAAATGTATGGCTAATGTATGATTAGACACTTGGTCACCTAAACATATTTTTGGACTTGTAATTCCTCAAGCAGCTGAAAAATTAATGTCAAGATCAATTTTATGACTAAGTAAAATATCGATTGCATCGAATGCAAAAGTTAGATTGCATCGAATGCAAAAGTTCGATTGGATCGAAGACATGAAGTTTATGACTAAGTAAAATATTGACTGCATTGAGTGTAAAAGTTCGACTGGATCGAAGACATCTATTTTATGGCTAAGTAAAATATCGACTGCATCAAGTGCAAAAGTTCAACTTGTTCGAAGGGATTAATTTTATGACTAAGTAAAATATCGACTGCATCGACTACAAGAGTTCGACTGCACCGAATACAAGAGTTTGACTGCATCGACTGCATCAAAGATAAAATTTGACTGGATCGACTGCAAACTAGCAGAAGCTTTTGAGCAGGCATAAATGGTTAAGTGTCAAGACTTTCATTATATAATTCTTATAAGGTTTAAGGGCTATTCATGTAAATCTCATGTGTGTTATTTGACTTAGTCTATGACATCATGTCATGGTCGCATAGACCTATTTCTCCCGGCCTTACACGTGGTTCCACAACCATATACTTGAATTTAAGCACAGATTATGCAAAATCTTCAAATTAGAATAAAAGCCGGATTTGCCGCATACTTCAAGGGTCGAACTGCAGGAAGAAATATTCTCATTTATGAGAGAATAATTATTTATTCCAAAATCTTTCCTTAATCAAATTTCGATAGCCTTTATTTATTCCAAAGGAGGACTATTTTCTAAAGTACTTTCTAGCCGTTTGAAAGAGAATTTGCCAAGAATATGTTTATTCTGAAGATCTTCCTTGTACTGAATTATATTTGAGCCGTTGGACTTTCCTAATACATCATCTGTCAACGAAAAATTAATCTAGCCATTAGAGAATTCAACTTAACATCTATTTATCCTGCAGCAGCAAAGTCAAGTATAAAAGAAGGAATTAGACATTTCAAGAAAAAGTTTTTTTTTGGAGTACTGGCTTTGAAATTTTCTCAAGTCTCTTATGAAAGTACTATAGCAGTGATCAAGTATTCAAGTATTTTCTCCTTCAACCACTATTGCATCATTCAGAGAAAAGTTCCTTCTTGATTTTATTAAGCAACATCTTTTGTGAAGGACCCTTCTCTGCCTCAAGTTTTTCTTGATCAAACCAGCTATTTCAAAGGAGATATTTCAAGTGTTGATAGAGGTAAAAAAGAGAAATCCTGCCCACTCCTATGGTGTACAACCAACCACTCATAATCTGCCAGCTCACCCTCTCTACCTCACCAGGGTTGGGTAAACCAGCCACACGGGTTGCCTTGACTGCGAGAGAGGAAGACGTAGGCATTCTCCTCATCTTATAAATAACCCCAAGGATTTAGTGGAGACTCACTCCTCTCCCTAGCCCCAATCGAACCCAACAAAGCTCTGCCCAAGCTCCGATCTCACCGGAATCCTCCTACCAGAGCTCACCACCACCTTGCAACCTCTAATGGCAGATCTTGCTTGAGGCTAACGGAGCCCCAAACAAGGTGGATACCACCTTCTCTCCTCCCTCCCTCCCTAACTTCTAAACGTGTTGCATGTGAGCTCCGATGGCCGGAGCGCCGCCGCCGTCCCCCCTCTCCTCTGTTCAAAATAAAAAAAAAATTAGCTCTAGTTGTGCCCGGCAGCGGCAGGCCGCCGGACCGCCGGAGGGAACGCCCACCCTTGTGGAGTCATCCAGAGGCGGAGCCACGACGGGCCGGCGGTCGGACACCGGCTTGTAAGGCCCGTAAGGGGTGGTTTTGGTACATGTCTCTCTATACAGGCGGGGGAAGAAGTTTATACAAATTAATATTTTTAAAATTTTATAAATATTATAATATTATAGCAAAAAGCGGGTTTGATTTTCTTGAAGCTAAAATAAGGCTCTAATGAAAAAATTTTGAACTTAAAAAATGTTGCACTTGGTTTCAGCTGCACCTCATAAAAATTGGAAATTTTACAGACACAATTTGCTATTTTTAAAAATTAAAATAATGTTTATTTGGCTAATTTGGGGGATGTAAAATGCTCCTAAAAATATGAAAAATTTTTTAGTGATGTTTGGATCCCTCGCACTTGCTCTATAAAGATTTGGAGATTTTTTGTCAAGCTTCGATATTTTTCAAGCATTTAATATGATGGGTTTCATTTTTGGAAATTATTAAAGGTTATTTCCTCCAATTGAAAGTCTCTTAAAATCATATATTTGATTTGAAATTACTAAATGCATTCCTCGATGAAGTTTAGAATTTTTGAGCTTTTCTGCTAATTTTGGATTTTAAATTATACTCGTGATTATTTTAAGGATTATTAAAGGCAAATGTTTCCTATGGAAATGCAAACTATTTTTATAAGAGATTCTCGATGGTTAAAAAAATATGCATTAGAAATGCGTGTGTGAAATTTTGAGTCATTCCTGACATTTTAATATATTGATTTAGTTGAGCCTATTTTAAAGATGCCGTAAGACCTCGAAATGATTTAAAATAACCAGAGGCTATTTTAAATAATGTTAGAGGCTATAAAAGACCTCGAAGCATTGAAAATTATTTTGAGGATAATGTATTTTATATTTAAACCCACTACCGAAGTTTGGTGATTTGAAATACGGCTTATTTTTAAATATAAAAAAGAGGGTTTATTCGAGACTTAATGATTTATTGAAGCTCAATCGAATCTCAAAATGACTCGAGGAATCCTAGAGATTTATGTTTTGGCGATTTCAACCTCAAGTTCCGGTTTCCTCGATTTCTGACTCTTTGTTGCATAAAAGAGGTTTAAATCGGAAGAAAATGATATTGGGCTTAACATAGAAAGTTGATTCGCTCTGATGCGAACATTTGAGGTTAAGAGATGGTACTAAAGCTCTTGTAGATATTTAGCCCTCGGTAATCTTTATAATGAGGAGCAAGTTATTATAATAAGGTTGCAATCCTTAAATATAAGTCTGATTAAGCCGCGTTGAAGAGCCGCATCTGAACTTAATATAAAATATTAATAATGGGTGAAACCCAAAAAGGAGCTTCCAAAGAATAGAAATGAAACTGAACATTACTCCTATGAGCGGGCGTGAAGTTGAACATGCCTCCTGTGAAAGAAGGTGAAATTGAACTTGCCTCCTGAGAATGGAGATGGAACTAAACTTGCCTCCTGAGAACGGAGATGGAGGCAACATATTTACTTATCGCTCTTATTTATACAATTTACTGTTTCTGCATTTTTAGCTTGGGTCCTGCTCTGACGAGCGGTTGGAATTTGGTTGAGCATTAATTAGGGGTAACCGAGAGTTGAGTTATTCCTTTAGGGTTAGCCCCAAATAATTTGCTCCCACGCTCGTTACGCTCCTTGTATAAAGTTGAGTAGCATGTTGATTCGAGAAGGCCGCTTGCCCGAATTATTTCATGTTGAGTAGGGTAGGCCACCGAAGACCCGATATGTGCCAATTACTTATTTATTGAAATTCTTGTGAATTGCTTGCAGTAAAAAGTGGCGGGTCGGTCATGCCCGTAGACCATATGTACTAGTGCGGGAAGGTTGACGACTCAAGGCGACAGGGAGATGCGTACCACCAGTGATCGACCGTTTTATGCCCCGTTGGATTCCTCCGCTTGTCGGCCTAAATTTTAGAAAACGCCGGATGTCGCTGACATCTAAGAGTATACGGGGTTTTACGTTGGGGCCTAGGTAGTGCGGTACGTCCACACCTAGAAGTGGTAGGACTGACCACTATCACCGACGGTCACATCGGTGAGGCCCACGGGGTTCGCTACCCTGTTGGAAGATAAGCGGTCCAATCTATGTCGGTATAGTGGGTGTGCACAGGTTTGAATACTTGCGATGTGCACAGGTTTGAATACCTGTGGTGTGCGCATGTTTGAATACCTGCAGTATGCGCTATTTGAATACCTGTGATGTGCACAGGTTTGAGAACCTGTGGTGTGTTGGCAGGTTTTGAATACCTACGAGGTGATTATAGGTTTTGAGTACCTGTTAGTTATGTGGCTTGCTAGTTGAGCTCCACGTAAATAACTGATGCTTATGATGCTACTTTCCAGTTATTTTATGTTGCACTCTTTCAGATATTTGCTTCTAGCTTAAGAAACGAAGGTTTCTAAATTTCTTCCATTGTGATCTGATGTGATGTGATAAATTTCCATAGCCTGACAAGACGATCATTCTATGCCGGGTGAGTGGGTTGTTGCCACCTGGATAGCGTAGGGTTGCCGTCTTGGGCGGTAAGGCCCGTCTCTGACTCGACCCGGGCTAAGGTTGGGGGAGGGTCTTACAATTCGATCAGAGCATTCACGATCCATCCATGTTAGAGGTCTCAATATACTTCTATCCCTCGCTTCATTTCATGGTTCAGCACGAACCATGCAGTAGAATCCTTGTGGACTCGATAAGGTTAAATTTATGGATTCTAGGCTGCAGGTTAGTATACCCGTGCACACTCATTTTTTGTGTTGGCCAGTTTTACAAATTCCCTTACTTTGTAAACTCCTGACTGCTCCTGATCCTAGATTCGAGTAATAGAGGATCTTCCTCAAAAAATCTACACCACCCTCCGACTCTACCACCTACTCCCGCAAACCCTTTTGTTGAGATAGAGCCGAGACAAACCCTCGCAGCCTTATTAGGCATATTTCAGACTGATATTGGACAGCAACAACATTAAATTATTCACAGGATGGATATGTTAACAAACTTTTGAGGGTTAATACCTATTTACTGAGGTGTTGAGGCAGTGATGTAGGCAGAGGAATAGATAGAAGGAGTTCAGGAACTGCTAGAAGAAATGAGATGCCCATGAGTATTTGCAGTTCCCTTTGTGGTGACCCTACTTGAGGGATTTACCCGCAACTGGAGGAGAGCAATTATTCATTCTACTTTTAATGGAAGTCCGCTCCACACTATTTTATGGGGAGAATTCTTTAGGGTGTTTTTAAAACACTTCATACTTGTAGCAGATCAAGCAGAGCTGCGGGTGATCGCTATCCGCTTAAGAAAAGAGAGCCGAACTAGCAATCCAATTAGGCAAGTATACCTATCGAACTGTAGCTAGGGGACACAAGTGTCGTATTGAAATCCGGGAACCGTTGAATAAACTTACTCACACGAAGACTATTATTTTATCGACGGAAATCTTTATGGTTGAAGAGAAATCTAAACGCACTAAAGAAAGGAAATATTACGCTAAAAAGAGAACTAATTGCAGTTAAATAGAAAGCATAAAAGAAGCGATTTCGATAAAGGATTAGAATGATGAAATTAAAATGCACTCGATCGAGAATCACCTCGGCTAAGGTCGATTAAAAACACGATAAATAAACCTAAACTTAATAGGGTGAAAGGACCTTGACCGTGGAGGTTCCTAAAGCTTGAACACGCTTCTCTCGAAGTCGTGCCCAACTGAGTTTAGGAAGGTACGACTGACTCTTGTCTAAATCGGAGGCCTAAAGCTTGCTTTACGCGGTGAACCCCAATATTGGATTTTACTCCAATCTGGGAGATTTTGACATCTGCCTCTCTCGAGGGGTGCGTACAACTCTCTTTATTCTTGAATGCTCACTTAAAACTATCGGCCTCTCGGCTAGCCAAGAATGAAAGCAGAATTGGAAATTATATATCGATAATATAATTTCAAACGAGAAAAAGCAAGAGTAATTCGAAGGCCTAAACCCTAAAAAGAAAAGGTAAATTCAAAGCATCATAACTTAATCACTCGAACCTCGGATCATCAAGATCGAGTACAAGGAGGATTAGTTAATCATAGCAAAGTGGAGGAGGAGGGATGAGTAGATAAGCATTAAGAACACAAATATAAGAAAAGTGCACTTTATATTAATAAAGAAAGAGAGCTACACTTGAAATAAAAATTACAATTGCTTGGAAATTGAAATCCTATTCTAGCCCTACAATTAGAAACTAAAGCAAGTGCAAAGATTACAACAAAAGCTAATACAACGAAAGCACTAAGCTAGGGTTAAAAAAGCACAAAATGAGAAAGAGAGAGAGAGAGGGAAGAACACAAAAAAACACTAGTAAAAAAAGGGCAGCACCTCCCCTCTCAACCCAAAATTTTTTGAAATGGAAGGGGGGCCTTGAATTTATAGGAAAAATTCTCGGGTTGGTCATGCCCTAGGTCACGCCCGGGGAGGGCGTGTCAGGGGGCGTGACACGTACGGGGTTGACCTCGGGTTATGGATTCTTGCGGGAAGGATGATTACTTCTATACGATGGCTGACACGCCCTAGGTCACACCCATGTAGGGGGGCATGATGGGTACGTCGCGTCGAAATCATTGGTCGGAAATCCGTTAGTCTTGGAAAAGGGGGCAAACATGCCCTGGGTCACGCCTGTGATGGGGGGCGTGACAGGTATGATTGGCATGCGAAGGCGAAAATGCATTTAATGCGGCGGCAGACTTCGGGCAGAGGGAGTCACACCCCATGTCACGCCCTGGGACACACCAGAGGAGGGCGTGTCAGGGGGGCGTGATAGCGGGTTTTCCTATTATTTGGTCTCTATCAACAAGCTTCCTCAGGATCGCGTGACACGCCCCGTGACACGCCCAAGGAGGGCGTGACAAGGGGGCGTGTCTGGTCATTTTTGGCCAAAATTCTGGAAACCTGCAAAAAGATAAGAAAATGTTAGTGGCAATAATATTTACATAAGAAAGATAAAAATTAAGCTAATAAGACAAGATTAGCGCCTTAAAACTAAAAAATATCTTAATAGTTTAAACTACAAAATATACTATCAAATTCCCTCAAGCTTAAACTTTGCTTGTCCCCAAGAAAAAATATAAAAACTAGTTAACCATAAAATAGGACTAATCAAAAAGTTCTAATTATGCCTACACAAGTACTATGGGAAATTCTAAGTAGAGAGAAGGCGAAACGTAAATCTAAAGCAATTATTTAGGTATGGTTTAACTTTAATAAACCTTACTTAACGAAAATAAATCATCCAAAATTTTGACGAATTTCTTAAATAGATTTAAGCAAAGCAACAAAAATGAAAAACACATTGAATTGTTACTAGATCTAAGCAACGTATTATAATTATATCAATTAAATAACAAAAATATAAGTTTAAATCCAAAACTAATAATGATTTACTTTTCTTCTTTTCTTAGTCATTAATTAAAATTCAAAAGCATGAATCAAAAAGACTTATTAGGACTAAAACGTTTGTTTTAGGATTATGATTATGAATGGAATTCAAAGATAAATAGGGAGGCTTAAAGTCACACTAAACCAAAACAAAGAGTTTCAAAAATTTTATTATAAACAAAATATTTTCCTTTTTTTTTTTTTCATTTTTTTTATCTTTCTTTTTCAAAACAAAGGCCATAAATATTTTTATTTTTATTTTGAATTGGCCAAACCAAAGCAAACATTTATTTTGAGCATACTTTTTTCAAAAACTTCTCCAAAAATATCACAAAATAACCTATCATAATCATGTAATTTTTTTTTGAAACTCAAAAAGGCTCGTGTGATTAGATAGGTTGGAAATTTTTGGCTTTGGTGAAAATGATATGAAAAGAGGAGCTATCAAATGAAATTGGAAAAAGGCTCAAAAGTGGCTAACTAGTGGTGAAAGTTTTTAGGTTGGCAGGAAAGCTCAAACGAAAAAAAATAGTCTAAATCATTTTCATGCTTTTAAATTTATTTAAACATAGATTTGAAAATTTTCAAAAAGCAAGTCCTAGATAATAAAAGAAGATTGATGAAATTATCTTGAAAATACAAATAATAGGTGACTTGGATCGTTCACATCTACTACGCTATTCAAAAGTTGACCTTACAAAAATTATCCAAAAATGAAAAGGAAAATAGTGGATGATTAAATTTTTGAGAAAGTAAAAAATTAAAGAACGAAAACCATAATGGAAATGCGAGTTTTAGAAAAAACATTTTACGTTAACCTACTACCGTGAATTAGAAATACAGCATGACCAATATTTTAGTTGTGAAACAATATTTAAAAGGGCGATTAGAAATATTATAATTAATTAAGTTGTTTATATGAGATTTTGAGAAAAACAAAACAAAAACAAGGGGTACTATTGAAATACCAAAATGTCTAAAATATTAAAGTAATAACAAAAAACATATATATTTTTTAAAATTTTGAAATATTTCCTATTTTTTGGATTTCTAAGATATTTATTTTTTTTTATTTTTGAAAAATATTCACTAAAAGCAAAATATTCACACATAGCAAAAAGAAGGAGTAAGTCCTCCCCAAGCAAAAAATGGACATTGTCCTCAATGGAGAAAGGAGGTTAAAGATGGAGAGAAATTGAAATTACAGAATTGAAAGTACAGAATTGAAAGTACAGAATTAAAAAACAGGTACTTCCCCGAATTTATTCACTGCGAATACTGATTGATGCCGCTCCCCCATGCTTGCGCTTTGGATCTTCATGAAATGTCTTCTTTGGACTTCGTGATGGATTCAACAACATTGGAGCAGGCGATCGCAGAAGCTTCAGCTTGTCGGAGCCGTCCAGGGAAAAAATTGTAAAATAAAGAAAACATAAAAAGATAACATGGGTTGCCTCCCAAGAGCGCCCTTTGTTTAAAGCGTCATTTGAGATCGATGAAACAAAAAAAAAATAATGTCCAAAATATTTTGTCCAAAATAATAATTAAAGTTTTTAACAAAAATAAAAGTTCGAAGTTAGTACAGTTCATGCAGAAGAAACTTAACAATGTTTGGACTGACATCATCATCACTAGAAAAATATAGTTTAAGACGCTGAGAATTCACTTTGAAATTACCCTTATCAGAGTGTGAAATTAAAACAACACCATAAGGAAAAACTTCTAAAATAGTAAACGACACAGACCATCGTGACTTTAATTTGCATAGAAATAAACGTAAACGAGAATTATACAAAAGAACTTGGTCGCCCGACTTAAAGGTTTTTGGGTGCCTTAAGTGTTTATCGTGAAAACGTTTCGTCCGCTCTTTATAAAATTTGTTGTTCTTGTATACGTATGAGTGTCACTCATCGAGTTCGTTAAGTTGAAATTTTTTAAGGTCGCTGACAGAGTGGGGATCGAAATTTAAAAACTTTAAGGCCAAAAATGCGCGGTGTTCGAGTTTTACGGGTAAATGACACGATTTTCCATAAACCAATCGATACGGTGTACATCTGAGGGCGTTTTTAGGCTGTTCGATAGGCACATAGAGCATCGTCTAATTTGGCTGACCAGTCTTTTCTAGATGTTGAAACAGTCTTTTCTAAAATTCTTTTAATTTCTCTGTTCACTACTTCGACTTGTCCATTAGTTTGGGGGTGGTAGACAGTTGAAAGCTTATGCGGAACGCCGTATTTAGTAAGGATTTTAGAAAACTGTGTGTTACAGAAATGAGAACCCCTATCGCTAACGATGGCGCGCGACGTACCGAATCGAGAAAATAATTTTTTTAAGAACGTAACTACAACTCGAGCACCGTTAGTAGGCAGAGCTTGGGTTTCTGCCCATCACGAAACATAATCGACAACGACTAAAATATACTTATTCCCGAAGCTAGAAGGAAGAGGGCCAATAAAATCAATTCCCTAGAGGTCGAAAACTTCGCACTCAAGGAAATAATTTTGCGGCATTTCATTTTTATTGGAAATATTGCCCGACCGTTGGAAACTATCACACCTACTCACAAAGGCTTGCGCGTATTTAAGCAGGCTAGGCCAGTAAAAACCCGCACAAAGCACTTTGTGGGCGATACGAGCAGCTTGATTGTGCCCACCTGTCGGTCTACATGCAAATGTTTAATAATATCTAAACCTTCTTCATTAGAAACACATCTCCTTATCACTTAGTCCGCATAGACTCTGAAAAGATGCGGGTCTTCCCAAAAGTAGTTCTTCAACTCAGAAAAGAATTTCTTCTTTTGTTGAGAGGAGAACTTTTTTGGGATCACACGAGCCACTAAATAGTTAGCGATGTGTGCGAACCAAGGAGAAGTAGATGTTTTAATTAAAAATAGTTTCTCATCAGGAAAATAATCGTTAAAAAATTTTTCATCTAATTTTTTTTATAAAGGGATTGTCTAATCGGGAAAGATGGTCGGCAGCCAAATTCTCGGCTCCTCGCTTATCACCGATCTCTAAGTAAAACTCCTGGAGGAGTAAGACCCAGCGAATCAAGCGCGGCTTGACATCCGATTTAGATAGAAGATATTTGAGGGCTGAGTGGTCCGTAAAAACAATAATTTTTGAAAGCGTAATATAAGGGAGAAATTTATCAAAAGCGAATACTACAGCTAGGAGCTCCTTCTCGGTTGTGGTGTAATTTTCCTGTGCAGATGTAAGCGTTTTACTTGCATAATAGATGGGGTGGAAGTTTTTAGATATGCGTTGACCTAATATGGCTCCCACCGCGAAACTACTCTCATCGCACAAGATTTCAAATGGAAGGTCCCACACCGGAGCTATCATAATCGTGGCATTAATTAATTTTTCTTTTATTAAATTAAAAGAAGCTAGGCAAAGGTCATCAAAAATGAATGGGGTGTCTTTTTCTAAGAGATGGGTAAGGGGCTTGGTGATCTTGGAGAAGTCCTTTATAAAGCGGCGGTAGAAACCAGCGTGACCTAGGAAACTTCTTATAGCTTTGACGTTTGTAGGCGGCGACAACTTCTCAATAACTTCTATCTTAGCAATATCTAGCTCAATTCCTCTCGTAGAAATTTTATGACCCAAAACTAACCCTTCCCTCACCATAAAATGACATTTTTACAAATTTAGAGCAAGGTTAGTTTCTTCGCATCATTCTAAGACTTTTTCGAGATTTTCTAAACAACTATCGAAAGCGTCACCGAACACGAAGAAATCATCCATGAATACCTCCATAATTCTTTTTACGTACTTGTCAAAGATAGCGAGCATACATAGCTGGAATGTAGCTGGCGCATTGCACAATCCAAACGACATTCTTCGGTAAGCGAAGGTTCCGAAGGGACAAATAAACGTAGTTTTCTCTTGGTCCTCAGGAGAGATTGGGATTTGAAAATACCACGAGAGGCCATTGAGAAAGCAATAAAAGCTATGGCCGGATAATCGTTCTAAAATTTGATCGATGAATGACAAGGGAAAGTGATCCTTGCGGGTGGCGTCATTTAACTTATGATAATCTATACACATTTGCCACCAAGTCACCGTCTGTGTCGGGATTAATTCATTATTCTCATTACTAACTACCGTTATCCCTCCCTTCTTCGGCACTACCTGGACTTGGCTAACCCACTTATTATCAGATATAAGATAGATAATTCTTGCGTCTAATAACTTCATAACCTCTCCCTTACCTACTTCTTTCATGTTGGGATTTATGCGGCGCTGAGGTTGGATTGAATTTCGTGAATTATCTTCCATTAGGATTTTGTGAGTGCAGAAAGATGGGCTTATGCCCTTGATGTCTGAAATTTTTCAGGCAATAGCTCGGCGATGTTTACGTAAAACTAAAAGAAGTTTATCATTTTGCGCATCCGTGAGTTAGGCCGAAACTATTAATAGTAACTTGGAATCTTTTTCTAAGAAGGCATACCTAAGATGTTCGGGTAGTTCCTTCAATTCTAGGGTAGGGGGGTCTTCATACGAGGTTTTAGAAATCCATTTTTTTCAAAAACTATGTCCTCGTTGACTTTTTTAAACAAAAAATTAAAAGAGGTGGGGCTAGCGGCCATGGACGGCTTCTTGCAGCGATTCAGTTGGAAGAGTAGAGGAGGAACAAAAATCAAAAAATTCTTTTTCAAATTCAGAGAGGCGAAAGGAGGATTCTTCACTTAGGTGCAGCGATTCAGTTGGAAGAGTAGAGGAGGAACAAAAATCAAAATATTCTTTTTCAAATTTAGAGAGGCAATATGAGGATTCTTCACTTAGGGCATCTACGAAAAACCAGGAGTCGTCCTTTGCTTTGGTGTTATTCATCGAGGGAGTGATAGAGAAAGTCACTTCATCATCGCCTACTCGAAGGAAGAGCTTACCATTGCTTACGTCAATGATAGCTCGGGAGGTGGCAAGGAAGGGTCGGCCAAGGATCACGGGAACCTCGACGTCTTCTTCGATGTCCAAAATGACAAAATCCACCGGGAAGATGAATTTGTTGACTTTAACTAAGCCATCCTCTACGATTCCTAACGGGTATTTGACTGATCTGTCGGAGAGCTGGATACTCATGCATGTGGGGTTGAAGCTACCAATTCCTAACTTCTTAAACAATGAGAGGGGCATCAGGTTAATACTCGCACCTTAGTCGGCCAATGCGTTCTTGACAAAAAGATCACCAAAGACACACGGAATAGAAAAGCTACCTGGGTCACTGATTTTATTTGGTAAACCGTTTATCAGGACCGCAGAGCACTCGGTGTTTAACGTGACATGCGACAGGTTCTCTAACTTATTTTTGTTAGTCAGGAGGTCCTTATGGTAACTAGCATACTTCGACATCTAGGAGATCGCTTTGTGGAAGGGCAGATTTATTTGGATTTGCTTGAATATTTCTAAGAAACAGGAGTACTGATCATCCTGACATTGCTTATTAAGTTCAGAAGGGTATGACATGGTTGGATTATTTTTAAATATGGGTGGTTGAGTGAGGTCTTTTTCTAAAATGGGGGTGGTAACTTCTTCAGCAGAGGGTGGAATTTTTAAAACGGGGGCGGAGCTTGCCTCAGGCTCTTCACTAACCCTACAGGAAACTTGCTTCCCACTCCGAAGAGTTCTAGCTTTCGCTTGCTCTCTTGGGTTGGGATCGGTATTGGAAGGAAGAGACCCGGCGGGTCGTTCAGAAATTATTTTTGCGAGCAGTCATACTTAATTTTCTAGACTTTTAACGCTTCCGGTTAAGGTATATATTTAGAAAGTAACTCCTCCAATCTTGGAGGTTTTGGATAGTTTTAAAGAGGTGGCGGTGGTGCAGAAAAATTGTTTTGTGGTGGCGGGCGCATTGCATTCGAGGGATTACTCCACGAAAAATTCGGGTGATTTCTTAAAGCAGGATTATAACTATTCAAAAAAATAAAACTAGGAGCATGAAAATTCGCCGCAAAAAAATTATTGAAAGCATTTCTAGGCATATTGTTAACATAATCTAATTATTCGGGAGCAGGAGTTGCAGGTTCCCATACCTGATGGGCAGAGGCAACAATCATCTCCGTAATTTTTTTGCTTAATATTTCAACTTACAGAGCGAGCTCGGAGACGTTGTCCACTTCAAAGATACCTGCAGGTTTGTTTGGACGAGACCTAGGCACATTCCACTGATAAGTGTTCATGGCCATGTCCTCAAAAAGCTCAAGAGCTTCTTTAGGGGTCTTATGGTTTAAAGTACCGCTAGAAGCCGCGTCTATCATTTTCTTTGTATTTTGATTTAGCCCGTTATAAAATGTCTGAACTTGTAACCATACAGGCAACACGTGATGTGGGCATCATCTTAATAATTCTTTAAATCTTTCCCAGGTTTCATATAAGGTTTCAGAGTCTATTTGTCCAAAAGCAGAAATATCGTTCCTAAGTTTTGCAGTTTTAGCTGGCGGAAAATACTTCGCCAAAAATTTTCCTGTTAATTGATCCCAGGTTGTGATGTTGTTTTTAGGTAGAGTGTTCAACCACTCCTTAGCCTTAGTTCTAAGAGAAAAAGAAAATAATCTTAGCCTAATAACATCATTTGTAACACCATTTATCTTGAAGGTGTCACAAATCTCAAGAAAGCTTGCTACATGTGCGTTCGGATCTTCATCTTGAAGTCCGTCATATTGCACATACTGCTGCACCATTTGAATTATGCTAGGCTATAGTTCGAAGTTATTATTAGCTATGGCAGGGCGCACTATACTAGATTTTGTACATCTAGATTTGGCCGTGCATAATAAGACATAAGCCTATGCACTACTTCCTTCACATGGGTTTCTTCCATTCTTAAAGTAGAGAATGACTCGGAGTCCTCAACCGATACTTGGAGAGTAGGGCCTTGAAATCGCGATCTTCTCCGAAGAGTTCGGTCAATTTCGTGGTCCAAGTCCAAAATAACCGACGGACTCCCGCGGGTCATGCACTAATAGAAGAGAAGAGAAGAAAGAGAAATAAATAAACTAGAAAAAAGAAAAGAGAAACTAAATTTTTTTTTGAAATAGATTTTTTTTATGTTTTAACTCCCAAACTTCCCAAGGGCTATCTAATTAATGGTTCGAGACAAACTTCCCAAACTTCCCAAGGGCTATCTAATTAATTACTAGACAAGATAGTGGCACTAAAAGCCCTTTTCCCTTTTCGAGAGAATAAGGTGGCGTAGAAAAATTGTGAAGTGGGTTTCTATTAAGAGCGATAATAAAATTTTTTGAATTTTTAATTTTTAGAAGGAGGATGAGAAAGAGAAATGATAAAAGTAATAGGTTCGTGGTTTTGATATATCAACAAAAGTTGCTCCCCAGCAACGACGCCAAATACTTGGTGATCGCTTTCCGCTTAAGAAAAGAGAGCCGAACTAGCAATCCAATTAGACAAGTATACTTATCGAACTGTAGCTAGGGGACACAAGTGTCGAATTGAAATCCGGGAACCGTTGAATAAACTTACTCACACGAAGACTATTATTTTATCGACGAAAATCTTTAGGGTTGAAGAGAAATCTAAACTCACTAAAGAAAGGAAATATTACGCTAAAAAGAGAACTAATTGCAGTTAAATATAAAGCATAAAAGAATCGATTACGATAAAGTATTAGATCGATGAAATGGAAATGCACTCGATCGAGAATCACCTCGGCTAAAGTCGATTAAAAACACGATAAATAAAACTTAACTTAATAGGGTGAAAGGTCCTTGACCGTGGAGGTTCCTAATGCTTGACACGCTTCTCTCGAAGTTGTGCCCAACTGAGTTTAGGAAGGTCCGACCGATTCTCGTCTAAATCGGAGGCCTAAAGCTCGCTTTACGTGGAGAACCCCACTATTGGATTTTACTCCAATCCGGGAGATTTGGACGTCTGCCTCTCTCGAGGGGTGCGTACAACTCTCTTTACTGTTGAATGCTCACTTCAAAGTATCGGCCTCTCAGCTAGCCAAGAATGAAAGCAGTATTGGAAATTCTATATCGATAATATAATTCCAAACGAGAAAAATCAAGAGTAATTCAAAGGCCTAAACCCTAAAAAGAAATGGTAAATTCAAAGCATCATAACTTAATCACTCGAACCTCGGATCATCAAGATCGAGTACAAGGAGGATTAGTTAATCATAAGCAAAGTGGAGGAGGAGGGATGAGTAGATAAGCATTAAGAACATAAATATAAGAAAAGAGCATTTTATATTAATAAAGAAAGAGAGCTACACTTGAAATGAAAATTACAATTGCATGGAAATTGAAATCCTATTATAGCCCTACAATTAGCAAGTAAAGCAAGTGCAAAGATTACAACAAAAGCTAATACAATGAAAGCACTAAGCTAGGGTTAAAAAAGCACAAAATGAGAAAGAGAGAGAGAGGGAAGAACACAAAAAAACACTAGTAAACAAAAGGGCAGCACCTCCCCTCTCAACCCAAACTTTTTTGAAATGGAAGGGGGGCCTTGAATTTATAGGAAAAATTCTCGGGTTGGTCACACCCTAGGTCATGCCTGGGCAGGGCGTGTTAGGGGGCGTGATACGTACGTGGTTGACCTCGGGTTCTAGATTCTGGCGGGAAGGATGATTGCTTCTTTATGATGGCTGACACGCCCTGGGTCACGCCCGTGTAGAGGGGGTGTGATACGTATGTCACATTGAAATCATTAGTCGGAAATCCACCAGTCTTGGAAAAGGGGGCGAACATGCCCTGGGTCACGCCCGTGATGAGGGGCGTGACAAGTACGATTGGCGTGTGAAGGCAAAAATGCATTTAATGTGGCGGCAGACTTCGAGCAGAGGGAGACACGCCCTGTGTCATGCCCTAGGACATGCCCAAGGAGGGCGTGTCAGGGGGGCGTGACAACGGTTTTTCCTATTATTTGGTCTTTGTAAGCAAGCTTCCTCGGGATCGGGTGACACACCCTGTGATACGCCCAGGGAGAGCGTGACAGGGGGGCGTGTCAGGTCATTTTTGGCCAAAATTCTAGAAACCAACAAAAAGACAAGAAAATGTTAGTGACAATAATATTTACATAAGAAAGTTAAAAATTAAGCTAATAAGACAAGATTAGCGCCTTAAAACTAGAAAATACCCTAATAGTTTAAACTACAAAACATACTATCAGCCGCAGGGGAATTTCTTATAGATTAATTAAGGGAATAAAATGGTGCCGGAGTACCAGAGAGAATTCATCCACTTAGCCCATTTTGCGTGAATGCTTGTAGTAAATGATAAAGATAAGGCTGCTAGGTTTTATCGAGGCTGCACGACGACTTCCGATAGGCTTCAATTATGATTTCCCAGACCTCTTTTCACAACATTGCCACCCATGCCGCCTCTTTGGAAATGGACCAGGTGACGGTCACACATAAACAAAGAAGGCATGTAGAGTTCACTCGAGGATGAGAGAGGAAGGTGGTCCCTCGACGACAGTCTCGTGATCAGAGAAAGAGTCATCGACACCAACCATATTTACAAGTACGCCAGCCCCGACAGCAGCAAGTGTAAGCACTACCACCCTCACTAGTAACACAATAGGCACCCTGAACAACACCCCAGCAAACATCAATAGTGCGACGAGATGTTCCCTTCATAGGAAATTATTTCTTGTGTCATCAGCCCGGACACATTCGAGCTTTTTTCCTGCAGGCCATGAGTAGGCTGGGTAGGAGTGGTGCAAGGAGCTATGACTAAAAATAGAGAACGAGAATGAGGAGGCCATAAAGGCTAGCTTGGCATAAGGGACAAGTCGAGGAATGGTAGAGCCGCACCCCTAAAGGCCTAAGCCCTAGATTCGTAATAAGGACCATCCTCGGACGTGGTAATTGGTGTATATTTCTAACTGTCCTCGTTGTTCTCTTATCTAGTTGATGATGATTTGTATATCGATATAGTAATAGTATGTAGACCTTCCGAATTACTTATGGTAGAAGGTATCCCTCTGTCTCATGCATAACTTTAACTTCAGCACATACCGCCAAGTCGGTAGGGCAAAAAGACGAGTTGTTTTGAAACGGAAAATAAACCCAAGTAATCACCAAGGTTCTAGTTATTCAGGACATTTTGGATTTTTTATTTTTCCCGAATCTCTCCCAGGATTGCCCCATGTTGGGAAGTGTACTTCAAAATCAAGCTTGAGCTTGGAGATCGATTAGTTTCTTGAGTACATTATTAAATGGCCCCAAAAGAATTAAGGGAACCCCTGATTCAGCTTCAAGAGCTAACGATGCAGGATGCATCCATCTGAGTTCTTCGCCGTGGAAAGCTCAGACATTATTGGTCAAAAGAAAGACGGACCGCTCAATTATTTCATTGACTATGAAAGCTAAACCTGCTCACTGTGTGAAATGCCTACCCACTGTGTAATGCCCCAAAAATCCTAAAAAAGGAAGGATTGGAAGTTAACACGTGGCGGTAGTGTTAATGCCGTCGTTAGGCCTTGAATTAAATCAACTTCATCTCGGGTATTTACCGTGTGGCGATACCACTCGACGCACTCAATGAATTCGACGAATCGTCGAGGGACTTACCGCATGGAGGTAGTTTGCTAACACGTGGCGATACTACTCGACGCACTCAATGCTTTATACAAATCATTGAGAGACTACCACAGGGCAGTTATGAGCTAACGTGCGGCGGTAGCTAATTAAAATGGCATATACCTCATGGAGGTACATCTTGGCGGAAGTAAGTTAACACCGGCGGTAGCTTGCCATGTGGCAGTACGGTGGCGGATGGTTTGGGCGACAGAGCGATGTCAATTGGCCCAAGCGGCAACCTCCTTTGATACCGCGCGACGGTAACAGATACCGCACGGTGGTAACTCGATTATATGGGTTGGATTTGAGATTTCATTCTCATTTTTCTCTCTCATACAATCTCTTTTGGTTCTTGAGATTCTTGAGGGAAGAGGAGAAGCGATCATAGGTGTACTTGTGATCAGAATTGCGAGTCGATGCTAGATCCACGGAGAGGAAACTGTGATAATCAGTTTCATCTGGATCAAAGAATAAGGGCATGGATCCTAAGCGATCGATAAGGGTAATGACTTTCTCCTTGGACAAGTGAAGTCCTCAATTTGCCTACGTGCATAGAACCCCTCACCAAAGGGTGAAGAAAAGGGTCATTTCCAGCGGGTAGATTGTTGTGATCCCCGATAAAACTTGCATTTAGATCCGGAATCAAAGTATGAAATATGCATGATGTGTGAAGCCCATCTGGACAGGTTGGTCTGGATTGGTGATGATATTATTTGCATGTCGGAGAAGACTCCGTGGATAAAATGTGTGGATAAACGTGTAGAATCCGGGATCTGGGGTGTGTAGGATACTGTAATGATAGTTTTGGAGGTGATCTCCAGGAAAACACCCAAAAAGCATTAACGAAAAGACTTCTGTCCCTACCATACGACGATAGTTCTCTCGCCGGCAATAGCTTCCAGTAAGCTATGAGGCCTGTCTCTGGGAGACCTGGGGCCATTGTTTGAAGCCGAGGGCCTTGTGAACCCAGCTTAGGTGGCCATGCGAGCCAGCCTGAATGTTGTTGCGAAGTCTATGTCCGTGAGATAAGGTGTGTTGCATGAAAAGTTGTGAGCCCGGAGAGCCCAGCTATTGGCCATGAGATCCATGATGATCATTGCAGGCTTAGGTCTTGTGGACATGTGAGCGGCAATTGATGTTGAGATCCTGGAGTGCCCATCAAAAAAGCTAGAGATCCGAACGTGCAAGGGGAGGCTGACCTGCATCTTGTCGTTATCCATGATGGCTGTGATCGTCTGCGTTGGCATGAAGATTTGAGCAATGAGTTGTGGCTGAACTATACCCGCGTTATGTCGTTCGGACCAAGATCGCCTAAAGTAACTGGCTTTCGTCATTGGCATAATAAGATTCTTAGGCCCAGAGACAGAAAGACTAGAATGCTCAAGTATACTATCATGTGTGGATAGTGGTGGGACCTGGGAAGTCCGGTACTCCGAGAATGTGCCCTGAGTGCATGGGGCGTGTGGCTAATCGAGCCCGCATTTGTGGCGAATGGTGTTTAAGCGCACGTTGTAATTTGCTAAAAGATATAAGTGCTGCTGCTTGCAGGGAAGGAGAACCTATGCCCAAGGTGAGGGGTGGGTTCATTATAAATTGGTCAGCTAATGCTGACCGTTGCTTTGTTTGCCATGTTTTGGTGGGTAGTGCTATGCAGGTGCTGGAGAGCCAAGTGGAAAGTAGCGGGCTGAAGTTCCTTATGCTGCAATTGGCTGGCTAGCCCTCGAAGGCCAAAGGCGAACGTTTACTGTTTCTTATGTGTGGCCGACCTGAGTGCCGAAGTATGAAAACACTTTTTGTAATGGAAACAGTTGTAAGGCCTTAAGGCCAGAACATTTAGTGTACTTGGTTATCATTCCTATAAGTGTAGTGGACATTTCTGGTATATGAGTTCTATAATTTAAACTACTTTCGTTAGAATGCGCTCTGAGTTAGGATGTGTATATGATAACATGGAATCAATGCGTAACTCCGCCAACTGTCTGTGGAAAATGGCGTGGGCCCCGACCGGACCCTCTGTTATATTTTATATGAAGGATGGATGTGTTATACACTGCTTGGAATTGATGGGTTATTCGACAAACTACAAGGCACCTCCATCTTTTCTAAGATGGATTTGCGATCAAGAAATTACCAATTATGGATACGGGAAGAAGACATTCCAAAGATAGATTTTATTTCTTGTTATGGACTCTACGAGTTCTTGGTGATGGCATTTGGGATCACCAACACACCATCTGCCATTGTGGTGTTGATGAATAAGGTGTTCAAACCATTCCTGGACCACCTCATGATCTTCTTCGATCTACTCAATAACTAAGGCAGACTACTCTAGCCATCATATTTTGATGGATGTCAAAGTGCAAGGCGGCATTCGTCAAATTGAAGAATCACTTGACTTCTGCCTCAATTATTATGATCCCCTCAGGAACCGATGGGTTCTAGATTTACACTAACACGTCCTTGAATGGGTTAGGAGCAGCATTGATACAACCCGACAAGGTAATTGCTTACGCACCTCGACAATTGAAGTCGCTTGAGCTGAACTACTCAACCCACTATTTGGAGTTGGGCGCAATAGACTTTACCCTTCAAGTTTTGGGGGAATTATCTATATAGTGTAAGATGTGAGATCTTATCCAATCATAAAAGAATAAGGTTGGATTTATTGTTCAAATACAACTTTTCTCTCCAGTATAACCCCCAAAAAGGCTAACAGAGTAGCAAATGCGTTGAGTAGTCAGCCCATAGTTGCTGGGAGCTTAATGGAGCTGATACCAAAGGAATTGATCTGATGTCTGGAATATCTAGGTATTATTCCAATTTTTTTCATAGGTACCCAGTGGAGTATCAATCCCACTGTATTGGATGAAGTTATAGTCTGATATCTAGGATCAAATACGTGAGGCACAAAAGATTGATCCGGAAGGACTCCCGAGCATTCAAGCATTATAGGATGGAGCGCATGATGATTACAACTTCCATGACAGTATTTTGTAGTTCAGGCATCGCACTTTTATTTCCTCCATCGGGGAAATTTGACAAGAAATTCTTCGTGAGGCACACCAGTCGAGGCACTCCATTATCCTGGTATAGTTAATGAAAGTGAGGGGATAGATCTGACTAACTCTAGAGGGGGGTGTATAGAGTATTTTAAAAACTTGATTAGTTTTTAGAGCGGAATTAAAATAAGTGATATTAAAGTATATTGAAAGAAGTAAAAAAAAAATATAACAGCACAGTAAAATAAGAAATGGAATAACAAGACGACACAAGGGAATTATAGTGGTTCCCCAAAATTGGGTACATCCACTCTTCTACCACCCTGGTAGAAATCCACTAACAGGTTTTTGATCAGGTGCCCTGCTACCACAGGTTTTTGCTCAGGTGTCATGTCACCACAAGATCTATTTCAAGGGAGATCTCACAACCCTTTAGGCTTTTGATCAGGTGCCTAAAAATCAACACAAGTCTTTTGTAAAGGAGACTTGACAACCAGGTGATAACTTTTGAAGGGAGTTAAAAACCCTTTTTATAGTGAGGTAAAGAAAGTGATGGTGTCTTCTCTTTCTCAAATAACTTGAGAAGACAAGTGCATTGCTGTTGTCAAAGCTCCCCCTGAGATGAAGAATGGTTAAGGAAGATGAGAGTTTTGCTCAAGGCGTAGGCCTTGAAGTTAGCTTGCTGATCTTCAAGAACTTCCAGATAGATGTTGACTGTTGTCTCTAGAAAAATCCTGAAGCAGAAAACTGAAGAAGACTAATGATCTGTGTGTTGATGTTCTTCTTCAATTTTCTTTAAGAACAATAACAATGCTTCTCTCTGTATTAGTTGTTGTATGTATGTAAAAAAATTGTTCTTCTTTTGAAAAAGAACTTATATATTCTGAGAGGATTTCTGCCTTTGAATTTTGAATAATATCCTTAATTTACTGCTGAGATTCTGGGAGTTGAAACGGCTGGAAATTGTCTTTAATGTGTTTCCTAACCTATCCCAGTAAATAAGTCATGTAATTAACTCTGTGAAATCCATAATTAATGCTGCCTTGGAACGACTATATTCTTGAGAATATAAGCATTAATTATTCAGAAAATTACTGCCTTAGAATAAAAAGATTGAAGTCAAAAAGAGAGAGAATACGTCAAACTGATACTGACAGAATTAGTCGAACTCAGAACAATTTCGTCAAACTCAGAATAGATTTCGTTGACCTAAACTCAAAGTTCGTCGAGCTGAGAAATCGTCTTTGTTTAGTTGAGCTCAAAGAAAATTAATCTGGTAAGTATCTGACAATGCTAAGCTCCAAGTTCATCGTCCTGAAGTAGAATTTCGTCGACCAGAGAAGCTGAGTCGAGGAGGGAGTTCGTCGATCTGAGCTCGAATATCGTCGAGCTCAACTTAGAGTTGAAACTCTGAGTTTGTCGATCTGCGATCGATGATTGTTGAGCTGAGTTCAAAGAACTTTTAACTAATTCTCTGAACTCTTTAACAACTGCATTTCTTCTAAATTTGAGTCTCTAGAGTCTTCTGAAGGCTTGAACATAGGAGTCTAACCTAATCAGACTGACCTAACCTTAGAACCAATAAATTGACCCTAAACTATACATAATGAGTCAACAATCCTAATTAGTGAACCTAGCCCAAATCCAAAACTAGGGTTCTAATAATCTCCCCCTATTTGGGTGAGCTCACTAACAACAACAAAAAAAGAAAAAAAACACAAAGCAATATAAATATCTGACAGAATTTAAACTATTCAGCAGATATGATATGGCTAAGTTCATTACACAAATGAATCACAGAGAAATTAATGTTCAAGATTTGTCAGAGGGAGGAGCAGATGATTATTTAGCAAACATAATTGTCCTGTAAGGATTCTTTGCTTCCTTTTGAGACATTTTCATGTATTGAATTCCAAGAAGTGTAATAGATGAAGCTCTAGGAACTACAGCTTCTGGATGTACCTGCATATATTCATTGGGATTAAATAAATTTCTGTCTACCTGTAATTGATCAAATTCTTTCTGTCTATAGGTAGACATTGTAGTGAATTTTGATGGATCTGATCCTTCTGCTTTGGCTTTGTTCATCTGAGATAAACCAATCAGCTCTTGAAATCTGGCCATTATGAAATTTGGATCTAACTCAGGTTTATAAGCTGAAGAGAGAGGTCTCTTTAGATCTATTTTTGGAGCATCAAGAGAAGACTTTTGAGGATTTCTGAATAAAATAGATTGCTGTTGAAAATTTATTGGAGGAAGAGACTGCTGAGATTGGCCTAAGTAATAGGAACTTGGAGGTCAGTATTGACTGTACTTCCCAGCAGGTCTAGATGACTGATGGGAGGCTTGAATTGGAGTCTAAGAGCTGCTAGAGGCTGGCTTCTGAGTCTTAGCAACACTTCCTGATGCACCTTCAGTAGGAGGAGGAGGAGGTCCTCTCCTGGACTGCCTTGGTGGGGAGCTGTACCTTTTCCTCTTCTTTCTTTATTTGAGCTCATTCTTAGAATACCACATCCATTGAGGCATTCTTGGAAACGGAGTAATATTATTCAAAATATAATAGGGAGTATCTACAGATGGGTTTGTCTTGGGAACAGCCTTTGGAGGAGCCTTTCTCTTCTTGAGCTCTCTTTCTGTAAGAAGGATAATTTGAATCATCATCATCATCATCATCAGATGATTCAACAGGATTATCATACAAATCATCAATTTCTTTTAGAGCTTCTTTAGAAATGAGCTTCTTGGCCTGAGGTTCAAAAGATATATTAGTAATTGGAATGGCATCTGTTGGAACTAAATCTGCTGGCTTTTCTAGAGAATCTTCCATGTCTGCAAACATAATGTCATCCATGTCTGGCATAGGACTTTCATCCCAAACAACCACAATAGGGGAGTCAACTGTAGGCTCAATGGATTCAAGAGCAGAAACTTGCTCTGCAGATTCTGTAACAATTGAGGGCTCTATAGACATGGGAACTGCAAAACTTGCCTTCAGTTGCTTCACAACTTCAGGACTTATGAGAGCAATATAACATACAATAGCCTTAGAGTACTGAACATCAAAACTTAGTAAAGCATTTTTGTAAACTGAATTAAAAGAATCAAGTAAAGAGTCCAAGTCAACTGAGGGATTTATAATGAGATCACCAGCAATGCTTATTTCTTCATCTACATAATAAGCCATTTAAGTATCTAATTCATCAATAATATCTGTTATTTTAGTTGGAATGTCTGCCTCTGGGGATGCTGCTGGTGTTGCTGGAGCAGGAACTGGAACTTCTTTACAGAACATCTCCCCCTGCCTGGTTTCAGAAGGTCCTGAAGCTAGGCCCCCAAAAGAAGGGACAGAGGCAAGAACAACAACTCTAGTAGAGAGAGGAGTGATGGAGACAGATAGAGGAGCAATAACATTTTCTATTAATTGCTCTAGAGTTGGAGAGATGAATTTTAGAAGATCATTTGCAATATCATAGAAATTTAAATACAGAGGTTCTGGAGCAGAGGGAGTATAAGTGGTATGATGGCCACAATTGTAACATACAGAAAAACCATAGGGGAAGTCTGTATGAAAATATTCAGGGAATGTGGAAGTAGGGTTAGAAGGAATGGTAGTAGAGGTGGTTGGAATTATGGTAGTAGGAATTGTTGTGGTAGGAATTATTATGGTGGTTTCCTGAATGGGCGATTGAATTGGGGATTGATGTGGATATGGTGGAGGTGGAGACAACAGATTGAAGTTGAGCTGAGAGGAAGTAGATGAAATATCAGTTAGATGAGTTGGAAGTGGAGATTGAGGTGGTGATGGAATATCCTTATGGATGGTGATTGGTGATTGTGGAGGTGATGGTGATAGAAGAGGTGAGGTAGAAGGGATAATTAATGATGGTTGTGGTTGTTGTGGAGGTGAAGGAATTCTGAAGGAAGGGATAAAATCTTCTTGTGGTGGGGGAGTGGCTATAACTGCCCTAGTGTCCTCAGAAGTCCTGGAAGAGGAGGAAGCCCTTGATGGCTTAGGGATGGTCCTCTCCCATCAACCAAACAAGGAAAATGTAAGCATCTTGGAGGCATTAATGAAGATGGTCTAGGAGACCAAAAATTCAGGTGCCTTGGTCTGGAGGAAAATTCCTAAGATCCTTCAAAAACAAACTTCTTTCTTGGAATTCTTCTTCTTAATCAAGTCAAACAAAAACTTACCCCAATTTACAGTTTTCTTATTAACCAGTGCACACATCACCAAGAATTGGTGCCTTGTTATATAGTCATGGGCTGTGTGCTTGCTTAGTAACACCTTCCCAACAACTTCAGCAAGAAATTTATAATCTGCAGATAAATTCTTTTTCAACAATTTATTAGGGTTTCCCTCAGAGTTACCCATCTCAGCATAGACTCATACTCTGAACTGTCTATTTTTATGTCTTCTTCTCCATTTAGCAAACCAAAAATTTCAGATAAAATAGGAGGGGTTAGGATAATCTGATTGCCTGTGATGGTACCAGTCATAGTATTTGTGTTTAGAGAAGTTGAAGTATAAACCCATTCCCTTATCTCATTCGCTGACAGTTTAATCCTTTTGGTCATGATTTTCTTCAGTTGTTGTTCTTCAAACAGCTGCAAAATGTCCATGAAAATCTGATCGGAATGACGGAAAGAATGGAAGTCAATATCGAATCCAGTGACGTACTTCATGCTGGAGAGGGAAATCGCTGGAATCGCCATTGTTTTCCTGCAAAACAAGAGAGAGATCAAGTGCAAGAGAAATAGAAAGCGTGGGATGGAGATCGAAGAAAACCTAGTTATAAAGGTTTTCAGAATATGAAGAGGCAGACTCCGTCTTGCGAAAAAGAAAACAAATCTTTGTTCTCAGGTCGACGAAAAATTTCATGAAGAAATGATATCGTCGATCTCAGTTTGAAGAGGGGAAAAAATTTTGTCGTTCTCAGGTCAACAAAAATTTTCTGAAGCAAGATTGTCGATCTCCGCTCGATGAAAATAACTTCACATAGAGAGTTCATCGATCTCAAGTTGACGAATTTCTCAAGAACAGTTCTCAGATCGTCGATCTCCGTTCGATGAACTGTGACCAATTCTTCGACCTCAGATAGAAATTAAATTAACCTTCTCCATTGATCACACCTAGCTGATTCAGAAAGAACAGATGTTTCTTCTCATTTAAAGGTTTAGTGAAGATGTTTGCTCTTTGGAAATCAGTAGAGATAAAGACAATGTTAATTTTCTTTTTGTCCACACAATCTCTAATGAAATGATGCCTTACTTCTATATGCTTTGTCCTACTATGATGTACTGGATTTTGTGCAATGGAAATTGCACTAGTACTATCACAAAATATAGTTGAATTATTTAGATTATATCCATAATCTAGGAGTTTGTTTTGAATCCACAATATTTTTGAACAATAACTGCCAGCTGTAATGTATTCAGCTTCTGTAGTTGAGGTGGACACAGATGTTTGTTTCTTACAAAACCAAGACACATACCTATCACCAAGGAACATGCATGTTCCTGATATGCTTTTCCTGTCAACTCTACATCCAGCAAAGTCAGCATCTGAGAATCCAGTTAATTCAAATTCTAACTCAGTTGGATAAAAGATTCCTAGATTTGGGCAACCCTTTATATATCTCAAAATTCTTTTAGGAAAATAAGGTGAGATTATTTAGGGTTCACCAGGAACCTAGCACAAAGACATATAACAAACATTATATCTGGCCTACTAGCTATGAGATATAATTAGGACCCAACAATAGCCCTATATGTTTTCTGATCAACTGGCTTGCCATGTTCATTAGAATCAATCACAGCATTGGAAGCCATGGGTGTTTTCTTGGCTGAGGCATTAGTCATCCCAAATCTTTTAACTAATTCCTTAGCATATTTGGTTTGGGAGATGAAAATGCCATCAGGGGATTGCTTCACTTGGAGACCAAGGAAGTAAGAAAGCTCACCCATGCTACTCATTTCAAACTTGGAATGCATCAGGTTAGAAAACCTTTTGCAAACTTGCAATCAGTAAAGCCAAAAATAATGTCATCGACATATATTTTTACTAACAATATGTCATTATTATGATTCCTAGTAAACAATGTTCTATCTACAATGCCTCTAGTGAACTTATGCTCTAATAGAAAGCTAGCTAGGGTCTCATACCAAGCTCTTGAAGCTTGCTTTAAACCATAAAGAGCTTTATGCAGTTTGAAAACAAAGGAGGGATAAGTTGGAGAAATAAACCTGGTAGTTGTTCAACATATAATTCCACTTTGAGTTAACCATTCAAGAAAGCACTCTTGACATCTATTTGGTAGACTTTGAACTTTTTATATGCTGCATAGGCAAGAACAATTCTGATAGACTCATGTCTTGCAACAGGTGCAAAAGTTTGATTATAACGATTCCTTCTTCCTGTCTGTATCCATGTGCTACCAGCCTTGCTTTATTCTTGATGATGGATCCTTGTGAATCCAACTTATTTCTGAATACCCACTTAGTTCCAATAACTTGTGAATCTTTGGGTCTAGGAACTAAGTCCCAAACTCTGCATCTCTAAAACTGATTGAGCTCCTCTTGTATTGCAGTGATCTAGTAGGGATCTTGCTCTGCATCTTTTATAGATTGGGGCTCAAGTTGAGATATGAAGCAAGCATGCATCAAATTTTGTTTAAGTTGATGCTTTGTTTGCACACCAACTTATATGTCACAAATCACTTGAGATACAAGGTGATCTCTAAGTGTGACCAGATCAGTTAAAGGAGTTGGTTCAACAATAGCATTGGGAATTAATTCCTCTTGTGAAATTAAATTTGCTGTTGAAGGTTCATCAATTATATCACTGACCTCTTCTTCACTATCTCCATCAATATATGGAGAAGGATGTGTTTTAGCCTCATTGGTGAGGTTCAGATCATCCAATTTCTCACACAGTTCGGGTACTTGCAATAAGTTACTGGTAGAAGAATCCTTCTCCTTATAAAACATGTTAGCTTCATCAAAAGAAATATGAACAGATTCTTCTATTTTCAAAGTAAATTTATTAAATACCCTATAAGCATTGTTGACTTGGGAATATCCAAGAAAAATTCCCATTGTAGCTTTGACCTCAAATTTTCTAAGGTGTTTCTTGTTATTATTATGAATGTAATATACACAACCAAAGATTCTAAAATAGTCTATTTTAGGTTACTTTCCTTTGAGTAATTCATAGGGAGTCTTGCGGTTAAGTTTATGTATTAAACTTCTGTTCAAGACATAATTTGTTGTGCCTATAGCCTCTGACCAAAAGGATTGGGGCATGTGAACATCTGCAAGTAATATTCCTGCAGCTTCAATCAGGGTTCTATTTTTCCTTTCTGCTACCCCATTTTGTTGAGGAGTTCTTGGAGCAGAGAAGCAATGCATACCTTCCATCTAACAAAATTCTTGTATAGGAAGAGATTCAAACTCAGTACCATGATCACTTCTGATCAATGCAATTGGAGTAGAATACTCAATCTTTATGCTCTTAAGAAAATCTGTAAGAACTTTAAAGTTATCTGACTTGTTTCTCAAGAAGAACACCCAAGTGAACTTAGAGAAGTCATCTATAATGACTAAGGTATAAGATTTCCCTCTCAAGCTCTGTATAACAATGGGTCCAAATAGATGCATGTGTAGAAAATACAGAATCCTGGGTGAATCACTCTTATTAATAGATTTAAAACTATTTTTTGGTTTGCTTGCCTAATTGACAAGCCCGGTAGAGGCTTTCCTTCTTATAGGGCAAGAAGGCAATCCTCTAACAAGGTTGTCCCTAGAGAGTTTAGTAATATTTTTCAGATTTACATGTCCTAATATTTTATGTCATAGTTCATTATTATTACTAATTTTATTAAATAGGAAAATTTCCGACCTAGCAGATTTGAAGTTGATAACATAAATATTTCCTTTCCTAAGGCCAATTGAAACAGTTTTATTATCTACAAAAGTAATAATGCAAGAAATTTGATTAAATGATACCTGTTAACCTTCATCACATAGTTGGCTTATGGATATCAAGTTATGTTTGAGACCATTTACATATGCTACCTTCCTGAATGTGACAACTCCAACTTTAATATTTCCATAGACTTCAGTTTGGCCACAGTTGGAGTCAACAAATATCACCTTTGGACCAAGCTTAGACTTATAGTTGGTTATGTTGTCCTTGCTTCCTGTCATGTGCTTTGAACAGCCACTATCCAGGTACCGCTATTCCTCTATGGTAGGATAGTCCTTTACCTGATCCTCTTCAGATTCATATTCTTCTTCAGATTGCTCAGCTTCTGAAAAGCTTCCTGATACATGATAGTCATCAAGCAAAATTCTTTTGCTTTAGCTTTTTCCTCATCTTCATTGGAGCTAGAAGATGAAGATTCTTCTTCTAACTCACTCCAGGTTTCTACAACAAAACCTTTCTCCTTCCTCTTATGCTTTCTTGAAGAGGGCTTGCTGTACTTCTTTCTGGATTCCTTGTCTCTTCTTTTCTCCTTGATCTTATTCTCTGGACACTCAGGAAGAATGTGTCCAGGTTTTCTACAACCAAAGCAGATAATTTCCTTGGAAGGAGTTTTGTCAAATCTTGGTCTGTCATCTTGTCTAGATGACTTCTTTATAAAATCTTTTCTGGCCATCTTGTAAAATCTCTTGGCCAGTAAGCTTATGAGCTCATCATTTACTAGTGGAGCTTCTGGTCCATCAGATGCTTTAAAAGAAAAATTTTTCTCTTTCCTTCCTGATGAGGAGGTCTTCTGCTCAGCTGCCTCTCTTGACTTAATCAGTTCCTTATAAGATTTGAGCTTGCCTAGAAGAGACTCAGTGGATATTTCATTCAGGCTTCTGGCCTCCTTGATTGGCCAGATCCTAGAGTCCCATGTGCTGGGGAAGCACATAAGAATCTTGTCATTAATCTCTGTCAGTGAGATATTCTTGTCCAAATTCTTCAGCTCATTGACAATTAGACTGAGTCTGTTGTACATTTCAACTACTGACTCAAATTCATCTTTTTGGAAATTCTCATATTGAGAGATGAGATGAGATCTTCTGTCCTTTCTCTCATCAGCTGATCCTACAACCATTTGGTTTACAGAGTCTCAAATGGCTTTTGCTGAAGTGCACTCAGCCACTTTCTGGAATATGTCATCTGACATAGTTTATACCAGAATGTTCATGGCCCTAACATCAACAATCTTGGCCTTCTTCTGTGCATCAGTCCACTTAGGTGGTGGAACTGCATTTGTACTTGTTAATGTTGTTGCAGAAGGTGTGGGGGGACCTGTCAAGATAGAATTATAGATATCTTCATTAATTGAATTCATGTATAATCAAATCCTTGTCTTCCAAATTACAAACTTATTAAGGTTGCATACTGGAGGTCTGGTGCTTGAATATTCCTTATTTTGTGCCATGATACAAGAGAGATACTAGAGATATTAAGATCTATCAAAGGAACCTTTGGTTCAGGTATTATCATGCAAAACTAAATAAACACACCCTCTGATACCAATTGAAAGTGAGGGGATAGATCTCACTAACACTAGAGGGGGAGGGGGTGAATAGAGTATTTTAAAAACTTGATTAGTTTTTATAGAAAAATTAAAATAAATGATATTAAAGTATATAGAAAGAAGTAAAAAAAAATATCACAACACAGCAAAATAAGAAATTGAGCAACCAGACAACACAAGGAAATTATAGTGGTTCCCCAAAACTGGGTACTTCCACTCTTCTACCACCCAGGTAGGAATCCACTTATAGGTTTTTGATCAAGTGCCCTGCCACTATAAGTTTTTGCTCAGGTGCCCTATCACCACAAGATCTATTTCAAGGGAGATCTCACAACCCTTTAGTATTTTGATCAGGTGCCCAAAAAACAACACAAGTCATTTGTAAAGGAGACTTGACAACCAGGTGATAACTTTTGAAGGGAGTTAAAAACCCTTTTTATAGTGAGGTAAAGAAAGTGATGGTGTCTTCTCTTTCTCAAACAACTTGAGAAGACAAGTGGATTGCTGTTGTCAAAGTTCCCCCTGAGATTAAGAATGGCACTGGAAGATGAGAGCTTTGCTCAGGGTGTAGGCCTTGAAGTTGGCTTGCTGATCTTCAGGAACTTCCAGACAGATGTTGACTATTGTCTCTAAAAAAATCCTGAAGCAGAAAACTAAAGAAGACTAATGATCCGTGTGTTGATGTTCTTCTTCAATTTGCTATAAGAACAATAACAATGCTTCTCTCTGTATCAGTTGTTGTATGTCTGTAAAAAAATTGTTCCTCTTTTGAAAAAGATCTTATATATTCTGAGAGGATTTCTAACTTTGAATTTTGAATAATTTTTTTGATTTACTGCTGAGATTCTGGGGGTTGAAACAGCGTGTAATTGTCTTTAATGTGTTTCCTCAAGTATCCCAGTAAATAAGTCAAGTAATTAACTCTGTGAAATCCATAATTAATGCTGCCTTATAACGACTATATTCTTGAGAATATAAGAATTAATTATTCAGAGAATTACTGCCTTAGAATAAAAGGATTGAAGTCAAAAAGAGAGAGAATATGTCAAACTGATATTGATGGAATTAGTCAAACTCAAAACAGATTTCGTCGACCTAAACTCAAAGTTTGTCGAGCTGAGAAATCATCTTCGCCGAGCTGAGCTCAGATAAATTTAATCTGGAAAGTATCTGACAATGCTGAGCTCCAAGTTTGTCGTCCTGAGGTAGAATTTCGTCGACCAGAGAAGCTGAGTAGAGGAGGGAGTTCGTCGACCTGAGCTCGAATATCATCGAGCTCAACTCAGAGTTAAAATTCTGAGTTCATCGATCTGCAATCGACGATCGTCGAGCTGAGTTTGAAGAACTTTGAACTAATTCTCTGAACTCTTTAATAACTGCATTTCTTCTAAATCCGAGTCTCTAGAGTCTTCTGAAGGCTTTAACATAAGAGTCTAATCTAATCAGATTGACCTAACCTTAAAACCAATAAATTGACCCTAAACTATACATAATGGCTCAACAATCCTAATTAGTGAACCTAGCTCAAATCCAAACTGTGGTTCGAACAGTTAAAATGTATATTGACTTGTGTAGGACTATATACTTGCCAGAGATGAAAAGAGGTGTCACCAACTTTATTGCACAATGTTAGACTTGTCAAAGGGACAAGGCTGAATAACGCAACCCAGGAGGATTGATGCAGCTCCTACCGATACCATAATGGAATTTTGAGGACATATTTATGGACTTGGTCCACGGCTTACCTCGGTCCCGTGCTTAAAATGACTCCATATAGGTCATTGTGGATAAACTTACAAAGGTAGCTTAGTTTATCCCAAAACGTCAGAGTGATGATATAAACATCTTGGCCATGCTTTTCATAGAGTGGGTAGTTCGATTTCATAAATTGCCAAAGTCCATCATGTCTGACCGTTATGGGCATTTCACTTCAAAAGAGTGGAGAAGGGTGCAAGCTTACTTGGGAACCAAATTGACTTTCAACACCACTTTCCACCCACAGAAAGACGGTTAGACGGAAAAGACAAAACATATGATGAAGGATCTTCTCTAACTATGCATAGTGGAGCACAACGAGCCATAGGAACAGCTGCTACCACTAGTAGATTTGTCATATAATAACAGCTTTCAAGGCAATTTTAAGAAGGCACCGTACAAGGCACTATATGGAAGACATTGTCGGAACCCATTGTCTTGGGCCTAGGATGAGGAACTTGAAGCCATGGGAGTGGCTTATATTGATGACACTACGACAATAATATGACTAATCCAGGATCAGATACAGGAAGTCCAAAATAGACAGGCTAAGTATTATGATGCTCGACACCGACCGATGGAGTTTAGTGTGGGGGAGATGATATTTTTAAAAATCGTGCTGATGCATGGAATATCATAGTTTAAGAATGAGGAAAGGCTAGATCCCCACTATTTGAGCCCCCATCAGGTGATAGAGTACGTTGGCCCAATTGTGTATCGATTAATCCTGCCCTTGAATTGGCAAATCTTTATGATGTTTTCCATGTCTTTTAAATGAGGCGAGTTCTTTGCAACCAAATCAGCATCTTCATATACCGCCAGTATCGCTACAGTAAGATAGATCCAACAAGTTTGAGCCAATAAAGATAGTGGATTTCAAGATGAAAACCCTGCGATATAAGGCTATATCGATGGTCAAGGTCATATGGTCATTTTGCGGATGAGATGAATATACGTGGGAACCCGAAGCCCTCATCCGAGAAATGTACCCCACGCTATTTTCTCAGGTATGTTACACTTACCCCTCTTCTTTAATAAAATTTTTGGGGACGAAATTCCTCGTACTTTTATTGGATTGTAACATCCCTACTTTTATTGGGTCATTAAAGCCCTAGTGAACCAAAAAAAGTGACCCAAACCTTTACCCGTGACCCATAATAAGTTAGGAGGTAACCCTAGACAGGGATATGGAGCTAGAGAACTCCGATCAGAGTTCTTTCAGTTCCTTTGGCCTCGTGTAGTCAATACGAGTGCGCTGGAACTTGTTCCATTGTATTCCTAGTATATAGGGCGAATATGACCATTATGAGTTTTGTAGCGCGCCGCGCCGCGCGATTTTTGAATATTGAGCAAATAAACTCCAATTTGACCCAAGTTAGTGGCGTTGGATTCGTATGATCAATACAAGGTCAACGAAGTTCATTATGGTCAATTTTGATCATGGGTGGTCAATTTGCTGTCAAATCAAGCATTATCGTGCACCGAAAAGCATGCACACACCAATTATGGCACGATACCCCAACTTTGACCAGACCCCTAATGACTTGGACTTACTTTGACCTTAACCCCATGGGAGACCCACCCCATGGTTGACTTTTGGTCAAACCGCTTAAAAATGCATTTTTCTTGAAAAGAGGCGCATCTTTAATGGTGCCCACTTGAGGCCACCACTATAAGGCCATAATGGAGCACTCATGTGATCAAATTTCTGTATAGGCAACTAAGGGAGAAGGGCCTTAGGCCAAGCCAAAAGAGAGAGCCCCTCTCCTTCTCTTTCTCTCTCTTTCTCAATTCCAAATCCTAAGCCCACCTAAGCTATGCTACAAGATGAGGAAACATGGCTGCCCTTTTCCATTCAGATGGATTCCACCTGCCCTAGCTTTGCTAGGATGATCCAAAATTTTCTCTCCTTATCTCTCTTTCAATTATCTAAAAGCAGGCCCCCACATAGCCTAAATGAACTTTAACCCCTCCCACTCCTAGGGTGTACAACTAACCACTCATAATCTGCCAGCTCACCCTCTCAACCTCACTAGGGTTAGGTAAACCAGCATCTCGGGTTGCCTTGACCATGTGAGAGGAAGAATTAGGTGTTCTCCTCCTTCTATAAATACCCCCAAAGGCTTCAGTGGAGACTCACTCGTATACCCAACCCCAATCGAACCCAGTAAAGCTCTACCAAGCCCCGACCTCGTCGAAATCCTCTTACCTAAGCTCACCACCACATTGCCACCTCGAATGATAGATCTTTCTGGAGGCCACTATAGACCCCAAACAAGGTGGACACCTCCTTCTCTCCTCCCTCCCTAACTTCTAGACGTGTTGCATGTGAGGTCTGACGACCGGAGTGTCATCGCTTTCACCCCCTCCCCTCCGTTCAAAATAAAATAGCTCCAGTGTGGCCCGCGGTGGCTGGCAGCGGTAAGCTGCCAGACTGCCGCCGGTGGTGGCACCCACCCCTGTAGAGTCGGCTGGGGGCGGAGCCACGGCCGATCGGCAGTCGGACGCCAGCGGGGAAGGCCCGTAAGGGGCAGTTTTGGTACAGGTCCTCTATACAGGCAGGGGGGGGAGGAAGTTTCTAAAAATTTATATTTTAATACTTTTATAAATATTATACCATAAAGGGGTTTTGATTTTATGGAAGCTTAAATAGGGCCCTAATGAAAAGGTTTTGAAAATAAAAAATGTTCCTCTTGGTACTAGATACACCTCAAAAAAATTGGAGATTTTTCAAAAATATTTGCTAATTAAAAAAACTAAATAGTGTTTATTTTGCTAATTTGGGGGACCTAAAATGCTCCTAAAAATCTAATAAAATTTTTAGTGATGTTTGGATCCCTTATACATGCTCTATAATGATTTGGAGATTTTTGGTTATGCTTTGATATTTTTCAAGCATTTAAGATGGTGGATTTATTTTTTGAAAATTAATAGAGGCTTTTTCCTCCAATTAAAAATCTCTTAAAATCATATATTTGATTTGAAATTACAAAAGGCATTCCTCGATGATGTTTGAAAATTTTCGAGCATTCTTACTAATTTTGGATTTTAAATTATGCTCATGATTATTTTATGGATTATTAAAGACAAATTTTTCCTATCAAAATGCCTTCTACTTTTATAATAGATTCTCGATAGTTAAAAAACATGCATTGGACATGTTTGTGTGAAATTTTGTGTCATTCCTAGCATTTTGATATATTGGTTTAGCCGAGCTTATTTTAAAGATGCTAGAGCCTATGTAAGACCTCAAAATGATTTAAAATAACAAGAGCCTGTTTTAAATAATGTTAGAGGCTATGTAAGATCTTGAAGCGATGAAAATTATTTGATGGGCATGTATTTTATATTTAAACCCACTACCGTAGTTTGGTGATTTGAAATACGACATATTTTTAAATATAAAAAAGAAGGTTTATTCAAGGCTTAATGATTTATTAAAGCTCAATCGAATCTCGAAATGACTCGAGAAATTCTTGAGGTTTATGTTTTGGCAGTTTCAACCTCGAGTTCTGGTTTCCTCAATTTCTAACTCTTTGTTGCATAATAAAGTTTTAAAACGAAAGAAAATTATATTTGGCTTAATATAGAAACTTGATTCACTATGATGCGAGCAATTGAGGTTAAGTGATGGTGCTAAACCTCTTGCGGATATTTATTCCTTTGTAATCTTTATAATGAGGAGCAAGCTATTATAATAAGGTTGTAATCCCTAAATATAAGTCTGATTAAGCCGTGTTGAAGAGCCGCAACTGAACTTAATATTATATATTAATAATGGGTGAAACCCAAAAAGGAGCTTCCTAATAATAGAAATGGAACTAAACATTACTCCTATGAGTGGAGGTGGACTTGAATATACCTCCTATGAATGGAGATAGAATTGAACTTGTCTTTTGAGAATGGAGATGGAACTAAACTTGTCTCTTGGGAACACAGATGGAACTGAACTTGCGTCCTGAGAACGGAGATGGAACTGAGCATGCCTCTTGTGAATAGAGATGGAACTGAACTTGCCTCCTGAGAACGGAGATGGAATTGAAATTTGCCTTCTGAGAACGGAGATGGAATTGAAATTGCCTCCTGAGTACATAGATGGAACTGAAGCCTCATGAATGGAGTGATTGAACTACTAACCATTTTCTTTATGTTTTATTCCAGTCTTCCACTGGTCTAGTTCTTTTTTTATTTCAATTCAGTTCTTTATTTTCAGTACTCCAGTCTAGTACTGGTCATGCTTATTTACTTTTAGTTCAGTTCATTTCTTTTTAGTACTACTCTAGTCCTGCACTGGTCCACTTTCTTTTAGTACTTTCAGTTCAGTTCTACTTCCGTCTCGTACTGGTCCAGTTTATTTTAGAACTATAATTCAGTGTCTTTACAGTTTAGCATTTTATTACTGGAGTCTGTACTTTACTTTAGTACCTATTTTTACAGTTTATTTCAGCAACATATTTACTTACCACTCTTATTCATGCAATTTACTTTTTCTGCAATTCTAGCTCAGGTCTTTCTCTGACGAGCGATTGGCTTTTGGTTATGCATTAGTTGGGGATAACCGAGAGTTGAGTTATTCCTCTAGGGTTAGCCCCAAATAATGTGCACCCATGCTCATTACGCTCCTTGTATAAAGTTGATCAGCATGTTGATTTGAGAAGGCCGCTTTCTCAAATTATTTCATATCAAGTAGGGCAGGCCGCCGCCGACCCGAAATATTCCTGTTATATATTTATTGAAATGCTTGTGAATTGCTTGCGATAAAAAGTGGCGGGTCGGTCATGCCCGTAAACCGTACGTACCTGTGCGGGAAGGTTAATGACTCAAGATGACAGAGAGAAGCGTACCATGGGTGATTAGCCTTTTTATGCTCTGTTGGATTCCTCCACTAGTCGGCCTAAATTTTAGAAATCGCCGGATGTCGCTCACATCCAAGAGTACACGAGGTCATATGTTGGGGCCTGGGTAGTGCGGTATGTACATACCCAGAAGTGGCAGGGCTAGCCACTATCACCGACGGTCACATCGTTGAGTCCTGCGGGGTTTGCTACCATGCTAGAATAGAAGCAGTCAAAACTATGTCGATATAGTGGGTGTGTACAGGTCTGAATACCTGCGGTGTGCGCAGGTTTGAATACCTATGGTGTGTGCAAGTTTGAATACTTGCAGTGTGTGCGGTTTGAATATTTGTAATGTGCGCGGGTTTGAGCACCTGTGATGTGTTGGTAGGTTTTGAATACCTATGGGGTGATTACAGGTTATGAGTACCCGTTGGTTGTGTGACTTGCTAGTTGAGCTCCTAGTAAATAACTGATGTTTATGATGGTACTTTTCAGTTATTTTATGCTGCACTCTTTTAGATATTTTCTCCTTACTTAAGAAATGAAAATGCATTAAAAATGAAAGACTGCTACTAACTCTCTTTTGCTTCGGCTATTATTGTTGAAACAAGAAATCAGCTTCTTGTTGAGTCCGAACCCTTGGGGAAGGGGTGATCGCACACTTACTTTGCCTTGCAAGCTTGGCTGACCGAAGAATTAGAACTTGAAACTGACCCAAGGCTCCAGCACAGAGGTCCCACCACACACTAGGAAGATCTTAGAGTGCTTCCCCTCATTAGCCTGTGCTGAGCTAAGGGTACCTCAGAAAGCACTATAAGACAAGAGAGTAAGAGAACTAGAAAGCTTATCTTCTAAGGTACCCCCTTGAGTCTATTTATAGTTTTTAAAACCTGGCAAACAAATAGCATAGTTCCACTGTTCTGGATGGCTATGTACAGCCAAAATCAGTTTGCCAATAGCCAAACTCCGCTGTTATGGAAGGCTATTCGCAGCCCTACAAGGGCATCCAGGTAATTTTACCTCTGGACCCTACTAGGCGAGTGCCCCATGAAGGCGCCACTCGCCTAAAGGGGCGAGTACTAGGGTAAACTTGGCACTCACCTCCGCGGCACCCCATCATGGGTAAATGCGAGATCTAAGGCCACTCACCTCACTCAATGCCAAGGAACTGAAGGCGTCGACAACACTCTCCTCACTCAACACTAAGGAACTGAAGGCGTCGACAACACTCGCCTCACTCAGTGCCAAGGAACTGAATGCATCGACAACACTCGCCTTACTCAACGCTAAGAGCAGAAGGCTCCGACAGAGCGCATCTCACTCAACACCAAGAGAAGAAGGCGTTGACAGAACCAACCTCACTCAATGCTAAGGAACTGAAGGCAACGACAGAGCGGGCCTCACTCAATGACAAGCAAGCTGAAGGCATTGACAGAGCATACCTCACTTAACGCCAAGCGACGGGCTCGTGTGGCTTGCTTGGTGAACAATGGATTGCACATGTTAATGGATGAGTGGTCCTTGAAGTTTCCAGTCGCATGGGGAGGTGAATGCTTGATGGGGCTATCACTCGCCGCCTCTAGATGACCTGCGGCGAGTGCGGGCCTGGCCTGCCCCACATGCCTCGTGCCTGCCTTGCCCCAATTTTTGCGAGCCGAGCTTCCCCGATGACTCACACCCCCTGGCCACATGACGAGACCAGCTCCTGTCGATCCCGCTTGCTGGATATGGGGTTGGACAATTATTGATAATGTTGAGGCTCACTCTCATCCTTAAGTTTAGGGATCATGGGGAGGAGGTGTGAATCCACTTAGTCCTGTGACTAACATTTATTTAAATAACCATTCACAGGAGATGGATAAGTGCGAGGCCCGGATACCGCATGAGAGCATACTTGCCTTAGATCCGACACGAGTAGATGCACCAGACTCATCTCCAGTCCTTAGAAATATGAGTCGTTAGCTTGGTAAAAGTAGAGTGAGTGTTGTAGCTTTCTTTAGCTCGATGGGCCGCATGTATAAACTTATGGCTACGACCTTTATTATAAAAGTTTTTTGGTTTCTGAATTTCTTCCGCCGTGATCTGATGTGCTGTGATGAATTTCCATAGCATGACAAGACGATCATTCTATGCTGGATGAGTGGGTTGTTGTCAACTAGATAACGTAGGGTGGCCGTCTTTGGAGGTAAGGCCCGTCTCCGACCAAACCCTGGCTAAGGTTGGGGGATAGTCTTACATGTCTCTCCTTTAGATGCAAATCTTAGAGTTCCCAAGAAACTCTCAGAAATGAACAAAGATGAAGTCATTCTGGCTACAATCGATAAGAGAGCCAAAAACATCATTGTCAGTGCAATTGATGATTCCACATTCTAGAATATCCTCCATTGCAATACGACCAAAGAAATGTGGGACACAATGATAATCTACTTGGAATGAACATAAGAAGTTAGGGATGACAAAAAATCCTTCCTCAATCAATAGTATGAGGTATTCAAACAGGGAAAAAAGATAGTATTGATAAATGCTATGAGAAATTTTTTAGGATTGTGAATGACCTAAGAAACTATGGAAGGGCTTTCATAAACTATGAACTGAAAGATAAATTTCCCATATCCCTAAATAAGGAATCGGATGCCAAAATTATTGCCATCAGAGAAGTGGGAAACCTAGGTAATATTGAGCCCCAAAATCTATTTGGGAAACAACTGTCCCATGAGATTCACCTAACCACCAGAAAAGATGAAGAAGGGCATAGCAAGGAGAGATCCATGGCCCTGAAATCTCTAATAGAGGAATGGAAAAGGACCTACCTTCCCCAAGTAAGGAAGTGGTGTTAGAAGAATTTGAACCAAGCACCTATGGAGAATAATTGTCTAATGAAGATATAGCCTTAGTCATAAGGCAATTCAAGAAGATGCTAAGAAGGATAAAGTACTAGAACAATTCCAAACCAACCTCCACTTCAAACTCCTGAAGGCACATTCATCAGTCTGACAAGTCCAAAAAAGACCCCAAAAGGGATATGTATGGCTCTCAGCAAAATAAATAACTTAATACTGACATTGTTTGCTATTGCTGTAACAGGTCGAAACATGTTATAGCTGATTGTCCAGTTAAGAGAAAAGAGAAGAAAGGAAATAAGGAGGACATACACCAGAAAGGTAAGAGATCTGAAAAGAGCCTCTTTGCCAAAAAGGAAAGAATCTAGAGTGACAGTAACACTAGCGCTTCTATATCCGAAGAGGAAGAAGCCTATGTAGGACATATTGCATCATCTGAAAATGCAGCACCTACTATCCACCATATAGGAATAAGGGATCCACTATCATCCCTAGATAGTGATGATGAATAAGAGGAAAATAGCTATGGAATAATGGCTCAGGATGACACACATCATGATAAGGTATAAACTAAGAATATCTTGTTTGATTCAGATTATGAAACTGGCACTGAGTTAGAGGCCACCTCATCTTCTAGAAATTAGGAGGTCTCTGAACTAGAGAATTATTGTGATGAGATTGTGGAGAAGTATGGGGCCCTCTTAGAAGCCTTGGGAAAGAGCAGGAAGCTTGCTAAAAAGTAAGTTAAAGAGCTTAAACTCTTCAGACCTCTGAGGGGTTAGCTTGAGTGGAAGATGGATGAGATCCATCAAATAAATTTAAAGATCATTGAGCTCTAGGCTATCATCGATGTGCGTGCTGAGCTTCACATTAAAAAAGAAAGGATCATTAAGAAGCTTGCCAATGATCTCCTCAAGGAGAGACACCTTGTGGCAAATTACTCAAAGCCCCAGACTATTCTTCCTATAATTGATGTTGAAACAAAAAACTCGGTCTCTTTGGAGTTCAACCTTAGGGAAGGGGTGATCGGGCACTTCTCTCTCGCGAGCCAAACGACTAAGGAAAAAGAATAAGGGACAGACCCAATGGCTCGGCGTGGAGGTCCCACCACAAACCCGGAAGATCTTAGAGCGCTTCCCCTCCCTAGCCAAATGTCGAGCTAAGGGTATCTCAGAAAGCGCAAGAAGACCGGGGCACAAGAAAAGCATGCCTTCTGAGGTACCCCTTAGGTCTATTTATAGATTTCTGAAAACGGCCTGAAAATAGCCTACCTCCGCTGTTCTGAACTGCTATGTGCAGTCCAACTGGGTTTGCCAATAGCATAACTCCACTGGTCCAACACGCTATAGACAGGACAGTGGGGGTAAAATGGTAAAAACACATCACAATAGGCTGTGCGAGTGGCCCTTTGAAAACTACACTCGTTGGGGGCGGCGAGTGCTTGATGGAGCTGACACTCACTACCTCTTTCTACTCTGGGCAATTGTTGGCCCATCTTTCCCCACTCGCCCGCTGTACGTCGAACCACCCGGGGCATGTGCGAGCTGACCCGCTCCAATCGCCCGCTGCTCATCGAGCCCCTGGTGCGAGTGCGAGCCAAACCGCTCCACTCGCCCGTCAAATGATCCATCCCTCTTGGGCAAGCCGAACTGCAGGACTTTTGCCAGTCTGGCTTCTATCGACCACCACTCACCGGATATGGGGTTGTACACATTCCCCGCTCATTGTGAGGTTGGCCAAAGCTCGGAAAGAATCTTCCAACCCCACAATATACGGCGAGTGTGGCAGGGGGCCAGAGAATCTTTTGGTGGGCTCCACTAACGACTATATATATATGACCCCGTACTTGGATGGCCTCAGCCATTCCCCTTACTTTAGCCTTGACGAGATGCCTCACTCCAAAAAACTCCAAGAGAAGCTCAGCCACGCCTGCGAGCTCAACGCCGCTCGTGCTGACGCGTTAGTCGGCCTGCCTCCCATCACTACACAACGTTACCCGACGAAAACCAATCCTGCCAAGAAGGCCAAGTCCATCCCGAAAGATCCCAAATCCATCTACCGTGACCTGGAATCAACCTTGACTCCTGGGCTCGCCTCCTCCAAATTGGCTGCCGACTTCAAGGGGAAAATGGTCGTCGACATTCCCGCCGAACCCGAGAATCATCAGTCTAATACAAAGACCTCCATACCGTAAGTCCACACTCCACATGACGACTCGCGGCCTTAAACTCCCCACAACACTCGCCTGCAGAGCAAATGATCCCCTTTGGGACCACGGGGCTGGATTCGCTAAAAACCAGGTCGTCAGCCCTCACTCCTTCTCAATAGACCACAAATAATCATGTGCTCATGTGGGAAAGGGTTGGGGACATCCTGGATCCGAGCTTCAATCTTATCTCCTAAGGGGTCAATCCTCCGGGTCGCGGCAAGAACTTAGACTCACCTCCTCCGCACACCCTCCAAGGGATGCCGAGCTCATCCCGTAAGCTCCACTTTTGCTGACATGTTTTTACTAGGCATCTTCTCTGCACTCGCACCCTCTATCCATCGGAGTTGATTCTTTTCCTTTTCGTAGGGCTCCCTACTCCGTTTGAAGTCGAAGAATCTTCAAAACAAACTCGTCACTCGCCACCCTCCGAGCCAATGGTGGAAAGCTTCCTGGATGACTCACTAGACCCTATCGAGCTGAGGCGGCGAGTAATTGAAGTGTTGAATAAGTAGGATGCCGCCTTGCGCTAACTTCGAGTGGATGACGGATATTGCGAGCATAGGCTGCAGGTGTTGGAGTGGGACTATGTGTTGCGCGCGGACAAGGTGGAGCACGGATCGACGAGCAAGATGATGTCCCCCACCCCAGTTATGGAGAGAATTTATGAAAACCTACAGACCTTTGATAGGGACCTGGACCTGGCCGCAAGTTCCTCAACTCACGTCGACCTTCGGGGATGGGGGCGCAAAGCCAGGGTAGATGGAAATGGCTCCCTAGCTGAGCCTACCAGCCCTCACCCCCCAATACCCCACCTCGCGCGGGTTGTCCAAAATTTCTTTTCTTGTTATGAACTTCAATCTCGGGGCTGAAAATGTCCCTATCTGTAATAACTTAAATAATTTTTTTGAACTCAGTGCTATTTGAAATAATAGGATGTGTTATCTAGGTTTAGCTCGCACTAGGATAGGACAGGTCGCCGAGTCGGTGAGTCAGAGTCGGCGAGCTAGGGCCGGCGAGTTGAGGCTGGCGATCTCGGGCTGGCGTGCTGGGACTGGCCATAAATTCGGTTTTCTATAAAAAGGCCCCCTCACCAACCCCCTGATCCATTGCCGTTATTGCATTCATACCCCCCTTTGTTGCTCTGCATGCTACCCGCTCTCGCATCACAAATCTTTCACAGACATGGTGAAGGCTCGACCTGATGCTGACAGGCGGTCCAAGTGAGCCCGTCCGTTCACCGAATACCTCTTCTTCAAGGAAAACACCACCGAGCGCGAGCTCGCCGCCTTCAAGACCGAGTACCTGCCCCACGACTATGAGGCGCGCAGGCCTAGAGAGGGCGAGGCCATCAGCACTTTTTACCGGGACGAGCTCACCTTCCCCTTCTCGCACTTTGAGGTGGGGTTGTACCTCCCCCTCTGGCAAGAAATCCGCCAGATCCTCAAGTACTTTGGGGCAGTTCCGGCCCAGCTAAATCCGAACGCAATCGCAAGGATGGTCGCATTGCCTGCCACCTCCACCGAGAGCGGATTGAATTCAACCTCACCTTCTTTCGTAAACTCTTCACCTACCGCGGGACTAGTGACGGGGTCGCCTTCCTGATGGGCTCTCATATCAAGATCCGCGAGACCGCAAACAAAAACCACAACTGGGTCTCCAAGGTCATCTTCATCAAGGGCGACCTGGGACACATTCCCTTCTCCCCCAACAAAAGAGCAAGGAGGTATATCGGCCTCCAAAGGTATCTGACATCGACGCCGAGTTGCACAAGTTCTTCCTAGGGAAGGACTTTGAGGTCACCTTCCTTCGAAGGGGCCTCGACTCGCTCCTCCATGTTCATCGTGGAGAAGGTATAAATCTAACCTAAGTCCTTTTTTGCAGGGGAGCGATCAATTCTCGAGCATCCTCCCCATGCAGACTCAGGGTCTACCTGACCCGCTCGCGCACGAGCGGGCAGCAGCGGCAGCCTGCCGAGGCGACCTGGGGTCAGATGGACCCTCCTCTAGCCAGAAATGACCTGGCCTCAAAGGGACCAGCTCGCCTCGCCTCCCCTCGCCGCCAAAGAAGTTGAAGAACCTGGTCTACAAGAGGGTGCAACAACAATAACAACAAATCTGCATAAGCTCGTCGGAGACCACACCTGAAGGGTCACCAGAGAGCTCACTAAAGGGCTTTCCAGAGAAAAACCTGGAGGGTGGCGAGTCCTCCACCTCCCCTATTACAGCGGCAACTGTGGCCCGCAAGCCAGGCCTACCGAAGTGCCACCCACTCTTCGACATTAGGGGAAGTCAAAAGAATTGGTTGGCGAGCCGATGGTGCGATGGGATGAGCATACCCATAGGGTTTCCATCTAATCACTCAACCCTTCCTGGTCGGTGGGTCAACCTACTTCCAAGCATGCCTACGTGCTGGGCTTCAGCCCATATGGGCGCGAGGATGCCGTGGCCCATAAGGGAATAACCATTCGATAGCTTGGTCGCGAGGGTCTACAAGCCCAGATGCGGGCCTTGGAACTGCATCACATGGTGGTCCGCCGCGGCTTCAACCTCAACCACCAGCTGCTGAAAGCCGAGCAGGATCGTGACCTCGCCGAGGATAATGCTTCCGACCTGGCGAGGCGACTGCAAGTCACCGAGAACCTCCTCGCAGAGGCCACTGGAGGGATGGTAAGCGCCGGCTACCCCCCTTCCTTTTTCCCGTAGGATTTTTTACGCATATTAATTTTACCTTGCCTTTCTTCCTAGGAGGTCGAATACGCGAGCAATCTGCGAGCTCGTGCCATAGAGTTGGAGGCTCGCGCCACCGAGCTGGAGAAGGAGAACAACACACCGAGGGAGGAGAACAAAGGGCTCAAGGGTGAGCTGATTTGGTAGACAGACATATTCCTCCCTCAATCTGGCGGCGAGCTGAGCATCCGTCCCAAATGGCTAAAAGTCTACAGCGAGGTCGAGGTTGCCGAGAGGCTGCGGATATACTCCATCAGCACCGCCGACTATACCCTTCAGATGATGAAAGACATGGAGGTGTTGGTGGAGGGATACGAAGAGATCACAATGAGGGACCTTGTGCCAAACCTGTTCTCGCCGCCACCCCTCCCAGTGAGAAGGAGGAAAGCTTCGAATCACTGTTCAAGGGTGTGATTAAGGGCTATAAGGACAGACACACATCCATAGGGGAAGGAGAGGAGGACCACCCATCCGGAGGGGAGGGCGAGAGCTTACTCGCACCTCCTGCTTGTTTTTTTAATTTTCTTTCGTTGTAATTCTCTTCCTCCTTTATGTAATCTCGCCGAGGCGAGCTCTTCATTTTGTAACAATGTCTTAATGAAAAAAGGATTTGGCACATATTTTCTATCCCTTTTTTTGAACTTACTGTAATGCACTCGACTGCAAGCTATCCTACTCCATAGAGCGACCTCACCAGGGTATAGCGGGCCGCTAGAATGCACTTGAGTTAGGATTCGTACTCGAGGATAGGCCTTGGGGGCTCGCCAATCTGGATAGTCAAGAGGAGGATCACTCACCTTGCCAGGCATGCGCCCACCTGGCTCACCCACGAGGTCACCTTTTACCCTTGGAAGATTATTTTTTCCAAGTCAAAACCTGATGGGGTGGGCTTCAATTACCGAGAGCAGCCCCCAGCTTACGAGCACCCCTCGGCTTGCCTGCGAGATCCCTTCCAAGTAGAATCTTGATGGGATGGGGCGTAGTTGCCGAGCATAGTCTCAGATTGTCATTTTACCGAGATCCCGGCTCGCCATTACCAGCTCGCCTGGATATTGTGGGGACCAACTTTGTTTTCCTTGCGACCTTTTTCTTCCAGCTTCTATCCCAAGCTCCATTTCAGCTGCCTTTTGCTGAATAGCAAGAGCAGCCCGGGGCCTGATTTTGGGGTGATAGCTATGTCCACCGAGGATCCCGGCCCTTCTATCTAGATGGGAGCTTGACAGCGGGAGAAAGCTTTGAACTTATCTCTAGAGAAACAACCATATACATCAAGGACCCTTACCCCGCCAGCTAGATGGGAGCCTGATAGTGGGAGAAAGCTTGGGACTTAGCTCTAGAGAAACAACCATGTCCACCGAGGACCCCTGCCCTACCAGGTAGATGGGATCCTTACAGCGGGAGAAAGCTCGGGACTTAGCTCCAGAGCAACAACCATATCTACTGAGGACCCCTGCCCTGCCAACTAGATGGGAACCTGATAGCAGGAGAAAGCTCGGGACTTGGATCTAGAGCGAGAACAATGTCAACCGAGGAACCCTTCCCTGCCAGCTAGGTGAGAGACTAACAGTGGGAGAAAGCTCAGGACTTAGCTTCAGAACAACAACCATGTCCTCCGAAAACCCCTGCCCTTCCAGCAAGATAGGAGCCTAACAGCGGGAGAAAGCTCGGGACTTTGCTCCAGAGCAACCACCATGTCCACTAAGGACCCCTGCCTTGCCAGCTAGATGGGAGCCTGATAGTGGGAGAAAGCTCGGTACTTGGCTCCAGAGTGAGAACAATGTCCACCAAGGACCCCTGCCCTGCCAGCTAGGTGAGAGCCTGATAGAAGGAGAAAGTTCGAGACTTAGCTCCAGAGCAAGAACAATGTCCACCGAGGACCCCTGCCCTGCCAGCTAGATGGGAGCCTAACAATGCGAGAAAGCTCGGGACTTAGCTCTATAGCGAGAATAATGTCCATCGAGGACCCCTGCCATACTGGCTAGCTGAGAGCCCGACAGCGGGAGAAAGCTCGGGACATAGCTCCAGAGCAACAACCATACCCACCGAGGACCCCTGCCCTGCCAGCTAGATGGGAGCCTTGATAGCAGGAGAAAGTTTGGGAATTAGCTCAAGAGAAACAACAATGTCCACCGTGGATCCCTGACCTGCCAGCTAGATGGGAGCTTGACAGCGGAAGAAAGCTCAGGACTTAGCTCCAGATCAAAAATAATGTCCACCTAGGACCCCTACCCTGCTAGCTAGGTGGGAGCCTAATAGTGGGAGAAAGCCCGGGACTTAGGTCCAGAGCAACAACCATGTCCACTGAGGAGCCCTGCCCTGCCAGCTAGATGAGAGCCTGACAGCGGGATAAAGCTCGATACTTAGCTCTAGATCAACAACCATATCCACCGAGGACCCCTTCCTTTCCATCTAGATGGGAGCATGATAGCGAGAAAAAGCTCGGGACTTAACTCCAGAGCGAGAACAATGTCCACCGAGGACCCCTGCCCTTCCAACTAGGTGGGAGCCTAACAATAGGAGAAGGATCGGGACTTAGCTCTACAACAACAACCATGTCCACCGAGGACCCCTGCCCTGCCAGCTAGATGGGAGCCTGATAATGGGAGAAAGCTCGAGACTTAGCTCCAGAGCGAGAACAATATCCACCGAGGACCCTTGTTCTGCCAGCTAGATGGGAGCCTGGCAGCAAGAGAATGCTCGGGACTTGGGTAGACTTTCTCATCCGTTCATGCACTTTATTGCGAGAAATTAAGAGTCAGGAAAATTCATATTAGAAAAAAGAGGGGTTACGTACACAATTCATGAGAAGAAGCACTTCACATTGTCACCAATAACTTGAGGCCCACCCATTCTATCTTCTTGCCTCCTCCTCAGGTGGCCTCTCCTTCTCCTCCTCAGGGCTATCACCATATTTTGATGTTGATCGGGGAGAGGGGGCTCTGACCCTGCCTCCAGCCTGTAGGGTTGAACTTGCCCTGGCACCCCTGGCGGTTGTACCCTCTATGGAAACCTCTCTACTGGCCTTGGTCTTGCCACTCCGGCTACCTCCAGTCGAGATGGTTGTTCAGCTACTGACCCCCCACCTGGGCTGCTATTGCTATTTCTGATGCCGCACCCTATGCCGGGGTTCAGCTCTCCTCACCTCCTAACCTCGGCCACCTCTGTAACACCCCTACCCGTTACGTGCAACATAGTAGAAGGTCTGGCCGGGGCCCACACCATGTCTTACAAACAGGCAGAGACGTTACTTAGAAATACCAAATACGCATCCTATCACAGAGCATTCTAGCGGAAGTTTAAAGGGTTGCAAGAATGAACTCAAACATCAACACAGAAGTCCACAGCTAAACCAAACATGCCATAATATAAAACCACAAGTATGGCCTTAAGTGTTTCTCTTTATACAAGAAGCTATCTTCCATACATTGGCACGCAGGCCGGCCATACATGAGTTCTTACACAAGGTACAAAACTAGCCTTCAAGGGCTAGCACTTAGCAGCAGCAGCTTAGGGTCTTCCACCCTCATCCCTGCTTAGCCCTTCTTGACCTGCACGCAAAAGATCCACCAAGCAGTGGCAAACAAAGCAACGGTCAGTATTTGGCTGACCATTTATAACGACCCTATCCCTGGCACGGGACAACGGAATTCCTTCCCTGCATAGCACTTATATACAATTAAAAGGGTATACGTTAGCACATCACACTTGTACGCCCGTACAAGTCATCATCCATCACAAACGTTGGCACGATGGTCTGACGTTCCGTGCTCTCAGGGAGCATTATCGGTGTACCGGAAAACCAGGGTCCCACCACCGTTCAAGGGTTCCAGACATGACGACAATTCGTGAGCATTCCAATCCTCCATGGATCAAATAGCCGGAGCGATTCTCATTCTGTGATCCTAACATGGCCTTAAGCACCCCACGGTTAGACAACCAGAATGCGGGTACATATAAGCCTTTCCCGTAGCTCACATACGTCAGACGTCGATCAGGACTGCCACGGGTACAACTTCACCATGCCCGTTCGCCACACAGGCTTTTCCACAGTTGCAGCCCCACCGGCTCAACAAGTAGCATCATAACTACAAGGGTTGAGATCACACAGCATCAACCCCACAAAAGTAGCACTCACAGCTACATGGGCTGAGATCACACAACATCAACCCATCACCATAATATCCTGCTACACCAAGCTGCAGGTGTCCACCAAGAACACCACACGCATCACAATAATACAGAGTCTTGCTCTGATATGCATACAATCATCACCAATCCGGACCAACCTGACCAGATGGGCTTCACACAACATGCCTACCCGTACTTCTCGCTTCCGGGACTACTCCAACAAGAATCAAGGGATGGAGTTCAACATCCCAAGAGAATTCAACTCTACCTTTGTAGAGGATTCATGCATATGCAAAAAGGAAGGATTTCACATATCCAAGGAGGAAGTCGTTACCCTTGGAGGACGTTTTGGAGCCATGTCAAGCACTGCTTGGAGCTCTGCCTTCCCGAATATGGCCTCCGATCGCGAATCCGAGCTTGGACTAGCTGGATCTTTCTCTCCTTCCTCCTTCTTCTTCCTCCTTCCTTCTTCCTCCTTCCTTCTCTCACTTAAGAAGATAAAGTGAGGATAAGTTTGCTAGTTCGGGGTCTTAAAGGGGATGGGAAAACTGAAGACCACCAGATCTGGAAAGAGGGAAACAAACGGCCAAGATCTGCAGAAAAAGACGTTTTCGGCCCTAACACGCCCTGTGACACGCCCGTGTCACAGGCCGTGTCCCTTAAGCGGCCCTTAAGCGGCAAAGAACTGCCTCACCACACGGGTTGAACATGCCCGTGACCACCGCCTAACCTGACACGGCCTGAGACACGCCCGTGTCTCTGGCCGTGTTGCCTCTCTCGACGAATCTCGTCGATCGCCGAGATTATTCTCGCCGATCGTCGACATGATCTCGCCGATCGTCGAGAAGGACACGCCCTGTGACACGCCCGTGTCTCAGGCCGTGTCATTCCAAAAACACCTGAAACCCAACTTTGAAACTTACTCGAGACCAGCTCGAGTATTTTCTTGACACGCCCTGGGACACGCCCGTGTCCCAGGCCGTGTCACTTGGCCTGAAAACCAAAACTGGGTTTTGGGGTATTACAATCCTCCCCTCCTTGCAGAAAATTTCGTCCCGAAATTTGAATGACTGAAAAAATCAATAAAGTCCATATTTATTGATTATTACAAGGTCTCATACACAACCAATTACAAAAATAACTCGGGAAATTCTGTCCGCATGGTTTGCTCACGCTCCCAAGTAAGCTCTTCTCAGCCACAATTATCCCACCGGACTTTGACCATCCCGACTGTTTTGTTCCTCAATTGCTTCTCGGCAGCATCTTCAATCCGAATGGGCCTAACCTTTGTAGTTAGCCCACTATCGACTGATACCCGATCTGCAACTATCACTTGCGACGGCTCTTTTATTGCTCTCCGCAGCACCGATACAAGAAACACATCATGTAAACTACTTAACTCAGGCGGTAGCAGTAACCGATAGGCTGTCTCACCGATGCATTCAATCACCTCAAAAGGTCCTAGATACCGCGGGCTCAACTTTTTTAGACGCCGTATCCTGGACACACCTTTAAAAGGCTTGATTTTTAAATATGCCCAATCACCCACCGTAAACTTTACGTCTCGGTGCTTGGCATTGTAATATTTGGCCTGCCTATCTTGAGCAATTAACAACCTTTCACGAATTGTACGTACCGTTTCATGCATATCAGTCACATCTTACCGCTTGTAAAGCTTCGTTTCACCCTGTCTCCGCCCAAGATAACGGTGTGCGGCACTTCCTGCCATACAAAGCTTCGAAAGGGGCCATCTGAATGCTGGCCTGGTAACTGTTGTTATAGGTAAATTCAATCATGAACAAATGATCTTCCCAGCGACTTCCAAAATTTAGCGTACACATCCGGAGCATATCTTCCAACGTCCTGTTGGTTCTTTCAATTTGACCATCCGTCTAGGGATGAAAGGCCGTACTGAAATGCAACTTTGTGCACAACAGCTGATGAATTAGCCTCCAATCTCCTGATGTGAAGCGTCCATCTCGATCGCTAACAATGCTACGGGGAATTCCGTGCAATCGTACGATCGAATCTACGTACATTTTAGCCAATTTGTCGACTGGATCATCTCTTCGATTTGGAATAAAATGAGCAACTTTTGTTAACCGATCCACAATCACCCAAACCGCATCATTACCCCGCTGAGATCTCGGCAATCCATGCACGAAGTCCATGGAAATATCATCAAATTTCCACACTGGGACTGGTAATGACTTCAGGAATCCTCCTGGCCTTTGGCATTCCGCTTTCACCAGAGCACATGTATGACACTTAACAACATAACGTGTTATATCTTTCTTCATACCCGACCACCAGAAGTTCTTTTTCAGATCCTTATACATTTCTGAACTCCCAGGATGAATCGAATACCTTGAAAAATGAGCTTCGTACATGATTTCTTCACGAAGATTTCTCTGACAAGGAACACATACTTGGCCGTCTTTTCTCCAAAGTCCATTGTCAAAAGAAAACCGAGAGCTCTTATCGTCCGCTGCATAACGCTGCAAACTATCATCCAATTCCATCGCTTGGCGGACCCTATCCATTAGGTAATACTGTACCTCTGTCCAATTCAAACACATGGTCGCAGTAGTGTTTTTCTCCACAAAAGTAATATCCATCCGTTCTTGCTCATGGATCAACCGTTCATCATGGTATGACAACCAATTCGCCCTTGCCGGAGTCCTACGACTCAGGGCATCTGCGACTACATTCCCTTTACCAGGGGTGTAATGAATTTGGAAGGTATAATCACCAAGAAATTCCATCCACCTTCTCTATCGCATATTTAAGTCTTTTTGATCTAAAAGATATTTCAGACTCTTGTGGTATGTATAAATATCCACCTTTACACCATATAAATAATGACGCCACAACTTAAGTGCAAAGATGACTGCGGCCAATTCCAAATCATGGACTGGATAGTTCCGCTCTTGGGCTTTCAATTGGCACGAACCATATGCTATCACCTTACCACGCTGAAGGAGAACGCAGCCTAAGCCGCTACCCGATGCATCACTGTACACCTCAAAACCATCTATGCCATAAGGTGTTGTCAAAATTGGGGCCGTAGTCAACCGACTCTTTAACGCTTCAAAAGCTCATGCGCACTCGGGCGACCAAACAAACCTTTGTTCTTTCCGCATTAGGGTAGTGAGAGGCAATGCTATTCTTGAGAAATTTTCCACAAAACGCCTGTAGTAGCCCGCATGTCTAAGGAAACTCCTGATTTCGGCTACCGACAAAGGAACAGGCCACTCCTGCACAACAACAATTTTGGCAGGATCCACTGCAATGCCTTCTCAACTAACTACATGGCCCAGAAAAGCCACGGATGACAACCAGAAATCACACTTAGCAAACTTGGCATAGAGTTTCTTTTCCCTCAGGGTTTGCAATACCATCTTCAAATGATTTGCATGCTCTTCTCTGGATCAGGAATACACCAGGATATCGTCAATAAAGACGATCACAAAGAGATCCAAATATTGCTTAAACGTTCGGTGCATCAAATCCATAAACACTGAAGGTGAATTAGACAATCCAAAGGGCATCACCGTGAACTCATAATGCCTGTAGCGTGTGCCAAACGTCGTTTTGGGTATGTCCTTTCCCGAACCCTCAGCTGGTAATAACCTGATTTCAAATCCAGCTTAGAATACACCGAAGAGCCCACTAGCGGATCAAACAAATCATCGATCCGTGGGATCAGATACTTATTCTTCTCTGTCAGCTTGTTCAGTTCTCGATAATCTATACATAGACGCAAGCTGCCGTCCTTCTTTTTCACAAAGAGAACCGGCGCACACTAAGGTGACTGACTTGGCCTTATAAAACCTTGATCTAGCAATTCTTGCAACTGAACCTTCAGCTCCGCCATTTACTTTGGCGCTACATGATAGGGGGAACGGGCCACAGGTTTTGCACCCGGTACTAGTTCTATCGTGAAGTCGATTTCTCTTTGGGGTGGTAACCCCGGAAGGTCTTTTGGAAACACATCCAGGAATTCCGACACAACAGGTACCTCATTCACACTAGCCTTTGGCTCTACCGCTGCTACTAGCGTGAAGAACAACTCAGTACCCTTTCTAACGGCCTTCTGAACTTGCAGAGCGGATATCAACATCTCATTTATCCCCTGCATGCCGCTAAACCTTATTTCTTGTTCGGTGTTTTGTCCCAACACAACTTCCTTAGCATTACAATCAATGCGAGCATGCTGCTCTGACAACCAATCCATACCGAAGATTATGTCGAATTCCGAAATCGGCAGCACAAGTGCTTCCGATCTGAAGTCCCAACTTCCTATTTTCCCTTCTACACACCCAGACTGATCCGAGCACAAAACACATCCGTTAGGTAAGAGTACCTTCAAACTTTCTGTCGTGCCTCGTATCGGCGCGCCAATGCACAATATGAAATCCTTTGACAGAAACGAATGTTACGCACCCGTATCAAATAGTGCTCGTGCCAGATGCTCCCAAATTAGGACGAAGCCTAACATAGCAACAACACAATAAACACCAAAAACATAGCAACACTACACAAAGGGAAAAGAACTCAGAGATCACGCGCACCTGTGACGACGTCAGCCTTCTTAATGGCCTCCTGTTGTCGCAGATTGAAAACTCGAGGCTGCACTTGCGAAGCAGAAGACTCCGCCACCGCCTTCCCTTTATCCGCATAGGACGCGCCCGGCTTCTTATCACCTTTCGGAGGGCCAACCCGACAGTCCCGAGCAAGATGTCCCAGCTTGCCACACATATAGCAAGTGCGGGAGTCATAGCCCGACGACGCTTCCGAAGTAACTGATGAAGGAGCTTGCCCAGAACGTCTGGACTTTTTACCCCATTTCTTTCGAAATCCACGTCTCTCCGGACGCGGCGGTTTGAACTCCGGTTTTGCAACAGCCAAAGGTCCTTTAGATTGTCCTCGCTTCAAATCTGCTTCCAATGCCCTCGCGGTGCAGACCAGAGCTTGAAATCCCTGATTCACGGAACTCGAGAGTAAATGCCGCAACTCATCCCGCAGTCCCGCATAAAACTGACTGGTTTTGCGCTCTTCCTCGGCAAAGATAGCGCTCGCATAACGCCCCAAACGCGTGAACTCATGAAGATACTCATCCACGCTGCTATCCTTTTGAGTCAACCGCTGAAACTCCAATTCCAAAGCAATCCGTTGCTGCAACGGCAAATGCTTGCCCAAGAACAACCGAGAGAACTCGTCCATAGAGACTCCTGTCAACTGTCTGCCTGCCAAGTGGTGCAGTTCTACCTCATCCCACCACAGCCGAGCTTCTCCTTCAAGAAGAAAAGTGGCTAACGTGACTTTCTGTTCCTCCTCAAACCGAAGGGTGGTCAAGATGCGCTTGATCCGAGCAAGCCAATCCTCTATTTGAGCTGGGGAACCCGCCCCGGTAAACGTCAGAGGATGAAAGCTCATAAACCGCTTCAGCTATTGATCTGCGGCACGCTGATCAACCACTATGCCCACCAGTTCTTGACGCACTGCCACAGGCACGGGAGCCTCAGGCCGAGCTTGCCCTGCCTGCTGAGCATTCATCACCGCAAGTACCATTTCTGTAATCAAACGTACAGTTTCAAATGATGGAGGAGGGGTGGGCACCTTTGCCGGTGCCGCACTCTCAACAGAATGCTGAGGTTCTGACTGACCCGCAACACTTCGCGTCACCTATATGTGTTAAACCACACAATTCAGCGACAAGCCACACAACAAACAGTCAAAACAAACACACAAGTGTAACACAATAGTGCCTTTCAATCCTATGCGGACATGTTTGAGTTCAATTTTATACACTCACACACGAGCTCGCCACCTGACAAAAGAATTTGTCCACGAATATAGAGGAGGGAACCAAGTAATCTGATACCAAATTGTAACATCCCTACCCATTACGTGCAACATAGTAGAAGGTCCGGCCAGGGCCCCACACCATGTCTTACAAACAGGTGGAGACGTTACTCAGAAATACAAAATACGCATCCTATCACAGAGCATTCTAGCGGAAGTTTAAAGGGTTGCAAGAATGAACTCAAACATCAACACAGAAGTCCACAGCTAAACCAAAATGCCATAATATAAAACCACAAGTACGGCCTTAAGTGTTTCTCTCTATACAAGAAGGTATCTTCCATACATCGGCACGCAGGCCGGCCATACATGAGTTCTTACACAAGGTACAAAACTAGCCTTCGAGGGCTAGCACTTAGCAGCAGCAGCTTAGGGTCTTCCACCCTCATCCCTGCTTGGCCCTTCTTGACCTGCACGCAAAAGATCCACCAAGCAGTGGCAAACAAAGCAACGGTCAGCATTTGGCTGACCATTTATAACGACCCTGTCCCTTGCACGGGACAACGGAATTCCTTCCCTGCATAGCACTTATATACAATTAAAAGGGTATGCGTTAGCACATCACACTTGTACGCCCGTACAAGTAATCATCCATCACAAATGTTGGCACGACAGTCCGACGTTCCGTGCTCTCAGGGCACATTATCGATGTACCGGAAAACCAGGGTCTCACCACCGTTCAGAGGTTCCAGACATGACGGTAATTCGTGAGCATTCCAATCCTCCATCACTCAAATAGCTGGAGCGATTCTCATTCTGTGATCCTAATAGGGCCTTAAGCACCCCACGGTTAGACAACTAGAACTCGGGTACAGATCAGCCTTTCCCGTAGCTCACATACGTCAGACGTCGATCAGGACTGACACGAGTACAGCTTCACCTTGCCCGTTCGCCACACAGGCTTTTCCACAGTTGCAGCCCCACCGGCTCGACAAGTAGCATCACAACTACAAGGGTTGAGATCACACAGCATCAACCCCCCAAAAGTAGCACTCACAGCTACATGGGCTGAGATCACACAGCATCAACCCATCCCCATAATATCCTGCTGCACCAAGCTGCAGGTGTCCACCAAGAACACCTCACACATCACAATAATACAGAGTCTTGCTCTGATATGCATACAATCATCACCAATCCGGACCAACCTGTCCAGATGGGCTTCACACAGCATGCCTACCCGTACTTCTCGCTTCAGGGACTACTCCAATAAGAATCAAGGGATGGAGTTCAACATCCAAGGAGAATTCAACTCTACCTTTGTAGAGGATTCATGCATATGAAAAAAGGAAGGATTTCACATATCCAAGGAGGAAGTCGTTACCCTTGGAGGACGTTTTAGAGCCATAGCAAGCACTGCTTGGAGCTTTGCCTTCCTCAATATGGCCTCCGATCGCGAATCCGAGCTTGGACTAGCTGGATCTCTCTCTCCTTCCTCCTTCCTTCTTCCTCCTTCCTTCTCTCACTTAGGAATATAAAGTGAGGATAAGTTTGCTGGTTCGGGGTCTTAAAGGGGCTTGGAAAACTGAAGACCACCAGATCTGGAAAGAGGGAAACAAACGGCCGAGATCTTCAGAAAAAGACGTTTTCGGCCCTGACACGCCCTGTGACACGCCCGTGTCACAGGCCGTGTCCCTTAAGCGGCCCTTAAGAGGCAAAGAACCGCCTCACCACATGGGTTGAACACACCCGTGACCACCGCCTAACCTGACACGGCCTGAGACACGCCCGTGTCTCTGGCCGTGTCGCCTCTCTCGACGAATCTCGTCGATCGCCGAGATTATTCTCGCCGATCGTCGACATGATCTCGCCGATCGTCGATAAGGACACGCCCTGTGACACGCCCGTGTCTCAGGTCGTGTCATTCCAAAAACACCCGAAACCCAACTTTGAAACTTACTCGAGACCAGCTCGAGTATTTGCTTGACACGCCCTGGGACACGCCCGTGTCCCAGGCCATGTCACTTGGCCTGAAAACCAAAATTGGGTTTTGGGGTATTACAACCTCCTATCCCATTCTCATCCTCTGTGGCCCACCTGGTAAACTTCTTTGCAAAATCGGGGCTTGACGCCTCCCCATCGAATTCCCTTGCCTCCCTTTCCATAAACTCTTCGTAGGAGAGAGGCGGTTGATGCGTAAGAATCGTCTCACGGACTGCAATCCGAATAGGCAAGTGTACCTATCATTTTATAGTACAGTGATATAAATAAATCAAGGTCGTATAATAACTCGGGGCAGGCAAGTACTATTACTCACAACGACTCTATTATCCTACCGAATGATTTATGATTTTTGAGAATAAAATAAACTAAGCTTAATTAAAAGAGAAAATAAACTATTGCAAAAGAGTGCTCGATCGAAGATTCACTTTGAAATAAAATAACGAAATAAATTAGTTAGCATTTGCAATACTATTAAGATCGTGGCAGATCCGATATTAGGAAGTAATCTCGCTAGAGCATCTAATCCCCTAACTTATAGACGTTTTGACCGAAATCTCTTTATAAGTCAAAATGGCCTAAAGTCGCATTATCGAAGTGACCCGCGCTATTGGATTTGACTCCAATCCTGAGGATTTACGTCATCCTATCTTTAGGGTTGCGTGCAACTCCTTCCTTCCTTGAGTGATCTTTCATATTCACGAGCCTCTCGGCTACTCAAATATGAGATCGGAATCTACTACCGTATACTAGCAAGACGGAGTCGATACAAAATAAATCAAGGAATAATAGAAAATAGAAAAATACAAATCCAAACATAAAATTAAAGATACGTTATTTCATCGCAAAGTTCGTCGCGATCGGGCACAAAAACTAATTAGCTAAGCATGATTGAAAAGGAAATAATAATAATAAGAGACAAAGGAAATGTTTTCATTGCATAAGTAAAGAGAGGTACATGGAAAAACTAAATGGGCATTATAACATTACTCTAAAAAAATAAAACACAAAACATAAAACACTAAACTACTTAAAATAAAACTCTCTAACAAGAACTCCTTCATATGCTTCAGTAAAAAAAACTACATCAACTACTTCCCTTAAAACAAGAGGCAAGGGGTTCTTTTTATAGGAGAGGGAGAATGTTCTAGATTGAAATGAAGAGGGGGAAGCCAAGGGGGGTGGCCGGCCAAGATTGGGAGGAAGGTTCATGCATTAGTATTAATGAGGGGAGAGAGAAAGAAGGCTAAATGCAATGTATTGTATGAAAATAAAAATATAAAATGAAGAGGGGGAATGTATGAGTCTTAAATGGGCATGAGAGAGAGGGAAAGAAGGGGTGAATGAGGAATAAAGTGGGGAGAAAATAATAAAGGGGAGAGAGAGAGAGAGAGGAGGCCGACCATGTAGGGGGAGAATGCATGCATGCAATATATTAAATGATGGAGAGAGAGAGAGAGAGGAAAGATTCGATGTAAATGGAGAGGGAGGAGAGGGAGGTGGCCGACCACATGAAGGATTCATAATGGGCTGCTTGTATGGGCTTTATGAGGGGCTCGGGTTGCTAGGGGCTGCTTGGTGGGCTGAACCATTGGCTCGGGTAAGGGCTTGTGGGCTGCATGTAGGCATGAGGGCTACTTCACATGTTGTAGAGGGCCGACTGCACTTGGATTCAAAGGTGGGCTGCACCAAATGGAAGCTCGGATTGCATGGGCTGCTCCAAGTGGAAGTGTTGCACCATGTTGTAGAGGGCTGCACCTACAAACAAAAGAAATAGAATAACATTAGTTAAATAACAAAACATAACATAAATAGATAGCATAACTTTAGTTATTAAACTTAACAAACATAACGTAGCCTAATAATAGTTGTATTCATAACAAAACACATGTAAACATAGAAGATAAAATTGAACATAAAATGCATAAAACACATAATCAAACTAAGAATTAATATATTCTAAAAAAACATTTAAACATGAAATAAAAGCATTACAAGCATAAAATATAAATAAACTTAAGCATTTTACGTACTAAACTACCCCAAAAAACGATGACTAAAACTAGTCATCAAACTCCCCCATGCTTAGACTTTTGCTATTCCAGAGCAAAAGTAAGAGAAATATTTATAAGACATTATATAATTTTCAACTAAACTAAAAATTTATTTACATCAAAATCTAGCCAAAATGAAAATTTAGGGATTTATGAATTAAGTCCTAAATTATGAAATTAAAGTGAAAAGAGAGAAATATTTAGCCAAAAATTCTCTAATAAATTAACTAGCACTCAAAATGAAGTAAAGTTCAAACAAGGTTAGATTGAAATTATAAAAACCTTAACTTGAAAGAAACTTAAGGAAAAAATTGCAACCTACTACTTATGCTCTCCCAATATTTTAATTTAAAAACTAAGACAATAATATTGGCTAAGGGGATAAGGGAGGAAGTTAACATGAAGAGGTCTTTGATTGGAGATGATCATCATTATTTTTTTCTTCACACCCCACACAATTTTTTTTTAAATAATATATATATATAATACCAGAAAATGATAGACTAATATCCTATCACTTCCCCTGACATATATGAACTTTTAATTTCCTCTCTTCATCAGGGTTGCATATGTGTACCAGAGAATAAGGAACTAACATCTCCTTATTCCCATGACATATGATTTAACAAATAAAAGAAAAAAGAGAATTGGGTAAGGATAAGGGGTTAAACAAGATTTTCAGAAAATAAACTAAAATACTAGAGAGCAACTACTAGTAGATTGAGATTTTCTAAGAATCTAAAAGCATGTGGTAAAAATAATTAGAATAAAAAATTGTTAAGCAAAATTACTACAAAATTGAAACTATTTAAAATAAAAGAGACAAAGTGCTAAATAAATTACTCTATGAAAATTAAGATCATAAGATTATCCTCAAAACTAAATCACTAAATCGCTTCAAGAGATTAGAGAACTGCCGATTGTAGAAATGGATTTTACCTTCCAAGATGACAGAGCGCGGAGCTCCAAATATTGTAAAAATGTTATTGTGCAAGAATTGCAGCATGGTGCGGCCATGATTGGCGGCAACTTCTTCAGCTTCCACCCACTTTGAGACATAATCAACTGCCACGAGAATATATGTTTTTCCAAACGATGGAGGAAAGGGCCCCATAAAATCAATTCCCCAAATATCAAAAGGCTCACAAACTATCATATTGTTGAGGGGCATTTCATCTTTTCTAGAGATATTCCCTGCCAGTTGACATTCATTGCATTCCTTCACATGAATGTAAGCATCTCTGAACAGAGTTGGATAGTACAACCCGCATTGTAGAACATTATGTGTTGTCCTGGCCGCTCCCATGTGGCCACCTGCCTCATGGTTGTGGCAGTGCTGAAGAATCGATCCGTGTTCAGATTCCGGGACACACCTTCTGATTATGCCGTCAGCACAAGTGCGGAAAAACAACGGATCCTCCCTGAAGTAGTACTTAGCATCAGAGAGAAACTTCTTCTTCTTTTGGAAGGACAGATTAGGAGGCAATTTTCAGCACGCAAGGAAGTTAGCTAAGTCAGCAAACTAGGGAGCCTTACCATGTTCTGTTGTTAAAGAGAAAAGAGTCACATCGGGAAATGAGTCGGAAATTATAGAGTCTTCATGTTGTGAAGTGTCATGCATTCCAAACGCGATAGATGGTCTGCAATAACGTTCTCAACTCCCTTCTTGTCCCGCACATCCAGCTCGTACTCTTGCAACAATAAAATCCATCGGATGATTCGTGGCTTTGCATCCTTTTTCTACATGAGGTACTTAAGAGAGGCATGATCGGTGTACACCACGACCTTCGATTGCACTAGGTAAGGGTGAAATTTCACCAATGCGAAAACCCCTGTTAATAGCTCTTTCTCTGTAGTGGTGTAGTTCCGTTGAGCATCATTCAAAGTACAACTAACATAATATATTGTGTGGAAAACCTTATTTTTCCTCTGTCCCAAGATTGCTCTGACAGCAAAATCACTCGCGTCGCTCATCAATTCGAATGGTAATGTCAAATTCGGGGACGTGAGAACTAGGGAACTAGTCAGGGAGCTCTTCAAAGTGCAAAAAGCTTGCAAGCAATTTTCTTCGAAATTGAATAACACATCCTTACCAAGAAGATTGCTCAGCAGTTTCGCGATAGAGGAGAAGTATTTAATTTAGCATCGGTAAAATCCGGCATGCCCTAAGAAGCTACGGATACCCTTCACAGAAGTTGGAGGAGGTAGTTTCTTGATGAATTCAACATTAGCTGGATCCACTGCCATACCTATGCTTGACACTTCATGCCCAAGGACTATACCCTTCTCTACCATGAAATGGCATTTCTCCCAATTCAGCACCAGATTGGTATCTTCACAACATTCCATAATGGTCGCTAGGTTCTCCAAACACGCATCAAAATCTAAACCAAAAAGAGTAAAGTCGTCCATAAAAACTTCTAAAAACTTCCCACCATATTGTGGAAGATAGCCAACATGCTTCATTGAAAGGTTACAGGAGCATTGCACAGTCCAAAAGGCATCCTCTTGAAAGCGAATGTACCAGTAGGGCAGGTGAATGTCGTCATTTCTTGATCCTTATGGTCAACGAGAATTTGGTTGTACCCTGAGTATCCGTCAAGGAAGCAATAATATTTCTTTCCGGCAAGCCTTTCCAACATTTGATCAATGAATAGGAGTGGAAAATGGTCCTTGTGCATAGCCTCGTTGAGCTTCCTATAATCAATACACACTCTCCATCCGGTGATCGTCCTGGTAGGGAGCAGTTCGCTGCGTTCATTTTCCACCACCGTGATTCCCCCCTTTTTTGGAACAACATGAATAGGACTTACCTATTTGTTATCACTAATGGGGTAGATGTTTCCAGAATCCAATAACTTGATCACTTCTTTCTGCACTACCTCTTGCATCTTCGGGTTCAACCGTCGTTGCGGTTATGCAGAAGGCTTGACACTATCATCTAACAGGATTTTGTGCATGTAGACAGTTGGGCTAATGCCCTTCAGATCTTGTATGTTCCATCTGAAAGCCCTTTTATGTGATCGTAGAACACCACCGAGAAGATCCTCTTCCTTGGGAGAAAGCAATGCCAAAATTATTATCGAATATGTCAGTTTTTCACCCAAAAATACATATTTTAATGCCGGTGGAAGAGGTTGAAGTGGAAAGTTTGGGTGAGATTGATGATGTTCAGCAGATATACTCTCAGGAATTTGGTTTGGGTAGTGTTCACTCTGATTGATTTCCATTCCATCTACATCCCACTGAAACTCCTCAAAGTCATCGGCTGATAATTGTGGAAAGGATTCATGGATAGTGTTACTGATGAATTCTATGTCTTCCTTCTCCTCATAGAAATCCTTCCTCGCTGCTTTATACATATTGAATGTGGTTCTGGAACTTCAAACGCGCAATGTTAGCATACCCTTTTTGGCATCAATGATCGCTCGTGATGTGGCTAGGAATAGCCTTCCAAGAATAAGAGGTGCTACACAATCTGGAGAGATGTCCATAATGACGAAGTCAGTTGGGAAAACAAATCTGTTAACTGTAATGGTGAGATCCTCAACAACCCCCATGGGCTTCTTCCTTGACCGGTCAGCTAACTAAATTGTAATGTTGGTATGCTTCAAAGTTCCCGTTCCCAGTTCCAAGAAGAGGTGGAGAGGCATAAAATTGATAGAGGCCCCAGAATCATATAGTGCACGATGACAACCGGAATTCCCAATTATGCAAGGAATCATGTAAGTCCCTAGATCCTTTAACTTCGTGGGCCAATGCTCCATAGAAAATATGACTCCATTTCCCATAGTTGAAAGCGTATTAGCACTCTCCAACCATTTCGTCTACGCAAGCAGATCTTTTAGATATTTTGTATACTGCAGAATTTGGATAAGAGCGTTAACAAGTGGAATGTTCACCTACACTCCTTTCATCATTTCTTAAAATTTCACAAATTATTTTTCCTTCCTCCTGTACTTTAATCGATGAGGAAAAGGGGGGCAAATCTTGTCTGCAACTGGAATTACAACCTCTGAAGGCGGACTTTTATTGTGATCTTCGGCGTTCGGTTGTTCTATGGGTTCTTTACATTGCCTTTCTGATGACTCCAACTAAGGCTTACTAATTGCGGTTGACTTTCCACTCCGAAGCTGCATGGCATTCACAGCTTCAGTGGACTGCTGAAAAATCGCGGCAATGGTGGCTATAACTCTTGCCACCATAGATTGAAATTTTTGGAATGCTTCACTCTAAGCTTCCAAGCATTGCAGAATGCATTCGGTGAATTTGCAGAATTTCTCTTCAGTGAGTTCCTGAGAGGGTTCTTCCTTCCCACAATTCTCTGCTCCGATCGAACTGACTTCCTCAACTTTCTCCACAGATGTGCGCCACATTCCACTGGTCCGCGATATTCTATCAATTATCTCCCATGCTTCGGCACAGCTCTTACTGAACAAGGATCCTCCTGCCGCTAAATCAAAGTAGTGTCTTTACTGTGTCGAAACCCCAAAGTAGAAAATTTGAAGTTGTGCTGCTTCAGACGGACTATTCCCAAAGCAGAATTTTTGTAATTTTTGATATCACTCCCAGGCTTCTATCAGTTGTTCACCATCCCATTGCAAAAATAGAAGCGGCTCGTTATGCGACTCCCATAGTCACTCGCGAGGGTAGAATTTCTTTAAAAACTCTTCTTCAACCCTTCTCCAGGACACAATCGGGTAAGTTAGGAATTCACGATGCCATATCCTTGCCTTTCCAACAAGTGAAAATGTGAATAATCACTTCTTGACCCAATCCAACTTCTCCTTTTTGTAATTGAGTGTGTTGCAAACTTCATGAAAATGTTGTAGATGATCAAGAGCGTCATCCTCTGAGACTCCACAGAATTATCTTCCGTGAGACAAATTTGTCTAAATCTGCAGAAATCTCAAAGCAATCCATATGATCATACAACACACCAAAAAAATAATCAAAATACTAAAAACACTTGCAAAACCTTTCCAGTAGAAAAGTACACACAACAGTTGCACTCCCCGGCAACGGTGCCAAAAACTTGATGTGTTGGCAAGTGTACCGATCGTAGTCAAGAAATAAAGTTAAGGAGTTGAATCCCCGTACGTCGATCTCTGGAGGTGTGCAATTAGGGAGTGTGATTTTGCTATTGAAAAAGTGATTGCATGTGTTAACGTAAACAAAGTGGGGTTTTTGGTTTGGAGTTTCTAAAGTTTAATATTAATAAACCTATTGCGGGTCACCGTCACCGCTTCTCTTTGGTGGATTACTCAAAAGAGTAATATGAAAGATGGATGAGCTAATGAGGGTCGCAATCACCTCTTCGCCACGCACGCTTCTAGAAATCACTAGAACAACACTATCTCAACAAGAACAAGAAAAACTGAAGCTCATCCACACAATAAATAACTAAGATATAACAACACATAGACATGCTGAAATACTTAAACTAAACTGTGTTCTTAAGCAACAATCAAACATCCAAATAAACAGAAGAAAAATACTACAAGTGAAGGGGAAGAGAAATACAACCAAACACACAAAGGCTTTCCGAGATTCACGGCCGGAGTCAAGGGTTATAGGGCCTTGTCCGAGCTTTGTCTACGGATGATGTCCGGGGTCCAGAAGGGCTGTCACCTCCTTCCAATAACCTGTCTTCTTCGTGAATAATCGCTAGGCTAAATCTATCCTTAGAACTCCACGGATGCAGCACCCTAAGAGCTTGAAATAGAACTTGGAGTTTGGAGAAGACAATGGTGGTCGGATATGAGGCTATTCCAAGCTCTTGGAGTAATAATGGTGGCCGAATCAACTCTCCAAGGAGGAGAGAGAAAATAGCGGCTGGAGGGAAGTTTTCCCGCTCAGAGGAGTGGAAATGGCGGGCTGGATTAGACTGGCTCTCTGGGATGATGAAATCTACGTCTTAAATAGAAAAATCAAAAATAATGGTCACACACGGTTTGGCGCACGACCGTGCGCACACCGTGCGATATTAACTTTCAGAACAAGCCTGTGGAAGGAGAAGCGTTGAACCGTGCATTTTACTCGCGCACGGGCATTTCCGCCCGTGCGTGAAGGAAATCGCACGGGTATCAACAAAAAGCTTGAAATCAAGTCAAGCAGGTGGAACCGTGCGTTTTACTCACGCACGATCGTTGAAGCCCGTGTGTGAACAAATTGCACGATTAACCACAGATTGGAACAAACAAGAAAGCTATAGGAAAACCGTGTGTTTCTTTCTCGCACGGTTTTGCCGAAATCATGCGGGAACAAAATGCACGGGTAACCACAAACGTCACCATAATTTCTGTGTAAAACGCACGATTGATCTCAAACCATGCGTGAACAAATTCGCACGACCGTGCGTTTTACACAGGACTTGAAAATGGAATTCGGGACGTCATGACTACCTGCAAAGCAATAAAACCAAGCTGGAGCAAAAGCTCCCAACACCAGAATGCAATCAAAACCAAACAAAAAGAGCCATGGGGAGCACCATGTGCATACCCCCAAGAACAGAATGCGCAATTGCACAGCGATGGTCCAAAATAGTGCACAAAGTGGTCATAGACCGAACGAAGCAAATATAACCGATTACCGGCTGAAATGCGGTGCACGAGTGAGAAAACAAGCCCAGATGAGTCCGAAAAACCCTATTAATATTGGACTCATCACATGTGCATAAGATAAAAGGTGGTGGGTCTTCGGTATTGGAGATTCATCACACCGACACAAATACGTTGACTCGACGAGTGTGGTTTAGCACTTGGCCAAATAAAGCAGGTGCACAACCGGCAAGAGTACGCAGGAGCTCCGCTTAGTGCACCAACGTTGAGGCATATGATAGGTCTGACTGGTAGTGTTGATACCGGTTTAGAGGTGGGCGAGGCCCAACCCACCGCTTCTGTTTGCAACTATGGAGGTATCTTGGGAGGTTAGGATTCAGAAAGGGGTAACTAAAGGTCTTTGTGCACAGAGTCGAGTGTGTGTGTTGCACTTACATGATTCACATCATAACATACTTGCACGTCATAGCATCATCATTACATATAACCCCTGACACATATTGTATAAAATGTTATGGGACACTTTATACAATAAGACTTGCAAAATGACCCCTTGGTCTATAGGTTTGTATGGGCATTCCTAAAGGTCATGGTTACTTACTTAGTTTACCTTCTCATACTATACTTGTTTACTTGTTCTTATGTATACTTATACTACTTACCTACTACTGCTTACATATACTTGCTCTATTTATGAACTCATGATAGACTATGTTGGAACACCCTATTACTAATGTGTGTAATGATCACTATGTGATTAGGTTTTTGTTTTGACCTTGTTGTATAGTCTGATAGGTCAAATAGAATGAGTCTTGGGGTTAGTACTTAGGTTTGAAAGCTGCCCTCAAGAATTTATATAGATCAGAATTCAAGTGTTTAGACAAAGACAATTTTCATCGAGCTCAGGTCAACGAAACGTCGAACTCTGTTCGACGTTCTCTAAGCTCAGTTCAACGAGTCATCGAACTCCGTTCGAAGATCGTTGAGCTCAGATCAACGTCTTGTTTCCAGCTATTTTCCAAGTCACTGAGCTCAGTTCGACGATTTCTGTCTTCTGTTTAAATCCAATCTCTAAGCTCAGTTCGACGATCGTGGAGCTCAGATCGACGATTTTTATAATAGATCGACGATTTCAGAATTCAAATTCAGGACAGTTATGGAATTCTTTGAGATTTATTTTCAGCATTTATGACAAAAAATTCTTTAGCCGTTTCAAGCAATCTAGAGCAAGTTTCAAGGAAGAATAATTGGAATGTTACTTAGGACTTTCCCCAGAGACAGTTGTCAATTTTAGAAGTCATTTATGACAGAGTAACGGCCATCTAAAGTCAGAATCTGATATACTCCTTAGAGAATAATTTTCAGAACAGAACAGACAAGATTTGAAAAAGATATACAAAAGAGAGAACAAAAAATTCACTCATCAAGAATTCATCTTTTGAGAATAGATTTAGTAGACAAAAGCTTACAGAATTATTGAGTCAGAAATCTTCAAGAACATAAGGAACATCATTGTGAAGGAGATCATCTGCTGTTCTACTCCTTCAACCTTCAAGTGTTCAAAAGCTTCATTATGAAGGACTCCAGACAACACACATTTTAGCATCTGTTGAAATCATCTATTGCTGGAGATCTGAAGCAACTGAAGGCCTATCACCCTAAGCAAAGCTCATCTTCCTGAACCCTTATAGATCTCAGGGGGAGCTTTGACAACATCTTCCACTTGTCTTCTCTCAGATTGTTGACAGAGAAGAATAACTCAACTCATTTTCTTTTTTCCTTTCTCTCATGTAAAAGGGTTTTTCAAAACTCCCTTCAAAAGTTTTGTGGCTGGTTTCTGAGACCTTGTCAAAACTCAGTGGTGGCAAGACACCTTATCAAAAAATCTAGTTTTAGTTTTTGAGCACCTTATCAAAAGATCATTGGTGCCCAGGACACCTAATCAACTATTCCTGCAGTGAATTCCTACCTAGAGTGGTAGAAAAGTGGATGTACCCAGGTTGTTGGGGAACCACTATAGCTCCTTGTGTCATCTGGTTTGCTGTGCTTTTTTACTTTGCTGTGTGCTGTGTGATTTCCTATTTCTTGCTTACTTAGTTTTTCTTTTTGCAAGCACCTTACACATATACATACATCGAGACTTCCACTGCTTTACAGGTTTTTAATTGTAAATTATTTTAAAATACTCTATTCACCCCCCTCTAGAGTTAAGGTAGATCTTTCACTCACTTTCAATTGGTATAAGATGGAGGTTGGTTACTCAACATCTGAATTTTCAACAGATTGGTTGAACAGGCTAGCACCTGAACGAAAAGATTTCTGAAAAGATTAACCCTTTATAGAGGATAGTTATTTCTTTTGTGTACTATATATTTTTTTTTAAACAAAACCATGGCACAGAACAAAGATTATGCTAGCACCAGACATCCAGTGTGCAACCTTTCTAAGTTTGCACTTTGGAAGGCAAGGATTAGGCTTTACATGAATTCTATTGATGAGGACATCTACAATTATGTTTTGACAGTTTGTCTAAGACCCTCAGTAATTACAAGTACAAGTGCTGTTCCACCTCCCTCAGGAACAGATGCAGAAATAAAGAAATTGAAAGTTACAGATGCAAAGGCTATGAATATCCTTGCTCAGACTATGTCTGATGAGATATTCCAAAAGGTACCTGAATGCAGTTCACCAAAAGAGATATGGGACAAGTTATCTGAAATTGTCTCAGGATCTGCTGATGAAAGGAAGGACAGGAGATCCCATCTCATAAGCCAATATGAGAACTTCAAAAAGGGAGAAACTGAATCAGTGGCTGACATGTACAACATACTCAGCCTAATAGTCAGTGAATTAAAAACACTGGACAAGGAGATCTCTCTAACTGAACTAAATGACAAGATCCTAATGTGCTTCCCTAGCACTTGGGACTCAAGGATCTGGCCAATCAAGGATGCAAGAAGCCTAACTGAGATTACTACTGAAGCTTTGTTGGGCAAGCTCAAGTATTATGTGCTGCTCAACAAGAACAGAGAGGAAGAACAAAAGGTTGCTTCTCTAGCTATCAGGAAGAGAAGACAATAGCATTCAAAGCTACAGAAGATCTTCCTGAAGACAAGGTCACAGGAAATGAAGAATTGATGAGCTTGCTGGACAAAAGATTCTATAAGATGGCCAGGAAAGATTTCCGGAAGAGGTCATCCAGAGGGCATGAGAAGCCAAGGTATGACAAGTCAAATAATAAAGAAATAATCTTTTTTGGATGCAGGAAACCAGGCCATATTATGCCTGACTATCCAGAAAATTAGAATAAGGACAAGAAGGACAGGAAAGATAGGAGAAAAGACAAGGACTCCAGGGGAAACAATTACAACAAATCCTCCTCCAACAAAAATAAACATACAAGGAAGGGATTTGTAGCAGAAACCTGGAGTAAAACTGAAGAAGAATTAGAGGCTTCATCAAGCTCAAGTGATGATGAAGATGATGCTGAAGAAAAGGAATTCTGCATGATGGCTATCAATGCCTCCCAACAAAATTCTGATGCAGAACAAGAGTCAGAGTCTGAATCTGAAACTCAAACTGAAGAAGACCAGGTAATAGACTCCTTTGACTTTGATTCAAAGGACTTTAGATATGAATTTAAGGCACTTTGTTTAGACCTGTTAAAGTCATAGAAAGAGATTATCTCTCTCAGAAATCAATTGTCTGAACATAGCACCTTAAAATCATACAACCTCAAACTCTCTGAGGAGTTAGAATGCTGTAGGGAGGAGATAGCTTCACTGAAAAGTGAGCTATCCCAGGCAAAGAAGTTTGAAGAATCCCTTAATGGGAGAAGCATCAGACTGATGGACATCACAAACACAGTGAACCCAAATTAAATTTATTTCTGATAAAGGAAAGGGTGTTGTAGAGGTAGCTAGGAAGAATCCTGATTACCTAAGGAAAACAAAGTTCAACAGAAAACGTCGAACAGAGCTCGACGATCGTCGAACAGAGCTCGGCGATCCAAGGCTGAATCGTCGAACTCAGGTCGACGACTTCTGAACTCTGAACTCTGTAAAAGTCGATCTTCGAACGGAGCTCGATGATATGACCCAAGATCGTCGAACTCAGCTCGACGATCGTCGAACGGAGCTCATAGCCTTGAAAATTCTTTCAGAGGTAAATCTAAAATCAATCCTAGAAGTCCCTCATCCCAAAGATTCAACCCTTATACTGAATGGATAGTGCCTCCTAGGAGATACCATCCTGAAGGATATAAGAGTCAGTTAGGGATGTCTTTTATTTCTTAGTTTAAAGGTTATAAACCTAGACCCAAGGTAAACTGGGGCAAAAACATATAAATTGTTTATGTGCAGGTGAAGACCTATCCAGCAATGAACCAATAATGGTATCTAGATTGTGGGTGCTCAAAGCACATGACAGGGAGCAAGGAGAATCTAACATCCTTCAGAACCAAACTTGGACCCAAAGTAATATTTGGAGATTCAAACTTTGGTCAAACAAAAGGATATGGTGCTATTCAGATTGGCTTAGTCACATTCAAGAAGGTGGCTTATATGGAAGGACTGAAGCACAACCTAATCAGCATCAGTCAACTCTGTGATGAAGGCTATCAAGTGACATTCAACAAATCCTTATGCAAGATCAAGTCAGAGGATAACACAACAGTGTTAACAGGTAAAAGGAAAGGTAACATTTATCTTGTAGATTTCCTTTCAACCAATATAGATATCTGTTTATTTAATTCAGTTTGCAAACCAAATGATCTTTGGCATAAGAGACGAGGGCATATAAATCTTAGAACCATTGCTAGGCTATCCAAGGACAACCTTGTAAGAGGACTACCTTCTGGCCCCTACAAGAAGGAAGGACTTTGCAGGGCTTGTCAATTAGGCAAGCAAACAAAAAATAGTTTTAAGTCACTTAATAAGAGTTATTCACCTAGGATCTTATATCTGTTACACATGGATCTTTTTGGACCCATTGCAGTACAAAGCTTAGGAGGGAAATCTTACACTTTAGTGATTGTAGATGACTTCTCTAGATTCACATGGGTATTCTTCCTAAGGAAGAAGTCTGATAACTTTAAGTGTTTGACAGATTTTCTCAAATGCATACATATTGAGTTCAATAATCACATTCCCCTGATCAGAAGTGATCATGGGATAGAGTTTGATTCTCTTCTTATGCAAGAGTTCTGTCAGAGTGAACGGATCAGGCATACTTTCTCAGCTCCTAGAACTCCTCAACAAAATGGGGTAGCTGAAAGGAAAAATAGAACCCTAATTGAATCTGCTACTACATTGTTGACAAATGCTCACCTCCCTCTATCTTTTTGGGCAGAGGCAGTGAACACCTCCAACTATGTGTTGAACAAAAGTTTTATACATAAACTGAAGGGCAAGACTCCCTATGAATTGCTAAAAGGGAAGAAACCTAAAGTAGACTATTTAAAAAATTTTGGTTGCATTTGTTATATTCACAATAATGACAAGAAGTACTTAGCAAAATTCCAAGCTAAAGCTGATGAAGGAGTGTTTCTGGGATACTCCATGATCAGTAAAGCTTATAGGGTTTATAATAAAACTTCTCTTAAAATTGAAGAATCTGTTCATGTATCTTTTGATGAGACTAACATGTTTTACAAGGAGAAGAATACTTCTACCATAGAACTCTTGCAGGTAAACTCTCTTTCATAAAATTTGGACAGGTTGCATATTGCAGAGAAGGATTACACACATTCACCTACCCAACAGAGAGAAGAAATCAGTGAAGATGAAGAGGATACTCAACATCTTGGTGTTCAACATCTTGGAGAAAACCATCTTGAAGAGCCAGTTGTTGTTCCAAAAGAGGAAACAACAACACGGATTGGTGAACAATCAACACCCCCTGTTGATTTAGTAACAACAAGAGATCATCCAATCTCCCAAGTGATTGGAGACATCTCAGCTGGTGTGCGAACCAGAAATCAGGTCAACCAGAACCTGATGCACACCTGCTTTCTATCTCAAGTTAAGCCTCAATCCATTCAAGATGCAGAACAAGATCCACACTGGATCATTGCTATGCAAGAGAAACTACATCAATTTGAGAGAAACAAAGTTTGGGAGCTAGTACCAAGGCCTAAGGATCACTCAATTGTTGGAATAAAGTGTGTGTTCAGAAATAAGTTGGATGATCAAGGAGTTATTGTAAGGAACAAGGCAAGGATAGTTGCTCAAGGTTATTCTCAAGAAGAAGGAATAGACTATGACAAGACCTTTGCACCAGTTGCAAGGTTAGAGGCCATAAGAATATTCCTAGCTTATGCAGCTCACAAAGGATTAAAGGTCTACCAAATGGATGTGAAGAGTGCATTTCTCAATGGAGACATCAAAGAAGAAGTCTATGTTAGACAACCCCTAGGTTTTCTCTCTTCAACTTATCCTGACCATGTTTTCAAATTGCATAAAGCATTATATGGTCTCAAGCAAGCTCCTAGAGCATGGTATGAGACCTTAGCATGCTTTCTTCTGAAAAATTATTTTATAGGGGTAGAGTAGACCAAACTCTTTTTATTAGAACCCATAAGTCCCATACCCTACTAGTACAAATATATGTAGATGATATCATATTTGGGTCTACTGATTGAAATTTGTGCAAAAGATTTTCCAATCTGATGCATTCTTAATTTGAAATGAGTAGCGTGGGTGAGCTTTCCTTCTTTCTAGATTGCAAGTCAAAACAACATGCTGAAGGCATATTTATTTCTCAAACCAAGTATGCAAAAGAACTGGTTAAGAAATTTGGTATGTCTGAAGCATCTTGTATAAAAACACCTATGCCTACCAATGCTGTATTAGATGCTGATGAACATGGAAAACATGTTGATCAGACAATATATAGAGCAATGATTGGCTCTCTATTGTACCTTACAGCCAGTAGACCTGATATAATGTTTGCTACATGTATATGTGCTAGGTTCCAAGTAAGCCCTAGAGAGTCACACCTAACATTAGTTAAGAGGATTCTTAGGTATGTAAAAAGTTGTCAAAATCTAGGCCTCTGGTATCCAAAAGACTCATGATTTGAATTAACTAGATTTTCAGATGTTGATTATGCTGGATGTAGAGTAGACAGGAAAAGCACCAGTGGAACTTGCCAGTTCTTTGGTGACAGACTTGTCTCCTGGTTCTGTAAGAAACAAACATTTGTGTTCACTTCAACTGCTGAAGCTGAATATATGGCAGCAGGAAATTGTTGCTCACAGATTTTGTGGATTCAAAATCAGCTCCTAGACTATGGCTACAACTTAGAAGGGTCAAAAATATTTTGTGATAACACCAGTGCTATTTCTATAGCAAAAAATCCAGTCCTCCATAGTAGGACAAAACATATAGAGATTAGGCATCACTTTCTAAGGGATAATGTTGAGAAAAATAAAATTGAACTTCAGTATATCCCAAATGATTTGCAAAGGGGAGATATTTTCACCAAACCTTTGGATGAAAAGAAACATACCTTCTTCCTAAATCAGTTAGGAATGTTAGATGGAGGAAGTCTAAAATAAATCCCAATGATTTCAAAACTCTAAAAACAGACCAAGACTAGGCTAAAAACTTGTTTTTTTATAGTGTCTGCAGGATGCTTCTAGTCTCTGAACTGCGCTCGATGTTTTTCCCAAAAAGCGTCGAACGGAGATCGACCATTCCCAAAATGATCGACCGAAGTTCAGCGCCGTTAGATAGCGCTAGGCTATTTTCTTTCTGGTCAGCGATCGTCGATCGGAGATCGACACTCTCAAATATCGTCGAACGGAGATCGACGTTATTGAAGACTCTTCAGATTCCTTTATAAGCCCAGATCATCGAACGGAGTTCAACGATCTTTCCTTTCCGGCATCGAACCCTAATATAAAATAATTCTTTCGGCCGTCGTTCTTCTTTTGTGCTTTCATACTTTCTGCAAACTTTTTTTTTCCCACCAAACTTCTCTACACTTGGTCGTGTTTGTTAATCTTTGCAGGTATACAATGGCAGTGTCCGTTGCTGCCCTTGCCAAAATGAAATTCGACACAGGCTTTGATATCGACATGAACTGCTTTGAAGGCAGTGACCAGGTTTTCAAAGATATTCTAGACTTATTCAAGGAACAGAAGTTAGCAAAGATTATGATAACGAGAATGAAGATTGCAGCCGATGAGATCAAAGAATGGGTCTACATGGCGCACAATTTGAATAAGAATACGATTGTTGGTACGATAGCTGGGACGCAGGTATCCCTAATACCTACTCTCCTGACTGAAGTGTTTCAATTGAGTACTGAAGATGATTCTATTGAGCTTTCTAGAGAGGAGTTTGCATCAATGTTAGATAGAATGGGACATTCTGCCGCAAACCCTAACAAGTTGTTGAAAAAGAACTTATCAATTGAGTACAGATTCCTTACTGATGTTGTGGGGAAAGTGCTATTGGCAAAGCACTCAGCACATGATACCATATCTAGGTATCTTTTCTGCATGATGGGAGCCATTGTGGATAAGAAACATTTGAACTGGGGAGAGATCTTCTTTGACTTGATTAAGAAGAAGGTGAACAAATGTCTGGTAAACTTTGGGAGGATAATAGGGTTATTCCTGCACTCCAGGTGCCCTGAACTGCTGGTATTAAGTGGGATGCACATCAATGCATCAAAGAGGCTGACCTGTGCCCTATTTGGGAAATGGGACAGACAAATAGTAAAGCCAACCAAGACTACTACTGCCTCAGGCACAAGGACTGTTGCAGTCTCTTACCCTCAGGCCCCTGCCCTCATTGAAGAATTGCCTGCCTCCTCCTCTTCTCAACCTTCTCCAGTTATTCCCTCAACCATTCCCTCATCAACTATAACCATCTCTACCTCCATCTCCCCCTCAATAATCTCCACATCAATCTCCTCCCCCATCACTATTTCATCCCCTCTATCCACTTCCTCACCTCCTACAGCCACTATAGTAGAACAATTCCACCCTCTACACTATTATCCACCCCTTGATCTTCCCTCCTTCAACCTTATGGAAGAATCCTTCATGGATGATTCCCCCTCCTCACCTACTAAGCTTCCCTCCACTTCCTCATACCAACAACTCCTCCATAATATTATCCCCCAACCATCCTTCACCCCATCCATCTCCACACCCATAACCTCTATCTCCACCATCCTCATATCTCAACCAACCATCGTACCATCCCCATCCACACCTCCTGCAGCCCATCCATCACCAGCCACAGTCATTTCTTCCTCCACCTCTACTCAAGTTCCACTTGAGCAAGTGGATCTCTCAGCACTGGCAGATAAGCTCTACGGGATGCTGGCTCCCAAGCTAGTAGCCCTGCTGGAGACCTCCATGGCTCCGCTCCTGCAGTCCATAAAGGAGTTATCTGACATGCTCTCCTCTCTCTACTCCACAGGCAATCCCTTCGATGGGGTGCCTTGATCCAGTTCTCACTGACTCAAGGCAGGGGGAGATGCCATATGAAGTTGTGGTAGTGCCTGCTGTTTTAGAGGAATTGCTGCCAGAAATTGCTGCTGATGCTTCAGTTCCAGCCCCAGTACCAGTACTAGCAGTTGACCTCAGGTCACTGTTATCTGATTTTGACTTTCTTCACTTCAACTGCTTATAAGCTCAGGGAGTTGAAGAATTTACTAAGGCAATTGTGCCTGTTGCTTTCTGTGATCCCAACCTAATTGCTTCTTATATCAGTTCTCTTAAGGCTGAGGAAGTAATTATTTCTGTTTGTGCTGCTGCTGCTGTTGAAGTGGTTGAACCTGCTGTTTCTGAGATTCCTACTACTCTAATAGTCTCTGCTTCTGCTGCTGCTGCTCCTATTTTGTCTGCTGAGAAATTGAAATAACAAGAGGAGTATATCAAAAGTATTGATGATTTATATAACAGACCCCAGAGCTCAGACAGTGACCAACTCCATACTGACTCTGATGACTCTTCTGGAACTATTGCAAAGAAAAGGAAAGCCAGAAGTAAGGCTATGATGAGAGTACCTCCTGCAAAAGCCAAAGTCAACAATGATATACCCTATTACATTCTTCATGACTTCCAAATCACTGAACCTTCGATGCAGTACTCTAAGAACCAGCTTAAGGCCATGAAGAAAAGGAGAAAGCTTGACAAGTATGAAAAGGGATCATCCCAATTCCATCCTCCTCCTCCTCCTCCAGATGCTGGTACTGGTGGAGGATCTGCTTCTCAAACTGAATCTGCTACAAAGCATAGCTCCTCTCAATCCTCACAAAGATATCAACCAAGAGGACATTATCAAAGAGGTTATCAGTCTATAAGAGGCCAACATAGAGGAAATTAGAGGAATTACAGAACTTACTCCAGACAACATCCTTACCAAAGGGAAGGACAAGGCCCTACTGATTCTACATCAGGTCCTTTCCCTTACAAGCTCAGAGATACAGTTATCACCAGGGCTCCTCCTCCTGATTCAGAGTTAATCAACAGATATGAATCCCCAGTTCCATTTGAGGACCCTGAGAACAATCCTTTATCATGGACAGCTAGAATGAAAGAACTTGCTGCATTAGATCAGATTAAGAAGGCTAAAGAGCAAGGCAGAGATACTTCCAACATCACAACCTTGTCAGAACATAGAAAGAAAGAATTAGAGAGATATGCTTCAAGGAAATTCTTTGATCTAGAAGACTATATGAAGCTGCATCCCGAGGCTGTAGTTCCAAGGCCAAGATCTCAAACCTCCTTAGGTGCAGAAGATGATAGAAGATCCAAGAAGGAAGCCCTAAATCCCAATAGAGAAATTCTTTTCAAAAAGGGCAATGAGTAACTTGTGTAAGCTGATACTCATATTTATTTTCTGACTGAATCTGTGACTCTTGATGTGTTTCTGCAATGCTCAACATATGTTATCTGCATTGTTGTTTCTGTTTGTTTTTTTTCTATTTAAATCTGATGTATGTTTGTCATTTCACATTCTGTCATGTAAATAGTAATCCTAACCCAAATAGGGGGAAATTGTTGGAACACCCTATTACTAATTTGGGTAAGGATCACTATGTGATTAGGTTTTTATTTTGACCTTATTGTATAGTCTGATAGGTCAAATAGAATGAGTCTTAGGGTTAGTACTTAGGTTTGAAAGCTGCCCTCAAGACCTTGTATAGATCAAAATTCAAGTGCTGAGACAAAGACAATTTTCGTCGAGCTCAGGTCGACGAAACGTCGAACTCAGTTCGACGTTCTCTGAGCTCAGTTCAACGAGTCGTCGAACTCCGCTCGACGATCGTTGATCTCAGATTGACGTTCTGTTTCCAACTGTTTTCCATATCGCTGAGCTCAGTTCGACGATCATAGAGCTCAGTTCGACGATTTCTGTCTTCAGTTTAAATCCAATCTCTGAGCTCAGTTCGACGATCGTGGAGCTCAGATCGACGATTTTTCTAAGAGATCGACGATTTCAGAATTCAAATTCAGGACAGTTATGGAATTCATTTAGATTTATTTTCAGCATTTATGACAAAGGATTCTGTAGCCGTTTCAAGCAATCTAGAGCAAGTTTCAAGGAAGAATAATTGGAATGTTACTTAGGACTTTTCCTAGAGACAGTTGTCAATTTTGGAAGTTATTTATGACTGAGTAACGACCATCTAAAGTCAGAATCTGATATAATCCTTAGAGAATAATTTTCAGAACAAAACAGACAAGATTTGAAAAAGATATACAGAAGAGAGAACAAAAAATTCACTCGACAAGAATTCATCTTCTGAGAATAGATTCAGTAGACAAAAGCTTACAGAATTACTGAGTCAGAATTCTTCAAGAACACAAGGAACATCATTGTGAAGGAGATAATCTGCTGTTCTACTCCTTCAAGCTTCAAGTGTTCAAAAGCATCATTATCAAGGACTCTAGACAACACATATTTCAGCATCTGCTGAAATCATCTATTGCTGGAGATCTGAAGAAACTGAAGGCCTATCACCCTAAGCAAAGCTCATCTTCCTGAACCCTTACAGATCTCAGGGGGATCTTTGACAAAATCTTCCACTTGTCTTCTCTCAGATTGTTGACAGAGAAGAACAACTCAATTCATTTTCTTTTTCCTTTCTCTCTTGTAAAAGGGTTTCTCAAAAATCCCTTCAAAAGTTTTGTGGCTGGTTTCTGAGACCTTATCAAAACTCAGTGATGGCAAGACACCTTATCAAAAAATCTAGTTTTGGTTTTTAAGCACCTTATCAAAAGCTCATTGGTGCCCAGGACACCTGATCAACTATTCCTGCAGTGGATTCCTACCTAGGGTGATAGAAGAGTGGATGTACCCAGGCTGTTGGGGAACCACTATAGCTCCTTGTGTCATCTGGTTTGCTGTTCTTTTTACTTTGCTGTGTGCTGTGTGATTTCCTATTTCTTGCTTACTTAGTTTTTCTTTTTGCAATCACCTTACACATATATATAAATCAAGACTTCCACTGCTTTACAATTTTTGAATTGTAAATTATTTTAAAATACTCTATTCATCCCCCCTTTAGAGTTAAGGTAGATCTTTCACTCACTTTCAGACTAGTTCCGCTGCCACCTGCTTACCCTTGTTACTCTCCACCTTCATTATCTTCCCTTTCCTTCTCCCCTCTCGGTGCCTAGGAGCCATGGGGGAGGGGTGGGGGATGATAGGACTTAGTCTGTTAGACTAACGGTCATTGACCAAATAATTTTAGGGGAGCGCAGAGACAAACCAAGAGATGCAGCCCCATAGGTCAGTGTGCTTTGAGACGGGACAGTCTAGCACGGGAGTTTAGTCAACAGGGATAGTGAGTCCTGATCATTAGTAGATATTATAGATTAGCTTTCGCGATTGAGTGATTTGTAGTGAGGATTTTGATGTATCAGGAAGGAGCCCTCTTTAGTACTTTGCTTTATCCTTTCTGTTGACTCTCCCTTTGGGAAGAATTATTTATATATATGTGATTCTGGTGGACTAGTATTGAGTTTCATTTTACTCATTTACTCTTATATTTATTCTACTCTTCTGCGATCGGTATGGCCGACAGGATCGACATTTTGTAGTGACGACCTTCCCGGGTGTGTTGGTGTCACCGCAAAGCGGTGGTTCTGGGCATAAGACCCCGATGGTTCAAAAGAAAAAAATGGGGTCTTACACCTTTAGGTCTTGGGCTGACCACGAAAGTTGTAGCCCTCGAAAAGACCTTTCCAATGGATGGTTTCCCATTGTTGGCGGAGTCGTGTAGCCCCGAAAATGTTCAGTCAAAGTGGTTGTGTTGCAATGTATTTTGTGTAGGTTGTGATTTGTCTAAACTAATATAAGGCCGGAATAGGCTTTTTGTCTAAGTAAGTTGTATTAGTCATGCCTCCAGATGTTTGGGTTCAATAGGAAGATCGTAGCTAAATGATATTTTGGATTGGGTAAATTTATTATATGTAACAATGATAAGCTAATGGTTTTGGATGAACCTTGGTTGTACAAATAATGTATCCAAGGAATTCATTGATGATGCACTTGATATCAATGCGATGAACGTTATGAGTTTTGGAAGAATCTGTGATGCATGATGCGTGAATGTGTAGCCTATAGCTATGTTGTGATTTATAATTATTGGGAGATCGTGTGATGTATTCCTTGCAAGGTTATGTTGAACATGTTAAAGTTTAAGTGTTTTATGAAATATAGTTTGGTGAAAGATGTATGATTTGATATGCAGGTGCAAGATAAATTGTAAAAGAAGGGATAAATGAGAAAATGCACATGGTTATGTGATGTGTTAGTCACTTATCTCGGGTATTGAAGATATGACGGGATTGACAACAAAGAGGATTAGTCTCCCATGCTAAGGTAGGCCTTGCGTGCTCTTAAGCACAAGACTGGTATGATGATAATGGACTCAATGTGGAGCCTTTGAGTGCTTTTGAGCACTAGATTGTTAATGATGAGAAGGGACTCAGTTGGAGACCTTGGATGTTTGATGGAATGGCAAAGTGAAATTGCATGTGGTGTGCGTTGAAACACGGTTTCATAATCCTGGGTTAAGGATAGTATGACAGGTCTACGAGCTCGCCAGTCGTCACACCGATGGGAGTTGACAGATAGACCTTGGGTGGTTTGGGCTTGGTCCTCGGTGCTCATTCTCGAGGCTCCTTCCATGTTAGTGGACGGTTGGGCCTTGTCCTTTGGTGATATGCTCCCAGAAGTTCCTTCCGTGTCACGATGAAAGGCTAGTTTAGGTTGTGTTCTTGGTGCACATCTACCCGAGATCCCTCTGATCTGTAGTACGCAAAGGCTCCGCTGTTGTGTTCTTAACATTGAAGAGTTAAGAGTCCTATGCCTGGTAGTGTGGATTCCCTCCTAGTAGTGGAGAGGCCCGCTCAACTATCATCGTTTTGCCACGACGAATGATGCCTGAGAGGTTAGCTACCTGCTCGAAAAGTAGGAAATAAGGACTATGTCGACATAGAAAAACAGAGTGCGTGAGTTGCATGGGTGCATCATAAATCATCATTGCATTGCATTGCACCGCATAAGATCCTTATCACATAAATTTGTATAGACACTTTTATATGATGAGTTACTTTGTGTTAAGATGATCCTTAACATATAAATATGTATGGGCATTTTTATAAGTTAAGTTCTATTTCTGTTACTTAATTATATGTTGCAGTCGATTGCTCTTACTTTTTCTGAATTGCTAGTGTAGAATGATGTTATCACTTGTTATAAACTGTTTTCTTTACTCTTATTTTATGTAGAGATATACCACCTACTTGTACTTACTTTATATATATATATATAGTACCTTTCTTTCTTTCTCCTGCCCGGTGCCTAAGAGCCGTCGGGGTGAGAGGACGAGATAGCCACTTAGTCTTTATGACTGACGGTTGCTATAATGACCTTTTTAGGAGGACACCTAGCAGATAGAGCAAAAGCAGCAGGTCTTGCAGGAGGGCAGCCAGCCTTGGGAGAAAGGGCCTGACACGACGATACCCTCGTTGCCATCGGTTACTGAGGTGTGAGATTTTGAGAGACTTTGTTGTAGCCTTCGGGAAATTTTGTTGTACTCTGATATTATAGGAATCGATGTAGTTCCTTATTATTCATGTACTGTGCTATGGACATTTACTTATTGTGATGCTTTGACATCTATTTCTTGTCTTTATGTTCGGTTGGCATGGATGATATTGTGAGAGTCAGTAGAATAGGCATCTTATAGTACCGGTCAACAAGTGTGTTAACACTACCGCAAGGAGACTATTCTGGGCATAAGACTTCCCTCGTCAGTGTATTCTATTCCAGGAGGGGGTATTACACGTCGCGCAGTAACAAGCTACCGCTGTGCGGTACCTCAGACGGTGACTTGTTAGGAAAACCTACTGTATAAACTCTCCACACATACCTCAACACGTGGCTGCCAGTAACTGGCACACTACCGCCGCGCGCTACCATACTACCACCGAGTGGTAGCCAATTGAACGTGTCATTGCACCGCATACATCGAAAGGTCCACTTCTGCCAGTGGTAATACTATAATCGAGAGGTATCACAATGAGAGCTACAATAATTAAATCAGCTACGCTGCCGTCGACGCTAGAACTACCACCGGGTGGTAACATCCAAAGAGCTATTTCTGTGTAAAAATTCTAGGGCGTTACAGGGCCTCCTCTGTGATACGGAATCGCTCCATCTCAAAGTCATGAGACCCGCTGTACTCAGCCACCACAGACACTCACATAACCTCGATATCCTCTAGCTGCATGATCAATTGAGTCTTCTCTTTCTTTAGCTGCTCCACCTCCATCCAGACAGACTCAGGTCCTCCTAAAAGAGCGATCAAACAAAGGTTATTCACTACTACTACACGGGCAAATTTTGGTCCTCCTCATGAAAAAACGAGCAAAGTATCTTTGCCAAAGTCCAAACACTCTCAAAGCACGCACAAACCAAGGTCTATCGCGGCCTCCCAAAATAAACAAATCTCTAAGTCTATACGCACTACGAAGGAATGGGGGCAAGTGTCCTCCCCATCGTGCTTAGGCAAAAAGCTCTCACCACTGGGGACAATCACCAATGAGAGTACCCTGCGAATATGGAACATAAAAACATTAGATGCTCCCAGACTACCACAATACCATGACAAGGACGATAACGAGGAATGGTTTGTAAACTGACAAGATCACCTGTCTATTGACGATGATGAGATCTTCACCACGCAAGGTCGATGACCTAAGGAAGTTGCAAGCTCAATGCATTACGCAGAAAATCGCACGACCGAGCAAAGGAAGTGACAAAGGCAATGAGCTAACCAGTCATACCAAGTGTGCATATGACATAGAATCAATCAAGTGCTCCCCCATCGTCAACATCATCTTTCAAGTCAGCCCCAGCTCAGGGAATAGAACGCCCCCACAGCCTTCATGACACATGAAGCCCCATCCAAATACAAGGCGGAGTTCAACAACATGCAACCACAATGAACCTATCCTTCATAGTCATCATCTCAGGGTCCTCCCAGCTATCCGGTCTCGCCCCACTCTAAGGACCCAGGGCTCCCTGTGTTCTGCAAACGTGAAAGCTCGCATTATTAGAACATACTGAGGCGCATACACCATTAATGGCCTTCTCCCTCAAAAACTCTTTCCCACCAATGCAGCACGCAAAACACAAAGCGTGAGAACATTTCCAAGGTGTCGAGATCGCTTAGGCATTCCTCATAAAACCTTCAGCCCACAAAGCAGACACAGACGGTTTGGCGCCCACACCAAGGCCTAACCAAGGGAACATTTCATGCCGCAAATGAAAATAACTTATGACGCATGCATACTAAGGCAATTCTAAGTTCGCAAATTCCATGGCAAGCGATCAAGGCTAAAAAATTTCGGGTTCGACGCTTCGCGAGTGATGACCCACAAAATATTGGGGGGCATTTGATGGGGTTTGCCCTGAAATTCTTCACAGTCGCACTGCGCGGCCGCGCTCTGCACAGCCCCTCCCTACATGCGTGACGTACGAGTGGAGCTCCCTCATGCACCGCGCCCGCACGCACGCACACCAGTAGCGGTCATCGCCTCTGCCGCCGGCCACCCTGCATCTTGCCCGAGGGGCACTCTCGTCATTTTGGCAAAATGGTGATTCAGGTAATTGAAACAGAGCAACGTCATTCGCCAGCATAAATCACTCCCCAATAGAATTACCAACACGACCCTCTAAAAAACTATAAATATGCCCACAAGACTTCATTTGAACATACGCAACTACAGAGGAAAAAGAGAGCTCTGAGGTTTTCTGGCGAGAACATAGACTTATGTCAATTCTTCGCTCAAGATTTCACTCGCTCTTCTCCTTGCGCTAAGGCTTCAACACGCTGCAATTCTCGTCAGGCGCCTCTGTGAGAGACTCCCATCAAGGCTTTGCATCAATGAGAGCGCCCACACTAAAAGCTCCATAGACTTAGAGAATTTTCCAGCCAGAATGCTCTCATCCAGGTTCCACGAGCGCAACAACTTTCAAAGGCTGGAGAGCTTCTCTCGAGGCTCCGAGAACTTAGCCGTTTTTGCTCATTTCCTGCACAAGTAACAGAGTAGTGGTTTGTCGCCCTCCAAGATCAAACCAAACTCTGTAAAACTCTGTGAAGCTAATGAATTTTGGCTCGACATAGTTCCAAGCACGTGGTTTTTCACTCTTTCCGAGTTTTCCACATAAAAAATGTCTCTTGTCATTTGTTGCAGTTCATTTTGATTCTTTGCACATCCAATCCGATTCTGAGATAAGGTGATCTTATTTCTCCGAACCGGAAAAGACCGGACAACCCGCAACAGAACTAATTGAAAATTTGTTTTTCTATTTTGCTCCAATGAGTTTGATCAAAGACGTATCAATATAGACAACATATTTAGCATGACAATGATTATAATCGGTACTCCATGAAGATGAGAAGACTAGTTTTGGAAATAAAAGTGGATAAAGTTCCTAATGCACAAGATCAGGTCAACATTCACAAACGACGGCGCATAACCATCATATTTATGACTACCACCGCGATATCAAACCGAGCCATAGTATATATGTATATGTGTATTTCTATTTATATCATTCCTAGGCATTCATTTCTTTTCCAATGACTGAGAACATATCGATAATCAAATGGTTAATACAAGACATACAATTTTGTTTATTCTTAGACATCCAAAATGGCTTGAAAGTTTGAATGGAAGCTTTTAAATACTAGATTTTTATAATATAACTGTAGTATTTTTACGGGTCGTTCAACACTGTCGCGGACTGACCGAAGCGATTGTCTTAGCTCGAGAGTGAGCCGAAAGCGCAAACAATCAAAACAGAGAACTAATAACAGACAATAAGATTTTTACATGAGAATCCTAGAAAGGGAAAATACCACAAGATCAGATCCAGTTCTAAATAAACCTACTACTACTAGTAGTCAAATATAAATATCAGTGGGTACACGAGATGCTTGTATTGATCGGGAGTTTGAGCACGAGTAAGTTTTTCATCCCTTAGAGTTGGGCATATGTTTGTCACTCCTTGTCGTAAAACCTTAGAGCTTTCTCTCCTCCTCTTTCCTTTGTACCCTTCGAATGAAGACTTGGGCCCTCTTTATTATTTTTATTAGAGGGGAACACAATTGCGTTTTCAAGGTTATTGAATGGGAAAATAAGAATGCTCGGTTTAACTTCCTCAGATCACTAAAATTTAGGATATGATAACCTTGCCCCCCCAAGCGGCTCGGGCCAGCTCTGGCATGCTCATCAGAGATAATAGTGGGGGTGCGGCTGCTGGTACGGGCATGCATAGGGGGGGGGGGTTGGGGTAATATATGCGAGGTTCTTGGTTGTACTAACAGCGGGGTATTCTCTCTAGCATCCTTCAAGGACAAACCCAATTTTTCATTATGTACCCTAGTTCTGCACAATTATCCCCCCTCCCTAAGTTTGGATGTACTTCATTTGTTCACTCTCTCTGCATTTGTTGTGATAAGCTTTTATTTCTCATCATCAAGTGTATCTTCATCGATTATTCTGCTACTCAGAAGGGATATCGTTGTTATGACTCTATTCTCAAAAAACAATATGTTTTGGCTGATGTCACCTTCTTCAAGTCTACTCATTATTTCCCCACCACTACTATGTCTTTCCCTCCTATAGATACTCCTTCCTCTCTTCCCATTTTGCATGCTCCTCCATCAGATATTCTTCCACCTCTTCTGTTCCTCTTGGCTCTCTCTACTAGCTCTCAGGTCAGCCCTCTCTTCGTCAGAAGGATCTTATGACTATCAAATATCAGACCTTGATCTCCTTATTGCTCTTTGCATATGCGTCCTCACTTGCACTCAACATTACATTAATGATGTCATATCATATGATGGTCACCTTCTTCGAGTCTACTCATCATTTCCATGGAACTACTATCTCTTTACCGTCTATATCCTCATTCCTCTCTTCCCAATTTGCATGCTACTCCATTAGATATTCTTCCACCTCTTTTGCTTCACTCGGTACCTTTTCTTTCATTAAGTCCTCTCTTGCATCCAGCTAATTTGGGGCTCTCTACTAGCTCTCAAGTCATCTCTCTCTCTCTCTCTCTCTCTCTCTCTCTCTCTTCATCAGAAGGATCTGATGACGATAAAATATCAGACCTTGATCTCCATATTGCTCCTCGCAAAGGGGGCCTCACTTGTACATAGCATTTTATTAAATATGTCGTGGCGTATGCTCGACTTAGTTCTTCTTGTAGAGACTTTATTCTAGCCATATTGATTATTATCACCCCAACCACTAATAAATAAGCTTTTCCCATACCACATCGGTAAGATACCGTGGAGAAGGAAATGTCCACATTAATAAAAAAAGGGTACTTAAACTCTTTTCACTACCCCTGAAAAGCAATAAATATCCTGATAGCTTCTAATCTTGCAACAAGATTAAATGTTTGATCATAATCTATTCCTTCCTCCTGTGAATATCGTTGAGTTACCAATCTAGCTTTATTTCTCACTATAACTCCTTGAGCATCCAATTTATTCCTGAAGACCCATTTGGTTCCAACTACTGGATAGTCTTTGGGTCTTGGAACTAGGTCCTAAACTCTACATCTCTCAAATTGATTGAGTTGCTCTTGCATTGCACTGATCCAATGAGGATCTTGTTCTGCATCTTTTATTGATTGAGGTTCAATCAGAGATAAAAAACAAGTATGCATCTGATCTTAATTGATTTGATGCCTTCTTTGCACACAAACTAATATGTCTCTAATCACTTGAGATCTAGGATGATCTCCAAGTGTGACAAAATCAACAGATGGAGTTGGTTCTTCAATAGCTTGTGCAGTTAATTCCTCTTGGGGAATTTCATTAGCTACAATTTTTTCAGCATAAATTTATGGATTGTCTTCATAACTGTCTTCAATATTTTGTTAAGAAGGATGCAATGTATCTTTTTATTCAAGGTTTAATTCATCTAACTTCACACATAGAATTGGTACCTGAAAAGATTCTATGGTAGAAGTATTCTTCTCCTTATAAAACATGTTAGTTTCATCAAAAGATACATGTATGGATTCTTTTATTTTAAGGGTAGATTTATTATAGACCCTATAAGCCTTACTATTAAGGGAATATCCAAGAAATATTCCTTCTACAGCTTTGGCTTCAAGTTTTCTTAAGTATTTCTTATCATTATTGTGAATATAACATTTACACCAAAAAACTTTAAAGTAACTTACTTTAGGTTTCTTATTTTTAAGTAATTCATAGGGAGTCTTACTCTTCAGTTTATGAAAGAGACTTCTGTTAAGAACATAGTTTGATGTGCTTATTGCCTCTGCCCAAAAGGATAGGGGTAAATAAACATCTGCAAGTAATGTTCCAGCAGATTCAATTAGGGTTCTATTTTTACCTTTCAGCTACCCCATTTGCTTGAGGAGTTCTAGGAGCAGAGAAACATTGTCTGATGCCTTCTTTCTCCAAGAATTCTTTCATCAGAAGAGATTCAAACTCAGTTCCATGATCACTTCTGATCAATGCAATCTGAGTAGAGTACTCAATCTTGATGTTCCTAAGAAAGTCTGTAAGAACTTTGAAGTTATCTGACTTGTTTCTAAGAAAGAACACCCAAGTAAATTTAGAGAAATCATCAATAATCACTAAAGTGTATGACTTTCCTCCCAAACTTTGTATTATAATAGGTTCAAAAAGGTCCATATGTAGCAAATACCAAATTCTGGGTGAATCACTCTTAGATATGGATTTAAAACTATTTTTAATTTGCTTACCTAATTGATAAGCCCTGCAAAGTCCTTCCTTCTTGTAAGATCAAGAAGGTAGTCCTCTGACAAGGTTGTCCTTAGACAATTTAGCAATAGTTCTAAGGTTTATATGTCCTAACCTTTTATATCATAGTTCATTAGTTTTACTTATTTGATTAAACAAAAAGATTTCAGTTTTAGCAGAGTTAAAATTAACTAAATAAATATTACCTTGTCTAACTCTAGTTAAAATAATTTTATTTTTATCAGATGTAATAAAACATAAATCTTTATTAAAATATACCTGATAACCTTCATCACATAGTTGACTGATGAAGATAAGGTTATTCTTAAGACCTTTCACATAAGCTACCTTTCTGAAGGTAACTACTCCAACTTTGATATTGACATAGCCTTCTGTCTGGCCACAGTTGGAGTCTCCAAATATGAATTTTGGTCCAAGCTTTGCTTTGAAGTCACTTAGGTTAGCTTTTCTTCCTGTCATGTGTTTTGAGCATGCACTATCTAAATACCACTATTCCTCTGTGGTAGGATAGTTCTTTTCCTGTATAAAACAAATCAGGTGTTCTTGACAAAGATTACCATGGGTCCTAGTTTTCTTTCGTAATAATTAGAAATATAAGAACATTCAGGTTGATCATTATAACCTAGTGAATGATATCTCCTAAGAGGAATGATCCACTGAGTAAAAATATTTTTCAATCTTTGTGTTTGATTATTCTTTTGAAAAGGATTCTAATTTCTGTTTGAAAATTTTTAATTCGATTAATTATACTGATTTTGTCGAGCTTCGTTTGACGAATTATAGTGAGTTCATCGAGCTACATTCATAGAATAGTAATATTCATTTTTTGTATTCAGCGTTCGGCGATCTCTGTTCGACGAATAATATTGATTTTGTTGAACACCATTTCCTGAATAATACTTATTTCCAGTGTTCAGAGTTCGTCGATCTTTGTTCGACAAATAATATTGATTTTGTCGATCTCGGTTCGACAAATTCTATTGAACATAGTTTTTCTGAAAGTTCTTGATTTGTTTTAGTTTATTCTTTTGTAAAACTTCAGTAACTTTATCTATATCTTCTAATTTTTCTTTTCCTTTAGCAGAAAAAATTTTTACAGGGGTAGTTAAAATATTTTTCTTAAGAAGGTGAGGTTGACTGGATGAAGCTCCCAAGCCAAGTTTACCATTTAGTATGGCATTGACTGTGCTTGTGATGTTCATCAGTTCGATACTTCTTCTATTAAGAGATTCTTCAAACTTCTTTTCCTCAGAAAATTTGTTTTCTAGAGAAACTACTTGTTCCTTAAGAATTTTCAATTCCTCTTCAAGTTTAATGTTTTCCGAAGAAAGATTATTTAAATCAGTTAACTTTTCTCTGAGAAGTTTTCTTTTCTTCTCAGATCTTATCAAATATTTACAGAGTGATTTAAAATATATTTTAAATTGTTCTGATGTAAAATCAAAAGTTAAAATTACCTGGTCTTCTTCCGACTCAGATTAAGAATCAGAATTGCTGTTTGATGCATTGATTGCCATCAGACAGACTTCTTTAGCCTTTGATTCTTCTTCATCTTCACTTGAACGGGATGAAGATTCAGAGTCTGATTCACTCCATGTTTCTACTACAAAGCCTCTCTCCCTATGTTTGTGTTTATTGGAAGAGAGTTTGTTTGAGTGCTTCTTAAAATTTTTTCCCTTCTTCTTGTCTTTCTTCGTATTCTCAGGACATTCTATAAGAATGTGTCCTGGTTTCCTGCAACCATAGGAAATAATTTCCTTAGTAGGTGTTTTGTCATACCTTAGTTTATCCTTATTTCTGGAAAATCTTCTCCTGAAGTCTTTCCTGGCCATTTTGTAAAATCTCTTGGCCAAAAGACTCATAAGTTCTTCATTCTCTGGAAGTTGTTCTTCCTCCTCAGTAGCTTGAAAAGCAATACTCTTCTCCTTTATCACTGAAGATAGAGTCATTTGTTCAGCTTCCCTTGTTTTGATGAGCTGCTCATATGATTTGAGCTTGCCCAACAAGGTTTCTGTTGAAATCTCATTTACACTTCTGTCTTCTCTAATTGTCCAAATTCTTGAATCTCATGTTCTAGGGAAACACATAAGAATTTTGTCATTGACTTCTGTTAAAGTAATGTCTTTCTCCAAGGTTTTCAGTTCATTAATTATGAGACTGAGACTTGTATACATTTCAGCAACATATTCAATTTCACCCTTTTTGAATTTCTCATATTGAGAAATCAGGTGAGATCTTCTATCTTTTCTCTCATCTGCTAATCCAGCTACCATTGCTGTGAGGAAGTGCCAAATATCTTTTACTAAGGTGCATTCAGTAACCTTCTGAAAAATATCATCAGACATTGTTTGAGCTAGTATATTCATAGCCTTTGCATCAACTATTTTTGCTTTTCTCTAAGCTCTTGTCCATTCTGGTGGAGGTACAACACTGGTGCTTGTTGTTGTTGCCAGTGGTAGAGGTGGTCCTGTCAAAATTGAATTGTATATATCCTCATCAATAGAATTCATATATAATCTAAACCTTGTTTTCCATAGTGCAAACTTATTTAGATTGCAAACAGGAGGTCTAGTGCTTGAATACACTTAATTTTGTTCCATGACAAATTTCTAGGTAAAATAAGATCTATCAGATCTTTTGGTTCAGGTGTTAGCCTATAAAACCAAATAACCACCTATGATACAAATTGAAAGTGAGGGATAGATCTATCTTTACTCTAGCGGGGGGGGGGGGGGGGGGTTGAATAGAGTATTTTAAAAACTTCAATTCATTTTTATAATGGATTTAAAGTAATTGATATAAGTGTATATATATATGTATATATATATAAAGATAAATCACAGCAAAAAAATAGAAAGAAAACAATCACAGACAACACAAGAATTTTTATAGTAGTTCCCCAATAAATCTGGGTACGCCTAATCTTCTACCACCCTGGTAGGTATCCACTACAGGTTTTTGTTCAGGTGCCCTGCCACCACAAGATCTATTTTCTAAGGGAGATCTAGAAACCCTTTGAGATTTCGACCAGGTGCCCAAAAACCTAGCTTAAGTCTTTTGATCAGGTGACTTAGAAACCAAGAGTTAACTTTTGAAGGGAGCTAAAACCTTGTACATAATTTAAAAAATAAACTATAAGAAGTTGATGTTGTCTTATCTGTCAAATATCTCTGAGAAGACTTTAGTGGATGATGATGCAAAAAGCTCCTCCTGATTTGAATAGTGGTTTGAGATCAGGAGGGGAGACTTTTCTTCAGGGTACATGCCTTCTTGTATCTGACTGATTGAAGACTTTTTACTGGAAGAGCCTGAAGCAGAATATCTATATCTCTATTTGGGTTGATCTATATCTGTAACCCCATTAAGCAGCAATCTTCTGAATATAAATGTCTGAGAAGAAATCAAATATTTGAATTAAAACCATTCTTTGAAACGCCTGAAAAATCCTTGAGATTTGCAACTGCTTAGAGTTAATTAGAATTAAAACTCTGTGATAAATCCATATTTAATGCTGCCTTAAACGACTATATTCATTTAGAATATTTAGCATTAAATATCAGAGTTGTAACTGATTGTAATTAAGCTTTTGATTTCATTCTGCCTCTGAATATAGAAACAGCCTGATCGTCAAACTGAGTAAGGAATTCATCGAACTGAGCCTGGAGTTCATCGAACTGAATTTTCTCATTCGTCGAGTTGAGTTCAGAGTTCGTCGAACTGAGCTTAGCTTTCGTTGAACCAAGCTTCTGAGTTGAGATCAGAGTTCATCGAATGGAGCTCAACGTTTGTTGAGCTAAACTTAGAGTTAGGAATCTGAGTTTATCGAACTGAGCTCAACGTTCGTCAAACTGAGCTCGACGTTCGTCAAACTGAGCTCGACGTTCTTCGAACTGAGCTCGACGTTCGTCGATCTGAATTCTTCATCGATCTAAAGAAAAAACCCTGGAAATAATCCTATGACCATAGTCTATACAAGTTGGGTCAAATAAAACATCCTAAACATATAATTGTGATCCTAACCCAAATCAGTAAAAGAGTGTTCCAACAAATAGTTATATTTAATTTAGTTTTATAATAACATTTATATTAATTCATTTCTTTTCTTATTTCAGGTCAATTTGTGCTCCAGATAACAATTTGAAGCTTATAAGGCTAATCAGGAGAACAACCAGAAGAATTCTAGAAAAATCGCAAATACACGCCCCTGTCACAGGCATGACAGGTAGGTGTGACTCCTCCATGTGCCCAGAAGACAAATTCCACATCAGATTAAAGTTACACGCTCCCCCTCACAGACATGACCTCCAGGTCACGGGCGTGACTCATAGGCGTGACATCCAGTTCAGTAGCATTAAGAAGACAGTTTCAGATACGATGCGTTCTAGCTTATACGCCCTAGGTCACGGGCGTGACCTAGGGGAATGACCCTTCAGCATCTGCCAGAGTTATTTCTCGCCATTTTGAGTTCCCGCTATTTCCAGCATCAAGAAATACATGCCCTAGGTCACGGGCGTGACCTAGGGGTGTGACCCGCAATTTAACAGATTTTGGCGGTTTCTCGCCAACGTTCCAAAGCTTTCAAGACGACAGTTCCGTACGTGACATGCCCCCAAGTCACGGGCGTGACCAACCAGAGAAAAATCTATAAATTCTAGAAAGGTCCAGGAGCTCAGGGGGAAGATTTTGAGTTGTTTTTAGGATGTTTTAGTAGCTTAGTTTTCAGTATTTCAGCATTTCTTTCTTGTAATTTCAATTTCATAATTTAGTTTTCCTTTGGCAATCTCAATTCTAGTACTTTCCTTTTAGCAATCTTGTCACTCTTTTCTTTATTTTGTAATTTCTTCATCATGTCAAGTAGCTAATTTATTTAGCACTTGATCATAATAATCTTTGAATAAAATAATTTTTTTTGTCACACTCTTTATTTCCACTTCGATTTACCTTTGACATCAATTGTATCACATTCATATTTTGATGAATAAGTTTTAAACTATAGGTCTGTATCCTAGATTTACCGAGAGGTTATGGATACGGGTAGATCACTCAAAGGTAGAAGGAGTTGCATGCACTCCTCGAGAGAGTATGACATAAATCTTCCGGATTGGAGTCAAATCCAATAGTGGGGTTCACCACATAAAGCACGATTAGGGGTTTCGACTGACCAAGAGGTCTTAATCGATCAAACTAAGTTTATTCAAGAGCGTATTCCCGAGAGAGGTGCTTTTGTATCTTAAGAACCTTCACGGTTGAAGTTGGTAAATTAGAGTTTGTCTTACATAAAAAGTTTATTTAAATTCAAAGGGAGTTTAGATCAAGTGCTAGTGTTTAGCTTATTTTCTTCCTATAGTTTAATTTAACCCTTTTTTATATTTAGATTAAATAATATTAATTTGTGTGAGTAGGAGTAATCAACAGTCCCCGATTCTAAATACGACGATTTCTATACTATATTTCGATAGGTAAACTTGCCTATTTCGGGATTTTAGTTCGGAATTCATTTTAAAGCCATAAAATTCTCATCATCCACTAAAATATAACTTAGTGAATGTCTTTACAAATACACAAAACGTTACAGCCTTAAAGCCTTATAGTTATACTTCATAAGTGTGGTTTTCAAACATCGGCACGCATGCCGACCACACATGAAAACAGTTCTCCTTAGGGCCTTCGAGGGCTACCCAATCGCAGCACAAGGGCTTCAGCCCACTACTTTCCACTTGGCTCTCTAGCACCTGCAAATCACGACCCACCAAAACGTGGAAAACAAATTAACGGTCAGCAATTGCCGACCTATTTATAACGACCCCACCCCTTACTCGGGGCAACGATTCTCCTTCCCTACAATAGCATCAGATAAATATATAATGGAAACAACAATGTACATTCAAGCACTTTACACCACATATGTAGGCTCAACGGCCACACACCCCGTGCACTCAGGGCACGTTCTCAGTGTACCATACTTTCCGGATACCACCTCTCGTTCAGAGGTCCAAGACTTAACGGTTCATCCTTGAGCATTCTAATCTTTTCGGCCCTAGGACTAAGACTCTCATTATGCCAACGACGAAATTAATTTACTTTAGGCAATCCAGCCTAGACTTGTAACACCCCCGATTTTTCGATATTTGGTTTAACTCATTATCTGGGGTGTTTATGACGTCAGGGCATTACGTTGATGCGTTTTCAACATATGTCGTTGTTAGAGCATGGTTTTAGCTCTTAGGTTTTTTTGTGCGTGGCTGGGATTAGCCTGTTTGTAAGATTTCCTAGCGAGCCGGGTCGGTTTTGGTGACTCGGTGGAGCCTCTTTGGGAATGCTTGAGTTTTGGCTTTGGGAGGTAGCACCGTCTGCTTCCAAACAGCAGACGAACTACTCGTCAGCTCGCACAGCTCGATGCAAGCTCGTTTAAAACAGCAGAGGCAGACTTTTCCCAGTCATCCAATAGCAGATCAGCTCAAATAGAAGCACCTATCTGAACAACTTGGTGCAGACTCGGCAGACTCCTTATCTATTCGCACAACTTACCACTCTACCGGGGGTGACGTTACCAAGACCGTTACCTCCTTGGGCCTATAAATGCCGCCCATACCTCTCATTTGGGGGACACCGACACACGCATGAGGACAACCGTAGACAAGGTCAAGGAATCATTTCCTACGGACTCAACTTCCTAGTCTACGCGACCTCTCCTGTTCTCTTCTCGGCCTAATTGTGCAGTCCTCCAGGCTTAGGCTAGCGAGGTACGGGATCAACAAACTGCGTGGTCTGTCAACCTCTCTGCTCAGTTCACGCAGCCTCTGACATCTTATTTCCTTAGCCACCAGCTTCCCCTTATACCCTTTATTTGCTCATGTAAAGGTGTAATCTAAAGCTATAATTCTAATTCTTAATCAAAGGAAAGCCCGTCCCAAGATTGACATTTAAGTTGCGGCGGGCGAAGTCTGCTGTTGCCGCTGCCAGCGGCCCCCTCTTCCTCTCTTCTCCTCTCCTCTCTCAGCATCAACCATCAAGCCTGATCCTAACCGTCAAAGTAACCGTCTGCTCAATAGTTCCTGATCAACCTTCCCTGCTATTCCTAGCTTCCTTCGTGAAAGTGAGCAACCACTATCCAAGTACCACTGTTCCTCTGTGGTAGGATAGCTCTTTACCTGTATAAAAAATAAAGTAGTTGTTCTTGACCCAGGTTACCTTGGGTCCATGTTTATTTTCATAATGATAACTAGAAATATAGGAACACTCTGGTGGATCCTTAAAACCTAGTGGATGAAATCTCCTAGGAGGAATAATTCACTGAGTAAAAGGATTAACAAATTTTTTTTTTGATTTTTGTATTGATAAGAGTTAAAACTTTTGTTATGAAAAACTGAGTTCGACCAATTCAGTTGAGTTCGTCGATCTGAGTTCGATGAAAAGTATTGATTTCGTCGATCTTTGTTCACAAAATGATAATATTCATTTCCTGCATTCCACGATCGTCAATCTCTGTTCGACGAAACATGTTGATTTCATCGAGCACCCGTTGTTGAGTAATCATACCAAAATTCTGGGTTCAGAGTTCGTCGATCGCCGTTCGACGCATAATACCATTTTCGTCGATCTCCGTTCGAAGAATTTTGTTGAACATTATTTTTATGAGATTTTTTTTCTTTGATTTAGTCTTTGGGAAAATTTCAGTATTTATATATGTAAGTTGTAATACTTCTTTCTATTTTCCTTTAGAAAATATGAATTCAATTGGTTTAGATAAGATATTTTTCTCAAAAATATAAGGCTGACTAGAAGAAGCTCCCAAGCCTAGTTTGCCTTTTAATCTGGCATTCACTTTGCTTGTGATATCCATCAATTTGATACTTCTCCCATTAAGGGATTCTTCAAATTGCTTAGCCTCATTTAATTTATTTTCTAAGGAAAATATTTCATCATTAGCAGTTTTTAAATCATTTTTAAGTTTTAAGTATTCAGAAGAGAAATTATCAAATTCAATTAATTTCTCACTGAGAAGTTTGATTTCATTCTCAGATTTGATTAAATCATTGCATAATAATTTAAATTCAGCTTTTAATTGTTCTAAAGTAAAATCAAAAGAAGAAATTACCTGATCTTCTTTAGATTCAGATTCAGCTTCAGAATGGCTGTATGATGCATTGATTGCCATCAAGAAGACCTCTCTAGCCTTAGCTTTTTCTTCATCCTCACTGGAGCTGGATGAAGATTCATCCTTAGATTCACTCCATATTTCAGCAACAAAGCCTCCTTCCTTCTTCTTGTATTTGCTGGAAGAGGGCTTGTGTGAATGCTTCTTAGAGTGCATCTCCTTTTTATTTTCTTTCTTCTGGTTCTTTGGACATTCTGGTAGTAAGTGCCCAGGTTTCCTGCACCCATAACAGACAATCTCTTTAGTAGGAGTCTTGTCATACCTTGGCTTATCATCATTTCTGGAAGATCTTCTCCAGAAGTCCTTCCTTTCCATCTTGTAAAATCTCTTAGCCAAGAGGTCAATAGATCTTCATTATCTGGAATGGCTTCTGTTTCATCAGTTGCTTTAAAAGCAATGCTTTACCCTTTCATTACTGAAGAAGAAGTTCTTTATTCTGCTTCTCTGGTCTTGATGATCTGCTCATAGTATTTGAGCTTGCCCAACAAGGTCTCTGTTGAGACTTCATTAAGGCTTCTGACTTCTTTTATTGGCCAGATCCTAGAGTCCCATGTGCTAGGGAAGTACACAAGGATCTTGTCATTTATCTCTGTCACTGAGATTTTATTGTCCAATGATTTCAGCTCATTGATTATGAGGCTGAGTCTATTATACATATCAGCAACTGATTCTGCTTCTTCCTTCTTGAGGTTCTCATACTGAGAGATCAGATGTGATCTCCTATCTTTCCTTTCATCTGCAGATCCTATAACCATCCCATTTAGGGAATCCCAGATATCCTTGGCTGAAGTGCATTCAGCAACTTTCTAGAATATTTCATCAGACATAGTTTGAGCCAAATGTTCATGGCTTTGGCATCTGCAACTTTCAGCCTCTTTTGAGCCTCTGTCCACTCAGGTGGTGGTACAGTTGAGGTGCTTGTTGATGCAGATGGAGTAGGGGGACCTGACAAAATAGAATTATAAATGTCTTTATCAATAGAATTCATATAGAGCCAAATCCTTGCCTTCCATAGTGCAAACTTATTTAGATTGCACATTGAAGGTCTGGTGCTTGAAAACTCTTTGTTTTGTTCCATGAGAAAAGGAGCAATCTAGAGTAAATGTGATCTATCAAGGATCTTTTGGTTCAGGTGTTAGCCTGTAAAACCAAAGAACCAGCCCTCTAATACTAATTGAAAGTGAGGGATAGATCTAACTAAACTCTAGAGGGGGGGGGGGTGAATAGAGTATTTTAAAAATTATTAACTTGTTTTTATAGCGGATTAAATGTTAGTGATATATGCAAGTATAAAGAGAAAATCACAACACACAAAAAATAAATAAATAAAGGCAAATAGAATGACACAAGGAATTTATAGTGGTTCCCTAATAAACTTGGGTACATCCACTCTTCTTCCACCCTGGTAGGAATCCACTACAGGTTTTTTCTCAGGTGCCCTGCCACCATAGGTTTTTGCTCAGGTGCCCCGTCACCACAAGATCTATTTTTCTAAGGGAGATCAAACAACCCTTTAGGATTTTGATCATGTGCCCAAAAATTAATCCCATGTCTTTTGATCAGGTGACTTGTGAACCAAAAAGGCTAACTTTTGAAGGGAGTTAAAACCCTGTACATAGTGAAATGAAATTGAAAAAAAATGTTGTCTTCTCAGTCTCAAATCTTTGAGAAGACTAGTGAATTGTTAATGTCAAATCTCCCCCTAAGTTGTATGGATCTGATCAGGAGTGGAAGCTTTGCTTCAGGGTGTTGGACTTATTTGTAAGCTTATCCTTCCAGTAAATGTATCTAAGAGATGTGAGCTTTTAATCTCAGATTGAAGATGAGTTACTGGAAGAAATCTTGAAGAAAAGAAAGCTAATTCTCTGAAAAGTATTTCGGTAGCTTTCTGTAACTCTGAGAAAATCTTGTGTGTCTGTCTGAAACCCTTAAGGTAGAAAAACTTCTGATAATATTATATGATCAGGAATGCTAGAGAATTTCAAATATTTGAATTCATTTTGAACAGCTAGAGCATTCCCTAGAATGGTAACTGCCTTGGAAAAGGATTAACATTTAACTCTGTGATTAAGTCCATATTTAATGCTGCCTCTAAATAGCTATATTCATAAGAATATTGAGCATTAAATATCAAAGTTATAACTGCCTGCAATTAAGCCTTGATAAAAATTCTGCCTTCAGAATATATAATATCCTGAAATTAAGCCTAGAAATAAGCTGCTTCCTGCTTGAAATAACTTCCTAAAACACTGCCTGGAAATCGTCGAACTGAGCAAGAAATTCGTCGACCTGAGCTTGGAGATCGTCGAGCTGAAACTGCTTATTCATCGACCCGAGCTCAGAGATCGTCGAGCTTAGCTTGGCTATCGTCGATATGAGATGCAGATTTCATCGGCCGGAGCTCAGCTTTCGCCGAGCTCAACTCAGAGTTGGAACTCTGAGTTCATCGGGCTAAGCTTGACTTTCGTCAAGCTGAGTTCGACTTTTGTCAGACTAAATTGCAGAACTCTGAAATATTCTAAGGAAACTAACCCTGGAAAAACCTATGACCCAAACTACACATATTTGGTCATTTTAAGCATCCTAATTGTAGTCCTTGCCCAAATACAAACTGGGGTTCCAACACTTCGCAACCTCTCCTCTATCCCCATAATCCTTGATCAAGCGCGTGCTCCACTCTCCTACGTCCAGAAGCATTCACCATATCCCCATCAACCTCTTCACCTCATCCTAGTGAGACCGAACACCCGTTATCAGCCGGTGTCCGCGGCCCCCTCCATTTCCACACATTAACAGTTAACACACGACCTTTAGATCTCGAACTAATTGTGAAAATCAGCGGTTACTCATGTCAGTTCATCAAACAGCCGAGAACCTTGCTCCTTCAAGTCCTAGTGAAGATCCTCTCTCGGAAGCCTTGGAGCAATCGCACAGAGAAACTGTCCAACAATTTCAAGCAATCAACCGTACTCTAGCTGCCATCGCATAGCGATTAGAGATGCAATCTGCAGCAGCACCAGTTCCTCCGGTTAATCCAGCACCAACATTGGAGACTCCGCAAGCTTACCCACCATCCTATTCGCCGGTCTATCATCCTGTATACCCACCAACCTTTCTGCAAGAGCCTGCAGCCCCTTTGCAGCCTCAAAATGATGAGTTCTTAGCTCGTGAAAACTTCTTCCGGGAGGCTGCCCGAGGAAGTCCAGCAAGATTTCTAAACTTTCCGGGAAGTCATCCCTACTCTTCAGCTCCTTCCTTTGATCCTCCAACAACAGCTTTTCCTTTCTATCCTCCTGCTCCTTTTACAGCTATAGCTTATGCTCCCTTTTTTCCTTATGTTATAGGAGAGCAAGAAGAGTCGTCACTGTTTTCAGAGAATATTCGGCATGAACAAACTCCAGCTAATTTTAGAGAGCCGCGATTACAAATTTACACTAGAGATACTGATCCAATGAAGCACCTTCAAGCTTTTGAATCAGCCGTAGATCTCAAGACCCTTTCAGATGCTACCAAATGCAAACTATTTGTAACAACCTTTGATGGACAAGGGAGGGATTGGTTCTATGGACTACGTCCTCAATCCATTTCTTCCTTTGCTGATTTGCGAAGAGAGTTTCTACTTAGGTTTTCTACCTTTACAAAGAGAAAGGGTGGTCCAGAGGCCCTCTTTGAGATCAGGCAACGAGAGAATGAGACTTGGTATCATTTTGTGGATCGTTTTCAATAAGAAATTTTGGACATTGAGATCGTCGATCAAGAAATATATCGAGTGGATCTTATTCATAGTTTTCGTGAAGGGTCTATTAAGTTTGAGGCTAATGTCCAGCGCCAAGAACCTATCAAGTGTTGATTGGTTTAGTCAACTCATAGATTCGAGGTTAAAAGAGCAATCCGAGCTTCATATCCAGGCTCATAGCAGAGAAAGATTCTTCTTACAAGCAACCTTCGAGGTTTCCTCGGAAAGATTTTCCATCCCACTCAAGGAAGGGAAGAAGATTTCAACGTCATCGACACCCCTTCCCAGGCCAGGATCGTGCTCATTGCCAACTCCAGCTACGCAAACAGCTTCGGTTCATCAGCAGCAAGATGATGACTTGCTAGAGTTCGAACTAGACGAGGCCATGCAAGAAGTGAGCCAAATCAAGAAGGGTATGACTAATCTCAAAAGGCATTACCAACCGTCAGATCAAAGAGAAAAAGATTCAGATCCGTTGTGTGAGTTTCACAAAGAAAACAGACATTTGACTGAAAACTGCCGTGCGCTTCGTCAACTAGTACAAAAGATGCTTAGGCAGGGTAAGATGCACGATCTGCTCCCAAAGGATGACCACTCTGATCTATCAACATCAAAAGGCAAAGAAGCAGCAAACATTCCTTGCTGCTCAAAGGGAGTGAGTCAAATCAACCATTATCCTAACATCATCATCGACAACACCATTGATGTCGATGACGAGTGCTCCATTGGAAGACTATTCTGAAGTAAAAAGGACATCATAGTTCCAAAATCTCCTTGCGATTATGACTGTTTGTTTCTACTTTACTCTTCAAACATTCTCTTTTAAAACACTTCTAAGTGTTCTTTCGTTTCATTTCAATAAAGTATACGTCAGAGATCTCATACTGACACATTTCCCTTTTTGGAGTGCTTCCTCCTCTATCTTTTTCTCTTTTCCAAAGAGATCGCTGAACAACTGAGATATCGTCGAGTCTTGCTTAGGGCCACCTCGAGGTTGGACTCCGGCATAAGACCACGATGACCACATATAGTGGGGACTGTTCGCGTATATGTAGTGGGATCCGTCCAACTCTCGTGCAGAGGATTACGGGACTTTGGATCCTAGTCGATATCTAACACAAAGTGAGAATCAAGGGAGGTCCCATGTGTTAGCTCTGCTATGCTTTGTTAAGGATACATTACAGTTACGATGATCTTTGCTGGGCAAGCAATGGCGATCAAGTGTAGCCTTGCCTCCTCGATCATATCATGACTGTGATAGTTGAATACTCTATGTTACTCTCAATCCGTGCCTTTGTGTGGCCCATAACTCTGTTTATCACTCCATAGACAAGCAATAAGCCACTTGGCGAATCTAGTCTAATTGATCAGCGATGTTTGTAACCCGAGGCATGAGAGCAGTGAATTTGTCGATCCTTCTCAGGATTTTCTGCTTGTTTTTCTTTTGTGCCCTTCTAAGGAAGCACGACCAGCCCGCTCTAGGTAGGACTATGATCTTAATGACCATTCGAGGGCAAGTGATGCATAAGGCCCACATGGAACACCTGTGGCAGAATCTTGTTTTTTGGGTCATCTGCGGGCGTAGCCCTCCTTTTTTTCTTTCTGCCTTCTTACAGGTTAACGGGTTAAGTCTAACCTATCAAAAGGATATGCAATATATACTTTGCTTATGCTCATCTTATATATGCATTGCTTACATAAAGCTCTATCAGATGATGATTTACTAGTTCTCTATTACTCATATTGGATGTTAATGGCACAAATCATTAATTAGAGTTTCTAGTTCTCCTTGATTGACGAGCCATGCTATTGAAGTCTAATTAAGATGGTTTCATCTTACTGATTTAAATTTCATATTGAAGATATCATACTTGATCACACAAAAAGATCATTATCATGGTTTGGTCTTTATTCAGATGATAGCAGAGTTTGTCGGGCATCTCTCTTGCTATCCAATTATGTCTTCCTTATCAAATCAATAGTTGATAAATGCAAGTTCCATTCAGGTACTTGCAACTTAGTTTCATTTCTATATCTGCTACTCACTCTTCTTTTTGTAGAGATTAGCAGATACATGCAAGTTCCATCTAGGTACTTGCAACTTAGTTTCATTTCTATATCTGTTACTCACTCTTTCTTTTGCAGAGATTAGCAGAAAATTGCAAGTTCCATTAGGGTACTTGAAACTTAGTTTAATTTTTATATTTGCTACTCACTCTTTCTTTTGCAGAGATTAGTAGTTAATTGCAAGTTCCATTCAGGTACTTGCAACTTAGTTTCATTTCTATATTTGCTACTCACTTTTCTTTTTGTAGAGATTAACAGGTACTTGCAAGTTCCATCAAGGCACTTGCAACTTAGTTCTGTTTCATATCTGCCACTTACTCTTCCTTTTGCAGAAGTTAACAGGTTTTTGCAAGGCTCCTTCAGGTACTTGCAAGTTATCATTCTACTGTGCTTTCCTGTCATCTTTGTTTTGCTGAGTTCATTGGAATACATTCACGTCTTCTTCATTTTGCAAAAGCAACTTAGGTACACACAAGATGTACCTCTCTTCGCTTGCATTAACTTTTCCTTTGTAGGAAAAAGATAGACATTGATAAACCTCTTCGGAGGAGAGACATCAGGTTCCATCTCTCCCTGCCTCTTACTTTTTCGAGGGAAGGGTCACGATTTTCGTGGGTCTCCTATTTTTCAAAATTTCCTTCGGGACTTTAAAAAGTGCGGGGATTATATTAACCCAGAAATCGGTGATTCCTCTCAAGGTAGCCAGCTTGCAATTCGCGGCCTGCTCCAGGTTCCACCTAGAGGTTGTGACCTATCATTAGGATGGGCAGACAGACTTCTCTGTCCGCTCAGGCCGCACGGCTTGGGAGCTCCCCCCGGTCTGATCGCCTAGGTCGCGCAGCAGCCGCTTGCTCTACAGGGGGGGGGGGGGGTGCGGACTGCTTCCTTAGTCCACCTCTGCAGGACGCACGGTTAGATCAACTAACCGCACAATTGTTCTCTTCCAATAGGTGTAATCCAACAAAGCGGAGGACTCGCCTTGCTATCCACTCAGGCTGCCAGGTAGACGTATACTTAGCAGGAGTCGCGGCCTTCTTCTTCAGCCAAATCGTACAGGTTACACAACAAGACAAATCGCCACACAGCAAGGAGACCTGCCCCTAGGTGTCCCAACAGAACGCGACAAGTCTCAGGTCGCCCAACAGACAACCTGACTCCAGGCCACCAACAAGCACGAGCAGCCTGCTCCACCAGTCCGCCAGCAATATGGACTCAGTCTCAGCCCGCCTGTAGAGACGCCAGTATGGCCAACTACTCTACGACATGCCGCACAACATTACACGGGCTTAACTCCAGCCCGTAAGGAGAAAGTGTACTCTTCATTCAATAGTAGTGGCGACCTACCACCAGGAAGCCAGTCAGCAGTGTGAGACCTGCCTAGTCAGCCCGCCAGGTCACCAAGCCCTTGTCGCCTAGCAAGGGGGACAAGCCTCCAGCAGTAGGAAGCATGATCAACCCATCCGCCACGAGATGAGCGGACTCGTTTTGCAGTCCGCTGGGATTGCCCCAGCTTTCTAGCACTGACCGCTTCCAACTAGCAGACGATCTACTCCTCAGCTTACACAGCTTGGCACGGGCTCATTCAATACAACAGAGGCGGACTTGTCCCAGTCCTCCACCAACAGATCAGCTCAAACAGAAGCCCCTATCTACACAACTTAGTGCGAACTCGACGGACTCCTTCTCTATTTAGACAACTTATCGCTCTAGCGCGGGTGACGTTACCAAGCCGTTACCTCCTCGAGACTATAAATAGCCTCCCATACTTCTCATTTAGGGGACACCGACACACGCACGAGGACAACCGTTGACATGGTCATGACATCAATTCCTGCGGACTCAACTTCCCAGTCTACGCGACCACTCCTGTTCTCTTCTCGGCCTGATTGTGCAGTCCGCCTGGCTTAGGCTAGCGAGCTACGAGATCCTCAAACCACGCGGTCTGTCAACCTATCTGCTCAATCCGCGAGGCCTCTGGCATCTTCTTTCCTTAGCCGCCAGCTTCCCCTTGTACCCTTTATTTGCTCATGTAAAGGTGTAATCTCAAGCTGTAATTTTGATTCTTAATCAAAGGAAAGCCCATCGCAATAGTAGCATTTAAGCCGCGACGGGCGAAGTTTGCTGTTGCAGCTGCTAGCGGCCCCCTCTTCCTCTCTTCTCCTTACCTCTATCGACATCAACCATCAAGCCTGATCCTAACCATCAAAGTAACAATATGTTCGACAGTTCCTGATCAACCTTCCCTGTTATTCCCAGCATCCTTCCTAACCTCTCCTCTATCGCCGCAATCCTTGATCAAGCACGTGCTCCACTCTCGAGCACCAGAAGCATTCACCACATCCCCATCAACCTCTTCACCTCTTCCTAGTGAGACCGAACACCCGTTATCTGCTGGTGCCTGCGGCCCCCTCCATTTTTGCGCATCAACACACACCAGAGTCACCACGTACTATGCTAACCCACCGCCAGACTTTTCCTTGGCTAAGTGTTCACCACACCCACCAAGTCAGTGTATCGACGTCGGTGTGAATGACCATCAAATACCAAAGACCCACCACTTTATGCACATGAAATCATGAATTTCCCGAGCCATCGGCTCCCCGGACTATCCAGTCCGTTAAAACTACCTTCCGAGCTTTCGGCTAGCCGGGTTAACCCTGTAACACCCCAAAATCTCGATTTTTTGAATTGACTGTGTAGACTAGGTAACACGACCTGGGATACGGGCGTGTCCAATGCTGTGCCCTACTCTGTGTACTTGAGTGGGTCTCGAGTAGGTCTCGAGTGGGGCACACGGCCTTTGATATGGGCGTGTACAGGGCCTTGTCCTATGGGTTCGACGAAATGATCTCGACAAAATGCACTGGACGATCCTCGAGAGGCAAGTCGTATTGGGAACACAGCCTGTGACACGGGCGTGTCAAGGGCCATGTCCTTCTCTGTGTTTGGCCAGGTTTGTGAGGGTTGATAAATACGGGCTAGACACGGGCGTGTCCGAAGCCTTGTCTAGCACACGACCTATGACACGGGCGTGACACTGGCATATCATAGGGCCGTGTCTTGGTCTTGCAAAGTCAGATTCTTTTCCTCTTAAGGCACACGACCTGTGACACGGGCGTGTTACAAGCCGTGTTCAACCCAGAAAATTGAGTTTCAGGGCAATTCGTGGCTGTTCATTTCCTTCAATTAGGATCCAACGGTCTAGGGCTATCCCTGCAGTTATAAGGCCGAGAGTTGAAGGATAAACTCTCATTCATTTTAGGCCTTTCTCTTTCTAAAGAGTTAGAGAGTGGGGAGATCAAGGAAGGAGGTAGAGGAGGTATCCGATCGCCGGTGGAGCTTCAAGGCCCCGAATCATGATCTGAGTCTAGATCTGCGGAGGCAAGGCCATTGCGGTGCTTTTCATCCGGCTAGTTTTCCATGGTTCCAAAGAGATCATCAAGGGTAAAGATCTCCTTCTTGGACAAGTGATGTCCTCCTTTATGCATGTGCATGGAATCATCCACCAAGAGGTGGAAAGCGTAAGTGATGCCAGTGGGTTGATAGTTGATATCCCCGGTTGAGTGTGCATCTAGATCCGAAAATGCGTAGTACATAATAGGCATGCTGTGTGAATCCCATCCAGACGGTTAGTCTGAATTGGTGATGTTTATGTTGCGAACTAGAGAAGACTCCCTGTATGAAATGAGTAGTTTATGTTTATGTTTGTGAATTGTGAGTACTTCCAAAATACCCAGGAAGCTCTATGTGAGCTCCTTGTGTCGTGTACTCTACGTGAGCTGTATGCTCTAAGTGAGCTGTGTTTTGAATAGGAAAGGGAAAGCCAACCCGCGTCAAGATGTGCGCTATTGATGAGTTGAGCAACGGGAAAGTGCTGACCTGTACCTGTGTTATGAGAGATCGATTGGTGGCAATGCAATTGGGGGATGTGGGCCAAATCCTGGGTTGTTATACTACAATGGTGGGTCGATCTAAAATGCTCAATTGTTACCGTGAGGTTAACACCTCTGATTGGGATGGGCAAGGGGGCCTCCAGCATGCGTATTGTAGTAGACTAATGCCCCATGCCAATAAGTTAAGAACAACTAATCGGTGGTGGTACCAAGGATAATTCGGTACACCATAAGTGTGCCCTGAGTGCACGGAGCATCTAGTACTGAGGCTGGCATTTGTGATGATGTTGTATATGAGAGCACTTATAGTGATATATAAATATATATGTTGTGATTGCGATGCATGCAGGGAAGGAACCACTGCCCCGGGTAAGGGGTAGGGTCGTTATAATTGGTCAGTTGAATGCTGACCGTTGCTTTGTTTATCACCCTTGGGGTGGATGTCCATATGCAGGTGCTGATGGGCTGAATTTGATTGAGCGGGCTAAAGCCCTTGCAACTTGTAGGTCCTTGAAGGCCGTGCAAAGAATTATATTTTCATGTGTGGCTGGCCTGCGTGCCGATGTATGAAACCACACCTGTTAAGAGAAACATTTAAAGCCTTAAGGCCATGAGCGTTTGTATTTGTATACATTCCTGGTGATATATATAAATGTGTTGTTAATATATTTAGTGGACATTCAATATGATGAGTTCTTGCAAGTTAAAATCTTCCGCTAGAATGCTCAACGTTAAGATGCGAGTAGAAAGAAATTTTTATATTCATACGTGATTCCGCCGTTTGTCTGTGAAATATGGAATGGGGCCCTTGCCGGACCCTCTGTTATATTCCATGTGACGGATGGAGGCATTACAACTTGGTATCAAAGGATAGGGTTTAGTCGGGATAACATATTTGAACTCAAGAATGTCAACTAGGAATGCAATCCTTGTGTTTGAGGAGCATGAGCGTGTATACTAGGTCTGTTTGCCATTATAGAATCAAATACATGTGTTTGAGGCAGTGCTCGCAGCACTAAATGCACAACCTATTGGGCAGGCAAGGCCTGCAGTGGTGCCAGTACAACTTGGTGCGAGGAAAGATCTTGTTGAGGCTTTGATGGACGAGCAAGCAGCTGACGAGCAACTGAAACAGTTTATCAGTTTTATTCCACCTACGTTTGTAGGGGCGGGTTCCCCAACGCAGACCGAGGACTGGCTTGCAAGAGTGAAGAGGATCCTGACAGCAATCAAGACCGAGGAGGGGTAGAAAGTTACCTTAGCCACTTTCCTGCTGGAAGGAGAGGCGAGGCTTTGGTGGGATGAAGTGGAATTGCACCACTTGGTAGGCAGAGGACTAAGGGAGATATCAATAGAGGAATTCTCAAGGTTATTTTGGGCAAAGTATTTGCTAGTGTCGCAGCGAATTGCAATGGAAAATGAGTTCCAATGTCTTGTGCAGGGTGAGAGTAGTGTTGATTCTTACCTGCATGAGTTTACTTGGCTGGGGTGCTATGCGGGGTCTACTTTCGCTGAGGAGGAGCAGAAGACGAATAAGTTCTATGAGGGACTTCATGATGAGCTGAGGTTGGTGTTCCCGAGTTCGGTGAACCAAGGCTTCCAAGCATTAGTAGATACAACCCATGCGCTGGAGAAGGATTTAAAATGGGTGCAGGACAAGAAGAACTTGGCAGTGGAAAAGTCAAAGTTCAACGTGCTATAGTCAGAACAATCGGAGTTTAGAAAATGAGACAAGAAGAGGTTCAGGCCTGCTGAACAACCTCCTTCGAATGTTTCTTCGGGAGCAACATATGGGTAAGGACGTGTTGAGACACGTACATGATTTAATTGTGGAAAGCAGGGACATTTAGCCCATGCTTGTTGGAGTGGCCCTCCAAAGGGTGAGAAAAAGACAGGTGCGTCTTATGAGGAAATGGGCAAGGCAGTGAAAGAGTCATCTACATCCCGAGCGCAACCTCGAGTGAACAATCTCGAATTACAGGAGCCGCAAATCACAAATTATGAAGTACAGCAGCCTCACGTGTATAATCTGGAATTACAAGAGGCCATAAAGCGGAGTATGAGTGATGCGGATGATCAGAAATAAAATAAAGAGTGCACTTTGCTATCTTCGTGATGTAATAAAGTACATGTTGTATGTATGTCTGACAATATGTTTGATAAAGACTTGTCTTTGGGCGATGCCGTGGGGCGAGACAAGCTTCGGCCTCTGAGCTCTAAACCAGGGTCGTTCTATAAAAAGTGCAACAAAGGCATGGATGTGTTGATGTCTACTGTTGAGCTAAATTTCGGGACGAATTTTTTTTAAGTGGGGGAGGATTGTAACGCCCCAAAATCTCGATTTTTTAATGGACTGTGTAGACTGAGCAACACGGTCTGGGACACGGGCGTGTCCAAGGTCATGTCCTACTCTGTGTACTCGAGTGGGTCTCGAGTGGGTCTCGAGTGGGCCTCGAGTGGGGCACATAGCCTGTGACACGGGCGTGTCCAGGGCCGTGTCTTATGAGTTCGACGAAATGATCTTGACGAAATGCACTCAACGATCCTCGAGAGGCAAGTCATGTTGGGCACACGACCTATGACACGGGCGTGTCAAGGTACGTGTCCTTCTCTGTGTTTGGCCAGGTTTGTGAGGGTTGATTAACATGGGTTGGACACGGGCGTGTCCAAAGTCATGTCTGGCACATGACCTATGATACAGGCGTGTCACATGGTCGTGTTCTGGTCTGGCAGAGTCAGTTTCTTTGCCTCTTAAGGCACACGGCCTGTGATACGGGTGTGTCACAAGCCGTGTTCAGCCCAGGAAATTGAGTTTAAGGGCAATTTGTGTCCGTTCATTTCCTTCAATTAGGATCCAATGGTCTAGGGCTTTCCCTACTGTTATAAGGCCGAGAGTTGAAGGATAAACTCTCATTAATCTTAGACCTTTCTCTTTTTAAAAAGTTAGAGAGTGGGGAGAGCAAGGAAGGAGGTGGAGAAGGAATACGGTCGCCGGTGGAGCTTTAGAGCCCCGAATCACGAGCCGAGTCCAGATCTGTGGAGGCAAGGCCGTTGCGGTGCTTTTCATCCGACTAGTTTTCCATGGATCCAAAGAGATCATCAAGGGTATCGATCTCCTTGGATAAGTGAAGTCCTCATTTATGCATGTCCATGGAATCCTCCACCAAGAGGTGGAAAGCAAAAGTGATTCCAGTGGGTTGATAGTTGATATCCCGATTGAGGTTTCATCTAGATACGTAAATGCGTAGTACGAAATAGGCATGCTATGTGAAGCCCTTCCGGACGGTTACTCTGGATTAGTGATGTTTATGTTACGAATCGGAGAAGACTCCGTGTATGAAATTAGTAGTTTATGTTTAGGTTTGTGAATTGTGAGTACTTCCAAAATACCCAGGAAGCTCTGTGTGAGCTCCTTGTATCGTGTGCTCTGCGTGAGCTGTATGCTCTGAGTGAGCTGTGTGCTAAATAGGAAAGGGAAAGTCGACCCACGTCAAGATGTGCGCTATTGACGAGTTGAGCAACGGGAAAGTGCTGACCTGTACCTGCGTTACGAGAGATCGATTGGTGGCAATGCAATGAGGGGCTGCGGGCCAAATCCCTGGTTGTTACACTACAATGGTGGGTCGATCTAAAATGCTTAATTGTTGCCATGAGGTTAACACCTCTGATTGGGATAGGTAAGGGGGTCTCCAACATGCGTGTTATAGTAGACTAATGCCCCATACCAACAAGTTAAGAACCTATAATCGGTGGTGGTACCAAGGATAATTCGGTACACTATAAGTGTGCCCTCAGTGCACGGAGCGTCTTGAACTGAGGCCGGCGTTTGTGATGATGTTGTGCGTGAGAGCACTTATTGTGATATATAAATTTATATGTTGTGATTGCGATGCATGCATGGAAGGAACCACTGCCCCAGGTAAGGGGTAGGGTCATTATAATTGGTCAGCTGAATGCTGACCTTTGCTTTATTTATCACCCTTGGGGTGGATGTCCATATGCAGGTGCTGACAGGCTGAATTGGATTGAGCGGGCTGAAGCCCTTTCTTCTTGTAGGCCCATGAATGTCGTGCGAAGAATTATATTTTCATGTGTGGCCGGCCTGCGTGTCGATGTATGAAACCACACCTGTTAAGAGAAGCATATAAAGCCTTAAGGTCTTGAGTGTTTGTGTTTGTATACATTCCTGGTGATATATATAAATGTGTTGTTTATATATTTAATGGGAATTCAATATGATGAGTTCTTGCAAGTTAAAATCTTCCGCTAGAATGCTCTGAGTTAAGATGCGAGTAGAAAGTAATTTTGATATTCATACGTGATTCCTCTATTCGTCTTTTAAATATGGCGTGGGGCCCCGGCCGGACCCTCTATTATATTCCATGTGATAGATGGAGGCATTACAAACCCGCCCATTTCCACAACCACCGAGCCTACCACTCAGATAACCCACCAAACTAACCTCCCAAGTTACCGGGGTGTGTGAAAGTGCATCCCTTGTTATACTAGTTACTCTTTAATAATTATTCTTACAGTTTAGGTTAACCTTGGACAGCCCAGGGTATACCAGGTGAAGGGCACTAGAAACTATGATGGTAGCTGAAGCCCATCATTCCCTTTCTCAAGACACTTATTGTTATTAGTATCTACCCAGGTCCCGATCCCACTTAATTTTTTACTAAATTCTAACCCTAGTGTATTTTGACTCTTTCTCTCCACAGGAAAGACGATCCTTCGTCGATCCCGCGCACCTCTTATCACTAAACAACACAACATTCTCCTCATCATGACTCTTAATGAAGCTCACCTCTTCATCTTACCAAATTAGCATACCACTACTCCCAACTTCCTATCACCATCCCATATGTTATCGCAAATCTGCTGATTTACTATGTGCAGACAACCCTAAGCTACATGATGGGTATGAAAGGTGACCCCCCTTCAAATATTCTTTCAAATATCCTAGAATTTTTACTGGGGGTCTATCATGTCATATTTATACTAAATCCCGAAATTTGTAATTTTCCTAATTAATTTAACATTTATTAAATTTTCCCAAAAATTAGACCATGGATGCTTTTGAATATGAAGTACTAGATTTCCTTAAGTTATGGCCTTCCAAAAATTAAGGTCACTATATAATGCTAAAATATCAGATAGTACCAAGTTTTACAAACTTTCATAAATATATTAGCCCCTTATTCATTAATTCATGATATTTGAAGTAATTAAAGGTAAACAAGGGAGTACCACTAATCATAATCCAAAAATTACCAGAGCTTAAACATATTCATAAAACATTACTGACTAAGTTTCATATAATTCCAAGTTAGTTTAACCATGAATTTATCAAAATCATCAATAGGGGCAACAAAAGGTTATAACTACGAGTATGAGCTACTGTCTTCCAAACACCCTACAATAAATTTCAGAGACTCATAATGTTATGAAAACTCTTCTACCAGTATTTCATAAAGATACAAGGTCATATGACCCTTTAATTTTTCCATAAAAGGAATAGTCCTAAACAATTCCTAATTGACTTAAGTTGTGTGCCTAAGTCTAAAAGTCACCAAATTCCTTCCTAGGGCTATTCACCACCCTATGATCTCATGGAAAAAACCCCAAGTCCATACAAGGATATATCACACCATGTCCTTCACAAACCCAAAAAGTTCAACCCTAGGGTTTGCACTAAGGTCCTAGGGCAAATCCACCCCTATCCATCTCAAAATCCATGAGGGGGTGTTTAAACTAACCTTGGGGCTCTGGCCAAGGTCCCAACCCCTTTGGGTGAGTATTGGCCCCTCCATGCCCCAAACACAATTTTTCCCTAATTTGCCCTTAATGGGTCACACTTTGGTCTCACCAAAACCTATTCAAATCAAACCCAATTGGGCTGCAATTTTTATCAGAGTCATGTCATGACCCTAGGAGACATCCACCAAACCTTTGGTGGGTTTAGAGGTCATTAAACACCTTAAATAATTCATACATGGTTTATTAAATTTCTACAAAAACTTTTGGACAATGTTTTCCAAAAATTTCCATTTTTGTATATGTTATAGGAATAGATAGGAGTGATCCCAACCAAAATCTCAGGTCATTAGGATGACTGGATTGATGGGGCACTCAATTTAATTTCTGACTAGCCATATGTATAGGCTGCACCTTTTTGTATTTTGTGGTCAGTCAACTGACCCAAATTGGTTGAAACTAATTGTAAAATAAACTAGACATCAAGGGCTACAACTGTCATGTAAACCACTTTCACTGTAGGGGACCCTAAGTATTTTTTAATATTTAATTCTATCTACTACTAAAACTGTGACAGAATCAATGAATTAAATGAAATATATAAAATGCGCCTGCACGAATCTTGAAGCCTAACCGACGGAATCGGTTCATCTTCCCCAACACACAACCGGCCCAGATTAGCCCATTCTGGGCCATTTTGGCTGGTGATTTCCCGGCCACTCGCGCCTCTTGTCGGTCGGCCACCACCACCACCACCTTCGTTGAGGTGTTGGCTGGCGAATCACGGTGGTTGGCCGATTGGTGGTAGTTGGAAAATTGTTTTGTGCATGGAATTTAAAAGCTTGAAAACAAGCTCTCGGCCATGCCGATCTTGGGCTAATTGGCCCTAATTCTGGCTGCCGTTAAGAGTAGATCTACCCACTAGAAGAGAGGAGAGGGATAAGACCTTCGGGAGGCGTGAAGCCTTGCCGATCGACAAGATGCCATTGCCAGATTTTGGAGCTTCGGGTGCTCTCCAACAACATAACCAACTACTTCGAATTCTTTAAGGGAAGGGTGGAAACGATTTCTCTTTTCCTAGGGAAGCTTTTAAGATTGCTAAATGGGGAAGGGGGGGGGGGAGTGTATCACCGATAACCATTAATGGTCATTAAGGTGAAATTTCGGCCATTGCAATTCTCCTCCCCTAGTCACTGCCATGGCCGGGAAAACCCTTGGCCTTCTCCTTATTGACCAGGGGAGATGATTCCAGCAAGAAGAGAGGGCCTTTGGCCTTCCAAGCCATGAATGGCCTTTACTCCCCACTCTCTCTCTCCTCCATTAAATGAAAAATGGAGTTTTTCTCTCTCCTAGTAATCAAGGCCGAATTTGATGACTAACTCAGCTTAAAGGCACCCCAATAATCCATATTATTAATTGAAATAAGGTTAGCCCAAGTGGATATGGCTTGAGCTTGAGTTAGCCTATTTGTGCTAGTTTGACCTAATACTAGGGTGGAGTTGACCTTGGTCAAATTGACCGTTTGGGTCGACCCCAATGGGTCCTTGGTGACCCATTGACCTCCCGTAAGGATTAGGAAGGTGTAGGTGGGGTCTATTTAGCTAAGGGAAGGTCAATTGGCCCTATATAGGTCAGTTTGACCTATTTAGGGTTAGGGTGAACTTATGTTAACTTGACCACTTTGATTACCACCCAATGGGTCCTTAGTTACCCTATGGACCACCTAATGGGTTAGGGGTGTTGTGGTGGGGTCATGGAGTCAAGTTGAAGATCTAAGGTAAAACTCTAGGTCTGGCGGTGAGGTTTTGCTATAGGCAGACCTAGGTGATTTTCACCTTGTATCTTTGCCCACTTGGTCTTTTGAGCTTCTTAGAGTTTTGTCATAACCCAGTTATGATAAAACCACTCCTAGGGGTCTAGTTGTTTGAGGGATATTACATATATAATTAACTTTTTGGTTTCTTTGAAATAGAAAAAAGTTTCATCATTTTTTTATTTTTTTTATTTTGATTTTTGAAATAGAAAAGAAAAGCAAAAAGAAGGCGACCGACTTTTTATTTTTTAAAATATATATACTATAAAATTAATTTTTTGGATTTTTGAAATAGAAATAAAAAAAAAGTTAAGACGAAGGGGGAATAACTTTTGGGATTTTTAAGAAGTTTTTAAGTTTTTTTAAAGTTTTTTTAGATATTTTTTTTAGTTTTTAAGATAAGTTTTTTCGGGGTGGTTTTTTAGTTTTTTAGATAGGTTTTTTTAAGAAGTTAATTAGAGATTTATTTTTTAAGTTTTTAACTTAGTTTTTTAGATAATTATTTTAGATAATTATATATATAGGTAAAAGTAATAGCTTCCTAGATTCAAAATAAAAACACGGAACTCCCCGGCTACGGTGCCAAAAACTTGATGTGCAAGCGGAGGTTGACGCAAATTTATTTAATACTTACTGGATGGTTGAGATCCGTGCACAGGATTTTAAGTTAAAAATAAGTTTTAACGAAAGGAGGCAAGTGCACCTAACGAGAGTAGTACAAGATATTCGGGGGGAATATCAAGGTCTTATATTTCTCGGGACGGATTGATTATTTCTATTCCTCTAGGAGGGACTATTATCTTATCGAAAATAAGGTGTCGAGTTATATAACTAGCTAACACGGCTATTAGAAAAACGCAGAAAAGAGACTGAAAAAGATCGATGAAGAAATAATGCTCGACATCGATTCGATTAAGACTAAAATAATTTTAGATAACTAGTGATCCTAGGTTTCAAGTTAATTAAAGGGCGACTTGGTCGTGGAGGTTCCATAAAAATGAGCTCACCTATCTCTAGGGATATCGCTCACCTGAATATTAAGACTATTCAATCGAGCTCCCGTTCGACGAAGGATTCCTTTTAATGACAGCATTATGCTAAGAGCCTCGCTATTGGGTGGGGAACCCAATCCGGTAGAATTCCGCTTTTCCTCTCTCAAGTTTGTGAGCACAACTCTCTTTACCCAAGGGTGATCGGTCCATACGCACGGCCTCTCGGCTAGCTAGCGTATGAATAACGAAAATAGAGACCACACATCGATTTGTGGTTATACTCATCGTATACTCGGGGTAAACCTTAAGTGCTTTAATTAATTAAAAAGTATTTTATCTTTCTCAATGTGCTTCAATACCGAGGGCTAAGAGCGATTAGCCACTCATCGGAATGTGGATGACTTATGATTTTGGTGATGCACGAGTTCGAAAATAAATGCTAAAGGGTTATAAAGAAAAAACATAAAATAACATGACAAAGTAAAACATACTAAACATAGAACTCACACACTCAGCAAAGCCATAAGAAAGAAAGAAAGACATAATTGAAAATTACAAGTTCTACTCAAACGAGTAAGCGTGAAATTGCAAGTCCTGCTCAAACAAGGAGGCAAGACATTGCAAGTCCTACTTAAATGAGTAGGCCGGAAATAAAATCAAGTCCTACTCAAACAAGTAGGCGAAAAATAAATGCGATTTCTAAACTCATGCACGTATACACTCTATAATAATTTAAGAAAGCATTAAAAAGAAAGCAGTAAAGGAAAGCAGTAAAATCTATCTCGTACACTCACACATTCTACGTAATTGAAGAAAGCAGTAAATAAAGCGTTAAAGGCTAACTCCTATACGCATGCACTCTACAAAAAGAGAAAAACAAAATGATCGAAAAATTAAAACAACTATTTTTCTACTCCTAGAATTTGATAAAAACACATAAAAAGACAAAATAATAATTAAAGAAGGGAAAACGTTTTGAAATAAAGTAAAAATCAAAGTGTTACAAAAATTAAAATGATAAATTATTCATTTTTATAATTTTATAAAGGAGCGTAAAAAGTGGAAAAAAGTAAAAAAAGAACAAAAAGTTTTACAAAAATAAAAAGACTAAGTAAAAAAAGGATAAAAAACCACTTTGAAAACACTTTTATAAAACCATAAAATGAGTATAAAGTACTAAAAAGCTAAACCTAAACAAAACAAAGGGACAAGATAATAAAAGCTATCATAACAACTAAGAACTAAGAGAAAATATACTACAAAACTAAGTAAAAAAAAGAAGACTTGAAAACATAAAAACAATAAATATAACTCATACACTCACACACCCATTTTAAAGAGAGAAAACAAAGATGAACAAAGGATAAAAAGAGAGAACAAGTGGGCACTCAAATGGAATTCATTACAATATAATGAGACAAAAATCAAAACATTTTATTAAGCTAAAAGGAGGGTTACAAAAAGCTAAAAACAAACATAAGAGAGCGGGAGAAAGTCTCCTTACATAGCATGGAAATCCACCTAGGTAGCCCACTAACAACAAAATTGGTCCAAAAAAAGTGAACCCTTGGTCATTACAAAAAGTTGAATTTATAGACAAAAAAGTAGGTTACACGCCTGTAGTTACACGCTTGGTTTCGGAAGTAGCAGGTATGAGCTACGTCATGGCCACAGGCGTGTTGGGGGGCATGTAGGGGGGGGGCGTGACTAGCCAACGGGCTAATTTGGATTGCTGGAGAAGCTGAAATCTTGGTTTTGAAGCAATACGTGGCGGTCACGGGCATGACCGAACACTATAGAGGCCGTGACGGGACACCTGATAGCAAGAGAAGCTGTGGTTGACTGGAGCGAAGCATGGCTGTCCGACACGGGGCGTGTCGAATTGACACAGGCGTGTCGAATTGACACAGGCGTGTCAATATTGATAGGGGCGTGACATGTTCTTTTCTTTGAAGGCATAATTTTTTCACTTGAATTGAAGTAACACGCCTAGGTCACAAGTGTGACCAATTTGACAAAGGCATGTACATTGAAAAATTTATGTATTCTACAAAAAATTCTGAAAAAGAAAATAAAGCTAAGTTAGAATGAGATATTAAAAAAGAAACATATTATTGAAGAAAAATAACTAAAAAACATCAAAAATGAACTAAAATGACCTAAATAAAGTACTGAAAAATACGAGTATTTACAACTCATCAATAACCACACAAACTGCTATTATTGGAATACTGAAGGAACATTAACAGAGCTCCCTGATAGACCGGGCAAACTTCTCTGCTTATCCGCTACTCTGAGGAAGAGATCAAGCCGCTGAGACCGCGACCTACTGCTAACCTCTATCTGTATCTGCAAACTATTCCACACTAAGCTTCTATTAGTCGCATAGTCGTCTGATGTTAGTCGCACAACCTGCACAGAATTACTTCCTTAATCACAGCGGTTAGAAAACCGTAACTGCAAAAACCATGCGCGAGCTAGCTCTTATTGTTCACTGCTATATATTGTAATGCCCCAAATTTCTTGAGGCATGAGTTACTTCCCTGGGGGTTACCGCCCGACGGTACCTAGTTACCGCGCAGTGGTAACTCCAGGGTTTGTGTTTGTCGAGTTGAGAAAACATCGAGCTCTCAAGAAAGATGTTACCGCACAGCGGTAATGATTACCACATGGCGGTATCTAGGATCTCTCGACACTCTCAACACCTCAGCTCTTGCTAGCACGCAGCGGTAGTTTTAACGCTGACGATAGCTATGGCGATTTATTTGGCAAAGCTCTAGGGAAGTTACCACACAGTGTTAGCTTTACCGCGGAGCGGTAGCATAGCAGTTATGATGCATCCGCGTGTCAATGCTTGATTCGAGTTTAGGGGCGATGGCATCCTCAAGAAGCAAAACGATTGAGGTACCGAGCGACGGTAACTTCCTACCGCGTGGCGGTAGCTCTGGTAAACTAAATTCTTGGAGGAATCCTGACCGTCCACTAGTTTTACTTAGAGATTCGATGGCTGGTGCATGCCTTTGCGGGTATATGGTCGGGAGTTAGGTTTTCCTAACTCATTTCTTCATTGGCTTTCTCTTTCTAAGTACTAGAGAGAAGGGAGAGTGAAGAAGGAAGAGATCCTGCCGCCATTGGAGTTTTGAAGCTCTGATTCGCAAGCCGAGTCCGGATCAGTGGATGCAAGAGCGTTGCGGTCGTACTCATCTGTCTAGATCTTTGGCATGACACCTAGGAAATCGCAAAGGGTAACGATTCTGTACTTGGACATATGAAGTCCTCTTCCTTTTTGCATAGGAAACCCTCTCCCGCGAGTGTACGGTGAGCGTGAGGTATTCCTTTGGGTAGATATAGTTTATCCCCGTAATTTTGCATATAGAGTTCGGAATCATAGTACGGACATAGGCATGGCGTGTGAAGCCCATCCAAATAAGTTGGTCTGAATTGGTGATGTTTTAATTATGCATGAATTGCCGGAGAAGACTTCGTGCTGTATGTTTTCGGGTTTCTATGCGGTAGATTACAACAGGGAACTATGGGGACTAACCCCAAGGAGCACCCGGAAAACTGGGCAAAAACGCATTTCTGCCAGGTACCGCATCGTGGTAGTGTTACCGCCCACGGTAGCTCTGTGAGAGAGCTATTGTGAGGCCTGTCTCGCGGAGACCTGGGAGCTAGTATGTGGGGCTGAGAGCACTGGGAGCCCAGCTTGGTGGCCTGAGTGCTGACCTTGTGCATAACCGGGTTTTGTACTATTATATGATCGATTATTCGGGAATCGGTGAGGTTGACCCGCATCGATGACTTACATAGACATGACGATGTGAGCAATGTGTTGAGGTTAACCGTACCCACACTATGTGGTTCGGTTAAAGAGACCTAATGTATGTGGCACTTATTGGGGGCATATATGGCGATTCTTAGGCTATGTCCGAAAAGAATTAAATGCTCACGATGGTTGCCTTCCTGGGGGCGGTGGTGAAGCCTTGGAATGGACTGGATTCACTGAGAATGTTCCCTAAGAGCACGGGTTGTGTGGCCGTGCATGCCTACGCTGTGGTGAAGTGTACTTTCTATACCATGGTTGAATATACTAAAGTAATGCAGGGAAGGAGCACCGCCGCCCCAAACAAGGGGTGTGGTCGTTATAATTTGGCCAGCTTTAGCTGACCGTTGCCTTATTTTACCACCGTTCGGTGGATTGTTGTGCAGGAACATGTGAGCCAAGTGGTAAGTAGCGGGCTGAAGCCCTTGTTGCTGTGCTGGCCCTTGAAGGCCAAACCGAAGTTGTTTCTTTACTATTGTCATGTGTGGCCGGCCTGCGTGCCGAAGTATGTAAAACACTTATTGTTTAAGCAACCTATTGTAAGTCCTTAAGGCCAAGTCTTTTTCTTATGTTCTTTCATTCCTTTTGTGGCAATAGTGGACATTCATGTGTTTTTATGGGTTCTTATAACTGTCTTAAAAAGCTTCCGTTAGAATTATCTGAGTTAGGATTCAAATTCCTATGGTAGTTTGTTGGTATTAATACGTAACTCCACTAACTGTCCGTGGTATATGAAGTGGGGCCGCGGCCGAACCCTCTATTATATCCCATGTGACGGATGTGGGTGTTACAATTTGGAATCAGACAACAGTTTCGGTCTTGCTTATTTGAATTCGTGGACGAAATTCTTTTAAGGGGTGGTGAGCACATGTATGCGAGTCATCATTATAACTTGAAAAGAACCCATAAATGTCCACTTAGGAATGAAAATACACATTTTTGAGGAACCTGCGTGTTCCTATGTGTTGGATCCCTAGTTGGATTTGGGCTAGGTTCACTAACTTAGGCTGAGTGTGACCCAACATTGTATAGCTAGGGTCATGTGTAGTAGTCCTAGAGTTTAGGCTAAGTCCTGATTAGTGCTACCTCCTTGGAAAAGCCAGAAGTGGACTTCAGAGAGTCATATTTAGCAGCTTTAAGAAGACAGTGATCAGTTCGAAATTCTTTGAACTCAGCTCGACGATCGTCAAACTCAGAGTTAATTCTCTGAGCTGAGCTCGACGTTCTCAGAGCTCAGGTCGACGCTTAGTTTTCTTCTATCAATTTCTTAGCTTGACGAACTCTGAGTGTAGATTTGGAAAGTTATTCTCAGTTAGCAGATCAAAGAGCTCAGATCAACAAACTTGAATTACCTGGTCGACGATCTTTCATCTCAGGTCGACGAATTCTATTTTGCGTTCGAAGAATGAGTCCTTCCCTCCTTTGTTCCTTATTAGCAGTATTATTCTGAGCATTTAATACAAATATTCTTCTGAATATAGCCGTTATTTGGCTATATTAAATGTGGTATTCATCAGAATAAATATTTTCTTATTCTATCAAGAATAGTTGGGAAACTCATTAATGCAATTATTCCAGTCGCTTTCTATTCCCCACAGCAGCCAACATTTATGGGAAGAATTCAAAAATTCAAGGAGCAGTGGAATAAAAGTTATTCTTTCCTTTTCGAGAAAGATAGCAAGACAGTCAGAGATATAGAGAAAAGAAATCAAGAAGCACTACACGAAAAAAATACTGAACAAGCACTCGACGCTCTCAACGCTTTCTTATTCTCTGCCAACACTGTAGTTTGAGGAAGAACAAATCATCAAGATCAAAAGTCTTCTTCAACTTCTATTCAGGAAATCCTCAGAGAAATTCTATTAAATATCTGTTACTGGATTTCCTGGACCTTGGTAGATCAAGCTCAAGACCTACTCACCCTTTAGCAAAGCTCTTTTCTTCCTGAAGCATTCTACTTCTCAGGAGGAGCTTTGACAACACAAGAATCCACACAGTCTTCTCAGTTGTATTGAGAAAAGAGAAGACTTCCATCAACATCTTCCATCCCATTGTACAAGGTTATAACTCCCTTCAAAAGTTAGTTTGGTTGACAAGTCTCCCTCCAAAAGACTTGAAGTTGGTTTTTTGCCACCTGATCAAAAGCCTGAAGGGTTTCCTGATCTACCTGTACCAGATCTTGTAGTGGCAGTCACCTGATAAAAACCTGCTAGTGGATTCCTACCAAGGGTGGTAGAAGAGTGGATGTACCCAAGTTTAGGGGAACTACTATAAACTTCGTGTGTTGTCTGGTTGCTCCTTTTCATTTATTTTTACTGTACTTGTGATTGCTGAAATTGTTAGCTTAGTTTTCTTATTCTTTAACTATTATATGGTATCACTATATTTACTCTGATATAATCTAGAAAAAGAGCCAAAGTTTTAATACTCTATTCACCCCCTCTAGAGTAATCAGATCTAACACCCTCCTTTCAATTGGTATCAGAGGTTGTTTTTGTTTGGTTGTACAAGTTAATACTTGAACAAAGATCCAGTTAGATCAGATTTTCCTCTTCCCAACTATTCTCTATCACAATGGAAAAAAACAAGGATTATGCATGCACCAGACCTCTAGTATGCAACCTAAATAAGTTTGCCATCTGGAAGGCAAGAATTAAGTTGTATATGAATTCTATTGATGAGGATATATTTAACTCTATCTTGATAGGACCTCCTACAACAACAACTACTTCAATTTCTACTTCAAACACTCATGCTGTTCCACCACCTGAGTGGATAGATACCCAGAAGAAAGCCAAGATTGCAAATGCAAGAGCCATGAACATTTTAGCTAAGACTATGTCTGATTACATTTTTCAGAAAGTGGCTGAGTGAACTTCAGCCAATGCCATCTGGGATTCCCTAAACCAGATGGTGGTTGGATCTACTGATGAGAGAAAGGACAGAAGATCCAATCTCATCTCTCAGTATGAGAACTTCAAGAAGGAAGAAGTTTAGTCAGTCAGTGATATGTACAATAGGCTAAGCTCAATCATCAATGAGCTAAGGGACCTTAGACAAGGAAATTACTCTGTCTTAAGTGAATGACAAGATCCTTATGTGCTTCCCTAACACATGGGATTCAAGGACTTGGCCTATCAAAGAAGCCAAAAGCATGACTGAAATATCAACTGAGTCTCTCCTTGGAAAGCTCAAATCATATGAGCAACTGATGAAGACCAAGAAGCAACAACTAAAATAAAGACTCCAATACCTATCATGAAGGAGAATAACATTGCTTTCAAGGCTGCTGAGGACTCTGAAGGGACTCCAGTCAATGAAGAACTGATGAGTCTATTTGCCAAAAGATTTTTCAAAATGGCAAAGAAGGACTTCAGAAGGAAGTCTTCTAGACAAGATGACAAACCAAGGAATGACAAAACACCTTCTAAAGAAATTGTTTATTTTGGTTGCAGGAAGCCATGACACTACATCTCTGAGTGTCTAGAAGCTCAGAAGAAATATATAAGAAGAGAAAAAGAGTCAAGAAGAACTCATTACAGCAAACCCTCCTCAAGCAAGCACAAGAGGAAGGAAAAGGGTTTTGTTGCTGAGACCTGCAGTGATACAGAAGAAGAGTCATCCTCTTCCAGCTCCAGTGATGATGAAGAAGAGCAAAAGGCAAAGGAAGTTTGCCTAATGACAATTGATTCTTGCAGCAACAAATCAGATTCTGAAGATTCAGATAATGAAGAATCAATGTCTGCTGAAGACCAGGTAATTGCTTCCTATGATTTTGAATCAGAAGAATTTAAATCTGAATTTAAAAATCTTTGCTTAGACTTAATAAGCTCTGAGAAGGAAATCAAACTTCTTAGAGTGAAATTAACTGATCAAGATAAATATCTTGCTGAAAATGCTAAATTGTCAATTGAACTAAATTCAGCTAATGAACAAATATTTTTTCTGAAAATTAAACTAAGTAAGGCCAAGAAACTAGAGGAATCTTTAAATGGCAGGAGCATGAAATTACTAGATATAACTAGTACCTTAAATGCTAGGACTATTAACTGTAAACTAGGATTAGGTGCCTCATCTAGTGAACCACCTATAATCCAGAAGAAAAATCTATCTAAACCTATAAACTTCATTTCAGATAAAGGCAAGAAGAACACTGAACATGTTAATAAAGTTAATGAAGTTCTAAAGAAAATGGAATTAAAACAAAAATCTAAGAACAAGAAAAATAATAGATATAATAATGTTAAGCAGTTTTCGTCGAACTCAGATCGACAAAACGTGAACAGTTCGTCGACATCAGAACGACGAACTCTGAACACAAACCATAATAATAAGAATTCTTCGATCTACGATCGACAAAACCAGTATGGTTCGTTGACCATATATCGAAGATATTGGTGCCCTGAGAATGAATACTTTCCTTCTTCGAGCAGAGATCATAGATCTCATTCTAATTTGTCGAGCTTAGGTCGACGAACTCACCTGAATTCGTCGATCCCAGATCATAATTAAAGAAACTTAAATTCCAACAGAAACTGTAACATTAAACCTAACCAACATAGGGAGAACACCAACCGATTCACCCAATGGATAATTCCTCCTTGAAGATTTCACACATTAGGTTATAAGAACCAACCTGAATGTTTATTTATATCCAGTTTTTCATTTGAGAAGAAACAAGGACCCAAGGTTACCTGGGTCAAGAACTTTTAATTTGTTTCATTGCAGGTAAAGAACTATCCTATAACTCAAAATAAGTGGTATCTGGATAGTGGGTGCTCTAAGCACATGACTGGATACAAGGACATCCTTATCAACTTCAAGGCTAAACTTGGTCCAAGAGTCATCTTGGAGATTCAAGTTTTTGACAGACTGAAGTCTATGGAGACTTCAAAAGTGGAGATGTCACTTTCAAAAAGGTGGCATATGTTAATGGTCTCAAGAATAACCTCATATCCATAAGTCAGTTATGTGATTCAGGTAATCAGGTTTGCTTTTCTGAATCTCAATGTATTATTTCTACAAACAATCAAACTGTTTTAACTGGAATTAGACAAGGTAACATATACTTAGTAAACTTTAAATCTACCTGTTCAGAAATCTGTTTATTTAATCTTGTTAGCAATCAAAATGATTTGTGGCATAAAAGATTAGGTCATGTAAATTTGAGAAACATAGCTAGGCTTTATAAATACAACCTTGTTAGAGGATTGCCTTCTTACCCCTATAAGAAGGAAAGTCTCAACAGGGCTTGTTAGTTAAGCAAGCAAACTAAATCTAGTTTTAAATCATTAAACAAAAGTTACTCACCTAGGATATTGTACTTGCTACATATGGACCTTTTTGGCCCTATAACAGTACAAAGCCTAGGAAGGAAATCTTATACTTTAGTGATTGTAGATGACTTTTCTAGATTCACTTGGGTATTCTTTCTGAGATCTAAGTCAGATACTTTCAAGGTTCTTATAGATTTTCTCAAGAACATACAGATTGAGTACTCTACTCTAGTTACATTGATCAGAAGTGATCATGGTACTGAGTTTGAGTCTCTTCTTATGCAAGAGTTCTGTAGGAAAGAAGGTATCAGACATTGCTTCTCATCTCCTAGAACACCTCAACAAAATGGGGTTGCTGAAAGGAAGAATAGAACACTAATTGAATCTACAGGCACATTACTTGCAGATGCTTATTTTCCCTTATCCTTTTGGGCAGAGGCTGTAAACACAACAAATTATGTGCTGAATAGAAGTCTTATACAAAAACTTAAGAATAAGACTCCTTATGAGTTACTGAAAGTGAAGAAACCTAAAGTCACGTATTTTAAAGTATTTGGTTGTATATGCTATATTCATAACAATGACAAGAAATATATTAGAAAATTTGAAGCAAAGGCTGCAATTGGAATTTTTCTAGGATATTCCCAAGTCAGCAAAGCTTATAGGGTGTTTAATAAATCATCTTTAAAAATTGGGGAATCTGTGCATGTAACCTTTGATGAAGCTAATATGTATTGCAAGGAGAAACAAATTTCTACCAATGAGCTATTGCAGGTACCTCACCTGTGTGAGAAAATGGATGAACTAAACCTTAAACCAAAGGTTATATCACATCCTCCTCCACAATGTGATGAAGAAAGTGAAGAAGAAACTGTGGAAATAGTTGAACCTCCTCCAATAGCAGATGTAATTCCATAAGAGGAATTAGTTCCAAATGCTATGGCTGAACCAACTCCACCATATGATCTTGTCACACAAAGGGATCACCCTAGATCTCAAGTGATTGGAGACATGTCAGTAGGTGTACAGACAAGGAATCAACTCAACCATGATGTAATGCATGCCTGTTTTCTCTCTCAAGTTGAGCCTCAATCCATAACTTATGCAGATCAAGAACCCCACTAGATTATTGCAATGCAAGAGGAGCTCAATCAGCTTGAGAGATATAGAGTTTGGGACTTGGTTCCAAGGCCTAAAGGCTATCCAGTAATTGGGACCAAGTGGGTTTTCAGGAATAAGCTTGATGCTCAAGGTGTGATTGTAAGGAACAAGGCTAGGCTTGTTGCTCATGGCTATAGGCAAGAGGAAGGGATTGATTATGATCAAACCTTTGCACCTGTTGCCAGGCTAGAGGCAATAAGGATTTTCCTTCCTTATGCTACTTTCAAGAAATTCAAAGTCTACCAGATGGATGTAAAAAGTGCATTTCTGAATGGAGAACTAAAAGAAGAGGTTTATGTTTAACAACCTCCAGGTTTTATCTCTTCATCTTATCCCTCTTATGTTTTTAGAATGCATAAAGCTGTATACGGTCTAAAGCAAGCTCCAAGAGCTTGGTATGAAACCTTAGCTAGCTTTCTTTTATAGCATAAGTTTTCTAGAGGCATGGTAGATAGGACTTTGTTTTTCAAGCATCATAATGATAAAATTCTTTTGGTACAAATATATGTAGATGACATAATATTTGGCTCTACAGATCCCAAACTATGTAAAAGGTTTTCTAACCTTATGCATTCCAAGTTTTAGATGAGTAGCATGGGTGAGCTCTCCTACTTCCTTGGCCTTCAAGTGAAGCAGACTTCTGATGGAATTTTCTTATCTAAATCCAAATATGCTAAATAGCTGATTAAAAGGTTTGGGATGGATGATGCCTCAGCTAAGAAAACACCTATGGCTACAAATGTTGTGGCTGATTTTGATGAACAAGGGAAACCTGTTGATCAGAAATTGTATAGGGCCATTGTTGGGTCCCTTCTATATCTCACAGCAAGTAGGCCTGATATAATCTTTGCTACATGTCTTTGTGCTAGGTTCCAGGTGTACCCTAAAGAATCTCACCTAATTTTATTAAAAAATATTTTAAGATATATAAAGAGTTGCCCAAATCTAGGACTCTGGTGTCCAACCTAATCAGAATTTGAGTTAACTGGATTCTCAGATGCTGACTTTGCTGGATGTAGAGTGGACAGGAAAAGCACTTCAGGCACATGCCAGTTTCTTGGTGCTAGACTTGTCTCCTAGTTTTATAAAAAGCGGACATCTGTGTCTATATCAACTAGAGAAGCTGAATATATGGAAGCTGGCAGTTGCTGCTCACAGATGCTATGAATACAAAATCAACTCCTGGATTATGGTTACAACTTAAATAATTTAACTCTATTTTGTGACAGTACCAGTGCTATATCTATAGCACAGAATCCAATGCATCATTCTAGAACCAAGCATATAGATGTTAGACATCATTTCATTAGAGAATGTGTGGACAAGAAGAAAATTAATGTTACTTTCATTCCCACTAATTTGAAAAGGGCAGACATCTTCACCAAATTCATGGATGAGAAGAAACATCTATCCTTTATGAATCAACTAGGCATGATGAATGGTGATACTTTAATTTAATTCTCTGTCTGTGGTCGAAGAACTTGCCAAAATTCGTCAACCTGAGATCGACAAACTAAGGGAAGTTCTTGAGATTTTTCGTCGACCTGAGATCGACAAACTCTCTGTGGAAGTCATTTTTCGTCGACCTGAGATCGACGATCTGGCTTCAGAAAAGTTTTCATCGACCTGAGTACGATGAAAAGTTTTCCCCTCTTCTGACTGAGATCGATGAATTCTTTTGACCATAAAACATTTCGTCGACCTCAGATCGAAGATTTCTCTTATTTCGTAGGATGGAATTTGTCGGTTCATATTCTGAAAAACCTTATAACTAGGTTTTCTTCGACCTCCATCCCGCGCTTTCTGTTCCCCGACACTTGATCATTTTGCTTTCTTTTTACAGGTAACTAATGGCGATTACAGCAGGAGCTCTTTCATGAATGAAGTTCGATATGGGTTTCGACATCGATTTCGATTCTTTTCAACAATCATACAAGATCTTCATAGATATTCTGCAGTTATTTGAGGAACTCAATTTGAAGACCCTAATGTCTACCAGAATGAAGATTGCTTGTTTTGAAATAAGGGAATGGGTTTATACTTCATCTACTCCAGATGCTTATACGATGGTTGGATCTATATCGGGTAACGCTGTTTCCTTAACCCCAAATACTCTTTCTGAAATCTTTGGACTAGTTAACGGTGAAGAAGATATTGAACTTGAATCTTCTAAATATGAGGAAATGTTGACTTTAATGGGTTATTGTGGAGACAACCCAAATAAATTGTTGAAAAAGCACCTATCTGCTGGGTATAAATTTCTTGCAGATATAGTCGGTAAAGTGTTGCTGGGCAAGCATACAACCCATGATCACATTAATAGGCAGCAGTTCTTAGTGATGAGTGCTGTGGTAAATAATAAGACTGTTAATTGGGCCAAAATTTTGTTTAATCTGATTAGGAATAAGAACAACAAGAAAGAAGTTTGCTTTGGAAGGATTCTTGGAATCTTCCTTCATACTAAGGCCGCTGAATCCCTAGTCGCCCTGACCATATTCATCAATGCCTCTAAGAGGCTCACCTGCACCTTGTTTGGCAGGTGGGAGAGGAATATCCCAAAGCCGTCCAGGGATTCCTTCTCTAAAACCTCTGAGAGTACTAGGGTAGTACCAGCCACTCCCCACCCTGCAGAAGATAGTTCCATTCCCCCTCTTGACCAAACTCTTTCATCATCCCTCCAACAAATTTCCTCAGCTCCAGCACCTCTACCTATACCTCCTGCTTCCCCCATCCACCCTGCTTCTCCAGTTCATCAACCTACACCTCCTCAGTCCCCCATCATTTCATCCCCAGTTCAACAATAACAACAACTTCTAGAACAATCTCAATCTCCAGATTCTATAACTCCACCTCTATCCCCCCTTCCATCTCATCTTCAAAATCTCACTTCTCTTCCTTCTTTCAACCTTCTTTTATCCCCAAGCAATTCTTTAGATGAACCAATGTTAGATTTTCATCCCTCATCCTCTTCCATCATCAATCCATCTATCTCTACCCAAACCCCTCTAGAATTCTTAGATTCATCTTCTCCCTCCATCTCTCTCATCTTAGCATCCATCACACCCCTTATCAAACAGCTGATAGCAGAGGCTATTTCACATCTTGCTATGTCTATATCTACCCTTGCTGCTCAGCTTTCTGCCTTCTCTATCCCATCCTCTTCAGTCAGGGGCCTGGCTCTAGTAGCCACTAAAACCAGGCAGGGGGAGTTACTCAGTGAAGAGGTTGCTCAAGCAGCAGTAGCAGATATAGTAGCAGTTACAGAATTTCTAGCAAAAGCTGATATTATTGATACTGAATTTATTGATACAGATCTTGTTGAGTTTTTGGATACTGACTTTGAGAGTAATCCTTTGGAAATTCTTTATGGAGATTGCCTCATTGCTCCAGTTTTGACCTAGATTCAGTTCGAAGATCCTTTGATCTTTTGTACATAAATTGTCTTCTTTTTGTATCTTTTCATTATTGTACATATATTGTTTTTTACTCATCTCCCATCAGTTCAGAGACCTTGCAGCAGATACAGAAAAGTTTTGAAGCTCCTGAGCCTGAACTCATCTTAGTTCCAGAGGCTGAGCTTATCTAGGATTTGGATCTGGAAACTGAAGAAGTCCCTGCTGAAATCATTCCACCTCTAGCAGTTCCTCCTCTAGTTGTTCCTCCTCTAGCTAGAAAGTAAGTTCCAAAAGAATTCATTGCTGAGATTTATGTTATGTATGATAATCCTCAAGGATCTTCTGATGATGATCAATCTGATTACTCAGATTCTGATGACAGTAGAAAGAAAATGTCTAAGAAAAGGAAAGCCACTCCTAAGGCAGTTCCAAAGCCAAATCCAAGCAATGACACTCCATACTATATATTGCAAAAGATTACTCCCTACCCTGGTATGCCAAGTTAGATGTGGTTGTCTAAGAATGAGCAGAAAGCAAGAAAGAAGAAGAGAAGGTATAGGTCTCCTCCTTCCTCTCCAGGTTCCTCAGGCAACTTATCTCAAAAATTTGCTTCTATGACAAAAACTTATCAGAGAAACCCATAAAAAGCTATCAATAGTCTTCTTCAAGAAATCGACCTTCAGATTCTTCAAAGAAAGTTCCTACTGAAGAACCAATGCAGGATTATAGTTCAAAAAGGCAAGAGTCTCCTCCAATTCCTTTTGTTGATCCAGAATAGGAGTCTTCTGCCAAGATGGATAGATTCCATGAGCTTATAGGACTTTCTCAGATTAGCAAAGCAAAAGCTGAAGGCAAAGATATTTATCAATTCTCAACTATGTCAAGCTACAGAAAAGAAGAATTGTTCAGGTATGCTAAGGCTAATAAATTTTTCAATGTTGATGATTATATGAAACTGCACCCAGAGGCTGTTGTACCTAGAACTTCATCTCAAACTATGATTGGAGCATCTGACATGCATATGTCAAAGAAAGAAGCTGCCAATTCTAACAGAGTAATCAAATTCAGACAACATTCTGAAGATTTAGACAAAGACAATGCCCAGAAGAAGAAATGAGTTTCTTTTATGTTATTTTCTAGTTGTCTTTTGAACTCTATTCTTTTAGTTTATCATGAAGCACAACTCTGTAAATATCTGCTGAATATTTTTCTTCTATCAGATATATTTTCTTCTATCAGATATATTTTCTTCTATCAGATATATTTTCTTCTGCTTTATGATTGTTTTGTTTTTGTGTTAGTGACCTCACCCAAATAGGGGGATATTGTTGGATCCCTAGTTGGATTTGGGCTTGGTTCACTAACTTAGGCTGAGTGTGACCCAACATTGTATAGCTATGGTCATGTGTTGTAGTCCTAGAGTTTAGGCTAAGTCCTAATTAGTGCTACCTCCTTGGACAAGCAAGAGGTGGACTTCAGAGAATCAGATTTAGCAGCTTTCAGAAGACAGTGATCAGTTCGAAATTCTTCGAACTCAGCTCGATGATCGTCGATCTCAGATCGACGAACTCAGAGTTAATTATCTGAGCTGAGCTCAACATTCTCAAAGCTCAGGTTGACGCTTAGTTTTCTTTTGTCAGTTTCTCAGATCGACGAACTCAAAGTGTAGATTTGGAAAGTTATTCTCAGTTAGTAGATCGCAGAGCTCAGGTCAACGAACTTGAATTCCCTGGTCGACGACCTTTGATCTCAGGTCGATGAATTCTGTTCTGCATTTGAAGAATGATTCCTTCCCTCCTTTGTTCCTTATAAGCAGTATTATTCTGAAAATTTAGTGAAAATATTCTTTTGAATATAACAGCTATTTGGCTACATTAAATGTGCTATTCATCAGAATAAATATTTGCATATTCTATCAAGAAGGCTAGGACTTCGGGTCTAGCCCCTTCATCAGGTGTGTCCGGAGAAACTACATGCCGAGACTAGCGTGCTTGTTATAACTGTGGAAAGCCGGGACACTTTGTCCGAGACTGTTGGAGCGGACGTCCGAAACTCGAAAATAAGCCTGGAGAAACTTATGCAGAGAAGGTAAAGACGCTGGAGTCAATCGCATCCCACAATGCTCCAAGCCAGCCTAGAGTGTACAACCTTGGCCAACAGAAGGACATAAAATAGGCTGACGTGGTGATTGTTATGATTTTAATTAACAGCAGTTTAGCTTTATATACTTGTTGCCTTATGCGTATTAGCTTATAACTGGTTATGCTAGGCTTTATATTGATCCTTGATTGTCTGGCGAGAGCACTGTCTGATATGGGAGCTTCGCATTCCTTTTTGTCTGAAGAATTTGTATCGTGCATCAGAGTACCTTCTTCAATGTCAAGGGACATATTGGATTTGTTGCTTCCTAACGGGTGCTCTATGCGCGCGAATAGAGTTTGTTGCGTAAAGGTAGGGATTGGGAGTCACGAATATGACTTGCAAGTATCGCTACTGTCGATAATGGAGTTCGATGTGATCTTTGGAATGTACTGGCTATCGGAGCAGCGTGCGTACATTGATTGCAACCGTAAGGTGGTCATACTGGTACTGGATACAGATCATGAGATGTCGTTCTCAGGCATGAAGGGGTCAAACAAGACTTTGATGTCTACTCTCCAGGTGGTTAAGGTAGTTCGTAGTGATGCAGAGCTATTTTTCACTTTAGTGGAGGCTTCGAAGCCCAAGCCTTATTTGGATAGCATCCCAGTTATATCTGAGTTTCCTGATGTATTCCCTGAAGATCTCCCTAGAGCTCCACCTCAGCGAGAGATCGACTTCACCATTGAGCTAGTGCGGGGTGCCAAACCTGTGTCACGCTCTCCGTACCATTTAGCGCCTAAGGAGATGGCAGAATTGAAGGTATAACTTCAAGAGCTGTTGGATCAAGGGTATGTGCGTCCAAGTTCGCCGCCTTCGAGTGCACCGGTCCTATTTGTTAAGAAGAAGGACAAAAGCTTATGACTATGTATTAATTACAAGGAGTTGAATAAGCTAACAGAGAAGTATAAGTATCCAATCCAAGGATTGATGATCTGTTATACCAGCTGGTCAGGTCAACTGTGTACTCGAAGATGGATCTTAATCCGGATACTATCAGTTGCGGATAAGGAAAGTTCCCAAGACGTCTTTCAGCACACGTTATGGGAATTATGAGTTCATCGTCATGCCGTTTGGGCTGACGAATGCGCCATCCGGGTTTATGGATTTGATGAATAGGACATTCCGAGAATACTTGGACCAGTTCGTGATAGTTTTTATCGACGATATACTATGTACTCGCAGTGCGAGGATGATCATTTCAAGCATATACACATGGTATTGGAGATCATGAGGAAGAACTAACTGTATGCCAAGTTCTCCAAATGTGAATTTTGGTTGTCCTCAGTAGCATTCCTTGGTCACGTAGTTAACGGTGAAGGAATTGTGGTGGATCCGACAAAGATAGTTATGATACGTGAATGGCCTGTGTTGTCTACCGTGGCAAAAGTCCGGAGTTTTCTTGGACTTGCTGGCTATTAAAGGTGATTTATGGAGACTTCTCGCGGATAGCGTTGCCCCTAACTACTCTGACAAGAAAGGACCATAAGTTTGTTTGGTCGCCGGAGTGCGCACAAGCTTTAAAAGATCTAAAGTGTCGTCTGACCACGACGCTTGTCTTAGGTTTGCCATGTGGTATAGAGGGCTATGAGATTTACAGTGATGCCTCTAGGAGTGGGTTAGGCTGTGTTTTGCTCTAGCACAGGAAGGTGATAGCCTATGGATCATGCCAATTGAAGGTGTATGAGAGGAATTACATGGTCCATGATTTGGAGTTGGAGGTCGTGGTATTCACTCTCAAGCTTTGGAGGCATTATTTGTATGGTGTAAAGGTCGATATTTATTCAGACCACAAGAGCCCGAAGTATCTGATAGATCAGAAGGACCTGAACATGCGTCAGTGAAGGTGGATGGAGTTCCTCGGGGACTACACCTTTAAGATTCATTATATTCCCGGGAAGGGGAATGTCATGGCAGATGTGCTGAGCCGTAGGATGCCTGCACGGGCCAACTGGTTGTAGTTGCACGACGAGCGGCTCATTCATAATTTGGAGGATTTGGAGATCTCTTGTATTGATAATTTATCTAGTGCAAACGCATGCTTGAGGGTGACGGAGGTTCAATACGACCTCGCAGACAGGATTCGACAGGCCTTGGAGTTGGATGTAATCTTGAAACGTCACTTGGCAGAGTTCGTGGATGCGTCGAATGACCAATTCTCTGTTGTTGATGGCTTGTTATGGAATAGTGGTCGATTGTGCATCCCTAATGTTACGAAGTTGTGAGAATAATTGATGTACGAGGTGCATTTTACCAAGTACTCAATTCACCCTGGGAGCACAAAGATGTTCAAAGACATGAAGAGACTGTTCTGGTGGCCAGGTATGAAGAAAGACATAGCGGTATACATGGTGAAGTGTCAGACTTGTGCCTTGGTAAAGGAAGAATGGCAGAACCTTGGGGGATTTTTGAAGTCCTTTCCTATACCAGAGTGGAAATTTGATGACATCTCCATGGATTTCGTGCACAGTTTGCCGAGATCGTACAAAGGGAATAATGCCGTTTGTGTGATTGTTGGTCATTTAACGAAGGTGTCACACTTTATACCTAATAAGAAGGATGATTCAGTGGAGAAGATAGCGAAGCTTTATGTAAACAGCATAGTCCGTTTGCACGGCATACCCCGAAGCATCGTTAGTGATTGAGATGGTCAGTTCACGACGAATGACTAGAGGCTCATTCATTAGTTTTTGGGTATCAAGTTGCATTTCAGTACGACCTTTCACCCACAGACAGATGGTCAAACTGAAAGGGTGAACAGGAAAATGGAAGATATGCTTCGTATGTGTGCCTTGGATTTTGGGAAAAGGTAGGAGGACCATCTTTACATGATTGAATTCACTTATAACAACAGCTACCAAGCCAGTATTCAGATGATACCTTTTGAGGCTTTATACGGGAGGAGGTGTCATACACCTTTGGCTTGGGTAGAAATAGGAGAAATGAAATTGTACAAGCGGAGGGACGTTGAAGATGCTACTTCAACGATACGGTTGATTCGGGAATGGCTACTGATTGCTCAAGAGAGATAGGCCAAATACTACAACACCAAGCATCAGAATATGGAGTTTGTGGTGGGCGACTGGGTATACCTCAAGATAAAGCCGTTTAAAGGCGTATCAAGGATTCGTCGCTTAAAGAAGCTTAGTTCAGAGGTACGTTTGGCCTTTTGAGATCTTGGAGAAGGTTGGTGAAGCCGCCTATCGGTTGGCTCTCTCGGTGGAGTTGAGCGGATTGCATGATGTGTTCCACATCTCGGTGCTGCAGAAGGCTATTCAAGAGCCTACTCAAGTGGTTGCTGCTAATAGGGTGTCGGTCGATAGTGGATTGATGACGAAGGTCAAGCCTATTTGGATCGAGGACGTAGAAGTCAAACAGTTGCGGAATAAGTCCATTAAAATGGTCAAGGTTCTTTGGGACAACTGTGGTCGAGAAGAGTTGTCTTGGGAGCGCGAGAAATCTATGAGGGAGGAATTCCCTGAGCTTTTTCTCTAAGGTAATCAGTTGTACTGTTTGTTTTCTTGTAACCCTTTAACGTCAATTTCAGGACAAAATTTCTTTAAGTGGGGGAGATTTGTAACGCCACAATTTCTTGAGGCATGAGTTACTTCCCTGGGGGTTACCACCCGACGGTAGCTAGTTATTGCGTGGCGGTAACTCCAGGGTTTGCATTTGTCGAGTGTAGAAAACGTCGAGATCTCAAGAAAGACGTTACTGTGTAGCGGTAGCTCAGATCTCTCGACGCTCTCAATGCCTCTGCTCTTGCTAGCGCGCGGAGGTACTTTTAACGCCGATGATAGCTGTGGTGATTTATTTGGCAAAGCTCTCGGGAAGTTACCGCGTAGCGTTAGCCTTACCGCGGAGTGGTAGCATAGCAGTTATGACGCATCTGCGTGTCAATGCCCAATTCGAGTTTAGGGGCGGCGGCATCCTCAAGAAGCAAAATGATTGAGTTATCGCGCGACGGTAACTTCCTACCGCATGGCGGTAGCTCTGGTAAACTAAATTCTTAGAGGAATCCTGACCGTCCACTGGTTTTACTTAGAGATTCGATGGCTGGTGCGTGCCTCTGCGGGTATATGGTCGTGAATTAGGTTTTCCTAACTCATTTCTTCATTTGCTTTCTCTTTCTAAGTACTAGAGAGAAGGGAGAGTGAAGAAGGAAGAGATCCTGCCGCCATTGGAGTTCTGAAGCTCTGATTCGCAAGCCAAGTCCGGATCTGTGGATGCAAGAGCGTTGCGGTCGTACTCATCCGTCTAGATCTTTGGCATGACACCGAAGAAATCACAAAGGGTAACGATTCTCTACTTGGACATGTGAAGACCTCTTCCTTTTTGCATAGGAAACCCTCTCCCTCGAGTGTGCGGTGAGTGTGTTTGAAATCGTAGTACTTACAAAGGCATGGTGTGTGAAGCCCATCCGGACAAGTTGGTATGGATTGGTGATGTTTTCATTATGCATGAAATGTCGGAGAAGACTTCGTGTTGTATGTTTTTGAGTTTCTACGCGGCAGATTACAACAGGGAACTTTGGGGACTAACCTCAACGAGCACCCGAAAAACTGGGCAGAAACGCATTTTTGCCAGGTACCGCGTCATGGTAGAGTTACCTCCGGCGGTAGCTCTGTGAGAGAGCTGTTGTGAGGCCTGTCTCGCGGAGACCTGGGGGCCAGTATATGGGGCTGAGAGCTCTGGGAGCCTAGCTTGGTGGACTGAGTGCCGACCTTGTGCATAACTGGGTTATGTACTATTGTAAGATCGATTCATCGGGAATCGGGGAGGCTGACCCGCGTCGATGACTTAAATTGACATGACGATGTGAGCAACGGGTTTAGCTGAACCGTACCCGCTCCATGTGGTTCGGTTAAAGAGACCTAATGTACGTGGCACTTATCAGGGGCATAAAGGGCGAGTCTTAGGATACGACCGAAAAGACTTAAATGCTCATGATGGTTGCCGTCCTGGGGGCGGTGGTAAAGCCTCAGAATGGACCAGATTCAACGAGAATGTGCCCTGAGAGCACGGGGTGTGTGGCTGTGCGTGCCTACTATAGGTCTGGGGTGAAGTGTACTTTAATTGTACTTTCTATACCATGGTTGAATATACTAAAGTAATGCAGGGAAGAAGAACCGCCACCCCGAGCAAGCGGTGTGGTCGTAATAATTTGGTCAGCTTTAGCTGACCGTTGTCTTATTTTACCACCGTTCAGTGGATTGTTGTGCAGGAACAGGTGAGTAAAGTGGTAAGTAGCGGGCTGAAGCCCTTATTGTTGTGCTACCCCTTGAAGGCCAAAGCGAAGTGTTTTCTTTACTATTGTCATGTGTGGCCGGCCTGCGTGCCGAAGTATTTAAAACACTTATTGTTTAAGCAAACTATTATAAGGCCTTAAGGCAATGTCTTTTTCTTATGTTCTATCATTCCTATTAAGGCTGTAGTGGACATTCATGTGTTGTTTATGAGTTCTTATAACTATCTTAAAAAGCTTTCGCTAGAATGCTTTGAGTTAAGATTCGAATTCCTATGGTAGTTTGTTGGTATTAATACATAACTCCATTAACTGTCCGTGGTATATGGACGTGGGTCCCCGGCCAGACCCTCTGTTATATCCCATGTGACGGATGGGGGTGTTACATATATGACGAGCCGAGGACTCCTATTTATAGGTGTGGGGAGGAGTGTCGTCACCACCCATAACGATAGTATAACCGCTCGTCAAACCTATCAGCTAACACCATATATCTACACAGAGCGGATACCAACACAAGTTCACCAAGGTTGCACCATCGATAAGGCCAGATAGATGAACAGTAAACTATGCCTAGCATCAAACCATTCTGGAAAACACAACATAGGTAGACTACCAAACACCAGCACCAGACCGCGCAACCCTGCGGAAACTACTTCCAATCCGCGCAAACTATAGCCCATGACTTGGAACAAATTCTAAGTCTAGTCAATCTGTCGAGCTCGGCGAATACCAAAAGCAGTCCGCAAACAAGGATAACTTGGCGAGCTAGGAAATAATCTAGACTTAGTCCCATAGATAGGGTCCACCACAAGCTCTGTAGTCTACCAGTAACTACGCCACCTTATACCAAGACCACGCCCACTAAACAACACTAGTTCGCCAACTTGCAGACTGCTCCATTAGACTGTGCGACCTCCAGGTAAACCAGTCTGCAAACCTGTGCCAACCTCCGTGATCTGACATCTAGATTACAAGTACAGAACAATGACGGACACCGATGATCTCCAGAAGAGTCCGACACAAACTACGTGATGCGGGGCCATGGTTTCTACGGATTATACTATGCGTTCTTAGATTTGACAATTAAAATAAAATAACCAGCGCGTTGTTGTTCTACTTAGCACTATCAGATATCCAAGCAGTTAATGACACAATTTCAATATTAACCAATTAATCAATGCAAAGGGACGCTACCCCTTATTTTTGATTGAACAAGGGCTATATGCCAATGTTCGCTCAAGCAAAAAGGACCCACCCGATCCGGCCAATTAGCCAATCAAACTAAATTACGCGCAAACATTCACAAGGCCAATACAAGAATATCCGGACTAAATAAGTGATTTAAAACTTATTCCAAAATAATCCCCAAAAATTAATTAACAAGTGGGTTGCTTATCGGCTCCAAATTACAAAAAAATATTCGGACGATTTATGCTTGAAAATTTAGATTTTAATTAAGCACAATATTCAATATAAATCAGAACAATTTACAAGCCTTCTGATTCCACCAAAATCTCACAATAATAAGAAGAAGCACACAAGGAAGAGTTTAGAAATCGTTACCCAAAACCCAAGAGATCCGTCCCAAAAAATGAGTGGAGGACGCACACACGAAGGTGGTAGATTCTCTATTTCCACGCAAGTCCTCGGATCCTCACCGAACGATGAAGACGGGAGCTGTTTTCCTTTTGCAAGCCCTAGGAGAGGGAGAAACCTTGAAAAGTAACAAATATGGAAATAGGAGAGAGGAAAGGTGGTGGTCAAATTTTGAAGGGCCAGGGGGAGGGCTCGGGTTTGATGTGGGGGAGAGAAAAGAGGAGAAGGGTGAAGCTCTCACTAGGAGGAGGAGAGGAGGAGGAGATGAGAAGTAGAGGGGAGGGAGATGGCCGGCGGCCAAGAGGAAGGAGGCTATAGGGGGGACGAAATTTGAGAGGAGGAAGAAGGAGGGGGAAAAGATCTCAAGGAAGATTTTAGGTGATTTCCAATTGTTTTCTTCATTCACTAATTAATCCTTCATAACATGGCTATATATAGCCTACACCACTCAATCTCCCTCCAATCAACATTCAAAATTCAAAATTTAAAATGAAAATTATGATGGTTATAAGCACCCATCATAATACAAGAAATGAAATAATTAAAACAACCTATGATGGTTATAAGCACCCATCATTACAAGAATTATTTAAATGCAATAAACATAAAGATGCTTGAAATAAAATTGCTTAAAATAATAAAATTATTAAAAATATATAATTATAATTATTTAATTTATAATTATATATTTTTATAAAATGGCGGCGGACGTCGAGTAAAACATGTGGCGGAGGTGGCGGTAGCGTCGTGGAAGAAAAGCCATCCTCGAGCTTGCGGCAGCGATCGTCCCAATCAACAAACTCTCTCCGATGGGGATCAATGGCGGCCGCATCATCAACATCCACATCAATCCTCCCCCACTCAAAAGTACTCATCACCGATGAGTGGCCCATGGGTGAAGAACCGTCAAAAGCAGTAGCAGCATGGGGCAAATCTGGCCCCGCTATCAGTGTCGTACTAGCATGTACATCCATCAGCGCTTAGAACCTGTCTGGCAAAGAAACAAAAAAACTTCCGAGGAAACTCGAAAGGGTGTCAAGCAAAACAAATAAAGCTAACATCTTACCATCCGGTTCAAGAACCAAGGAGTCAACGTGGAAAATAGACATGACAGTACTAACACTCCCCAACCCAAAAGAATATTTAGTGGTAGGAAGAAACGATGGAGAAATACACTCAGGTGGAACAGAGACGTACAGTAAAAAGTCCGAAAACTTGAAATAAAGTGAAACACCATGTGCTATATAAAAATCTAAAATAAAAGCATAAAATCCGACGTTCTTCATAATTTTGGATGGGTCGGCGTTCCTACATATTAATTTATTATCGGAGCCAGAAGGCATCCGCTTGGGGACTGACCAGACTAAACCCAAATCATTAGCTCTAGCGTTGGACAGTCTCAGAAAGGAGTGGAAGTGTGTACGACATAACTTAAGGTGAAATACTAACGTCCAAGACACATGAGGAGAGAATCCATGTGCTACATGACTAGACCCAAATACAGAGGATAAAGGGGTTAAGTCAGGTGGCATGGGAGCTTTAAAATCAGAAATTATTTCGGTGGAGGGTAACGTTTTCGTTTTAAATTTGGAATTAAGTTTTGATTTAAAAATTTCGTAATGAATAGCCAACAGAAAACGCTCGTCACCAACTACGTTCACCATTATGCGCGTGTACGGGTCATCAAAAGGAGGGGGATAAATGCGAGCGTTCAGGCTTGGCAAATAAGTGTGTCGAGGGGACATCACATCATAAGGCACCATAGACAAGGTATCACTAGAAGTCCAATTCGATACCTCAAAACTCGGATTTGACGTCCAAGAAATATCGTCCGACTGCAAGCCATTAAAATCATAAGAAAATTCAAACAGTGGATTCGCCCTTACGGAAAACTCATCCGACATGTCTTCCAATACGTTATGTATATCATATGATTCAGACTCAGCGATCGGGTCATAGACCGACACCAAAACTACGAGATCAGGCGGCACTAAGGGGACCACCTCTAGTGGTACTGGCAGAGTGAACTCAGGGCGTACCGTAAGACTACTATAATCAGACGTACCACACTCGTGTCCTAAATAGTCTGCTCGTTGAGTCAACGGGTCAGGAGAAAAATTCGGTAATACAACGATCGGGAGAGAGTTAAGATCACATTCAAATTCAGGCAACGAAATTAGCATCAGGGGATGCTCATCCGGCTCCATTTCAATAACGTCTTCCAGAGTTATGACTCCCTCACTAAGACAATCTTCCAACGCAACGGTCAGGACATCAGTAGCAGTAAAAATCTCAGGGGCGGGCACTTCGATATGTCTCGGGCTTGAAATATCAAGCTCAAGTCCTAACAGATCGTCACCTGAATCATGGCTGGGTAAGCTCGCATCAAAATAGAAATCTTCCGACTCATCCAGTTTATCACCCGACTTAGGCTCAACAGAGAATTCCATGTCAATCAAGGTAGACAACGCGGACATATCGTCGGAGGGAAATGGAGATGATTCTTCGGGGAAGAAGTCGTCATCCAGGTCACTAGGGTAACCAGTCTCCTCAATGTCGCTACCATCGTCAGTGATAATAGCCTCGTCCTTAGTGACGGGCACACTCGTAATCACAGCCTCAGACTCAATCATGCTAATAGGAACACTCTCACCCTGTGGGCTCATGGCATTCCTAGCACTTACTTCTAATGACCTAGGGATAAAGGTCCTAAGTTTCTCTTTCCTCTCATAGGTAGGTGTACTCATGCTTGAGATAATCAGATCTTTGCGGGGCAAGTATCTAGCGTGAGGCTTATAGTCATTCCTACAATCAGGAAATTGGGAATGATAGTAGGTAGGGTAATACTCATCCGTTAAGTAATTTTTCATAATCTGCTAACCTATACGTGGGTCGATGGAGGGCATTCCTAAACGTCTTTCCTCATTGAGCTAGAAGGTATGGGCTCGACCAAATAATTGCAGTCTCGCAACGGGAATCCCGTGGGGATCCACAATACAATATTTCTCAAAATAATGCTCCATGTCGTTCACCCAACTTAGAAACACTCACGGTCCACCTAGCCCAGCATATGTCGGAGCAGGAAGCCTAACACGCCTAGAGGTGAGCGGTGAAACTTGATTAGCCTTTAGTTGGCCAATCAACCCCTTAATCTCTTCCACTACCGGGCAATGGAATGACATTCTAACTTTCATGACGGAACCTAAAGGTTTCATTCGGGAAACGTGAACATCGTAGGCCATTTCAGAGGGAACCGGAGAGAACACTCAACCGGAACCGGTGCAGATGCAAAGAAGAAAATAGCCTGGTCCTATTTATTTTTAAAGATAGATATGTTCCCGCTAATATTTCAAAATAATATATAAATTTTTTTTTGATATTCTTGTTGGCTAAAATATGGAGATTATTAATTAATTTTTTTATGATTTTTTTATTGCTGAAATTAAAATTTAGCCGACTATTAGCAGACCACAAAATTATTTTTTTTTGTTTTAATTTGGAGAAAAATTTGAAATTTTGAATTTGAAATTTTGAAATTTGAAATTTGAAATTGGAAATTTGAAATTTTAATTTTGAATTTTAAATTTTGAAATTTGAAATTTGAAATTTGAAAATTAAATTTTGAATTTTGAAATTTGAAATTTGAAATTTGAATTTTGAATTTTGAAATTTGAAATTTGGAATTTCGAAATTTGAAATTTGAAATTTTAATTTTGAATTTTTAAATTTTAAATTTGAAATTCGAAATTTGAATTTTAAATTTTGAGAGGGGGAGGAGTGCCAATTAGGAAATTGACGAGAACCTCCCTCTGATACCAAATTGATGCAGGGCCATGATTTCTACGGATTATACTACGCGTTCTTAGATTTGACAATTAAAATAAAATAACCAGCGCGCTGTTGTTCTACTTAGCACTATTGGATATCCAAGCAGTTAATGACACAATTTCAATATTAACCAATTAATCAATGCAAAGGGACGCTACCCCTTATTTTTGATTGAACAAGGGCTATATGCCAATGTTCGCTCAAGCGAAAAGGACCCACCCGATCTGGCCATTTAGCCAATCAAACTAAATTACGCGCAAACATTCACAAGGCCAATACAAGAATATCCGAACTAAATAAGTGATTTAAAACTAAGTCCAAAATAATCCCCAAAAATTAATTAACAAGAGGGTTGCTTACCCGCTCCAATTTACATAAAAATATTCGGACGATTTAGGCTTGAAAATTTAGGTTTTAATTAAGCACAATATTCAATATAAATCAGAACAATTTACCAGCCTTCTGATTCCACCAAAATCTCACAATAATAAAAAGAAGCACACAAGGAAGGGTTTAGAAATCGTTACCCAAAACCCAAGAGATCCGTCCACAAAAATGAGTGGAGGACGCACACACGAAGGTGGTAGATTCTCTATTTACACGCAAGTCCTCGGATCCACACCGAATGATGAAGACGCGAGCCGTTTTCCTTTTGCAAGCCCTAGGAGAGGGAGAAACCTTGAAAAGTCACAAATATGGAAATAGGAGAGAGGAAAGGTGGTGGTCAAATTTTGAAGGGTAAGGGGGAGGGCTCGGGTTTGATGTGGGGGAGAGAAAAGAGGAGAAGGGTGAAGCTCTAACTAGGAGGAGGAGAGGAGGAGGAGAATGAGAAGTAGAGGGGAGGGAGATGGCCGGCGGACAAGAGGAAGAAGGCTATAGGGGGGCCGAAATTTGAGAGGAGGAAGAAGGAGGGGGAAAAGATCTCAAGGAAGATTTTAGGGGATTTCAAATTGTTCTCTTCATTCACTAATTAATCCTTCATAACATGGCTATATATATCCTACACCACTCAATCTCCCTCCAATCAACATTCAAAATTAAAAATTCAAAATGATAATTATGATGGTTATAAACACCCATCATAATACAAGAAATGAAATAATTAAAACAACCTATGATGGTTATAAGCACCCATCATTACCTGAATTATTTAAATGCAATAAACATAAAGATGCTTGAAATAAAATTGCTTAAAATAATAAAATTATTAAAAATATATAATTATAATTATTTAATTTATAATTATATATTTTTATAAAATGGCGGCGGACGTCGAACAAAACATGTGGCGGAGGTGGCGGTGGCGTCGTGGAAGAAAAGCAATCCTCGAGCTTGCGGCAGCGATCGTCCCAATCCACAAACTCTCTCCGATGGGGATCAATGGCGGCCGCATCATCAACGTCCACATCAATCCTCCCCCACTCAAAAGTACTCATGACCGATGAGTGGCCCATGGGTGAAGAACCGTCAAAAGCAGTAGCAGCATGGTGCAAATCTGGCCCCGCTATCAGTGTCGTACTAGCATGTACATCCATCAGCGCTGAGAACCCGTCTGGCAAAGAAACAACAAGACTTCCGAGGAAACTCGAAAGGGTGTCAAGCAAAAGAAATAAAACTAACATCTTACCATCCGGTTCAAGAACCAAGGAGTCAACGTGGAAAATAGACATGACAGTACTAACACTCCCCAACCCAAAAGAATATTTAGTGGTAGGAAGAAACGATGGAGAAATACACTCAGGTGGAACAGAGACGTACAGTAAAAAGTCCGTAAACTTGAAATAAAGTGGAACACACTGTGCTATATAAAAATCTAAAATAAAAGCATAAAATCCGACGTTCTTCATAATTTTGGATGGGTCGGCGTTGTTACATATTAATTTATTACCGGAGCCAGAAGGCATCCGCTCGGGGACTGACCAGACTAAACCCAAATCACTAGCTCTAGCGTCGGACAGTCTCAGAAAGGAGTGGAAGTGTGTACGATATAACTTAAGGTGAAATACTAACGCCCAAGACACATGAGGAGAAAATCCATGTGCTACATGACTAGACCCAAATACAGAGGATAAAGGGGTTAAGTTAGGTGGCATGGGAGCTTTAAAATTAGAAATTATTTTGGTGGAGCGTAACGTTTTCGTTTTAAATTTGGAATTAAATTTTGATTTAAAAATTTCGTAATGAATAGCCAGCAGAAAACGCTCGTCACCAACTACGTTCACCATTATGCGCGTACACGGGTCATCAAAAGGAGGGGGATAAATGCGAGCGTTCAGGCTTGGCAAATAAGTGTGTCAAGGGGACATCACATCATAAGGCACCATACCCAAGGTATCACTAGAAGTCTAATTCGATACCTCAAAACTCGGATTTGACGTCCAAGAAATATCGTCCGACTGCAAGCCATTAAAATCATAAGAAAATTAACACAGTGGATTCGCCCTTACAAAAAACTCATCCGACATGTCTTCCAATACGTTATGTATATCATGTGATTTAGACTCAGTGATCGGGTCATAGACTGGCACCAATACTACGAGATCAGGCGGCACTAAGGGGACCACCTTTGGTGGTACTAGCAGATTGAACTCAGGGCGTACCGTAAGACTACTATAATCAGACGTACCGCACTCGTGAACTAAATAGTCTGCTCGTTGAGTCAACGGGTCAGGAGAAAAAGTCGGTAATACTACGATCGGGAGAGAGTTAAGATCACATTCAAATTCAGGCAACGGAATTAGCATCAGGGGATGCTCATCCGGCTCCATTTCAATAACGTCTTCCAGAGTTATGACTCCCTCACTAAGACAATCTTCCAACGCATCGGTCAGGACATCAGTAGCAGTAAAAATCTCAGGGACGGGCACTTCAATATGTCTCGGGCTTGAAATATCAAGCTCAAGTCCTAACAGATCGTCACCTGAATCATGACTGGGTAAGCTCGCATCAAAATAGAAATCTTCCGACTCATCCAGTTTATCACCCGACTTAGGCTCAACAGAGAATTCCATGTCAATCAAGGTAGACAACGCGGACATATCGTCGGAGGGAAATGGAGATGATTCTTCGGGGAAGAAGTCGTCATCCAGGTCACTAGGGTAACAAGTCTCCTCAATGTCGCTACCATCGTCAGTGATAATAGCCTCGTCCTTAGTGACGGGCACACTCGTAATCACAACCTCAGACTCAATCATGCTAATAGGAACACTCTCAACCTGTAGGCTCATAGCATTCCTAGCACTTACTTCTAATGACCTAGGGATAAAGGTCCTAAGTTTCTCTTTCCTCTCATAGGTAGGTGTACTCGTGCTTGAGATAATCAGATCTTTGCGGGGCAAGTATCTAGCGTAAGGCTTATAGTCATTCCTACAATCAGGAAACTGGGAACAATAGTAGGTAGGGTAATACTCATCCGTTAAGTAATTTTTCATAATCTACTAACCTATACGTGGGTCGACGGAGGGCATTCCTAAACGTCTTTCCTAATTGAGCCAGAAGGTATGGGCTCGACCAAATAATTGCAGTCTCGCAACGGGAATCCTGTGGGGATCCACAATACAATATTGCTCAAAATAATGCTCCATGTCGTTCAACCAACATAGAAACACTCACGGTCTACCTAGCCCATCATATGTCAGAGCAGGAAGCCTAACACGCCTAGAGGTGCGCGGTGTAACTTGATTAGCCTTTAGTTGGCCAATCAACCCCTTAATCTCTTCCACTACCGGGCAATGGAATGACATTCTAACTTTCATGACAGAACCTAAAGCTTTCATTCGGGAAACGTGAACATCGTAGGCCATTTCAGAGGGAACCGGAGAGAACACTCAATCGGAACCGGTGCAGATGCAAAGAAAAAAATAGCCTGGTCCTATTTATTTTTAAAGATAGATTTGTTCCCGCTAATATTTCAAAATAATATATAATTTTTTTTTGATATTCTTGTTGGCTAAAATATGGAGATTATTAATTAATTTTTTTATGATTTTTTTATTGCTGAAATTAAAATTTAGCCGACTATTGGCAGACCACAAAATTATTTTTTTTGTTTTAATTTGGAGAAAAATTTGAAATTTTGAATTTTGAAATATGAAATTTGAAATTGGAAATTTGAAATTTTAATTTTGAATTTTAAATTTTGAAATTTGAAATTTGAAATTTCGAAATTTGAAATTTGAAATTTGAAATTTTAATTTTGAATTTTGAAATTCGAAATTTGAAATTTGAAATTTAAAATTTGAAATTTCAAATTTCAAATTTCAAATTTGGAATTTCGAAATTTGAAATTTAAAATTTGAAATTTTAATTTTGAATTTTTAAATTTGAAATTTGAATTTCGAAATTCGAAATTTGAAATTTGAAATTTGAAATTTTGAATTTTAAATTTTGAGAGGGGGAGGAGTGCCAATTAGGAAATTGACGAGAACCTCCCTCTGATACCAAATTGATGCAGGGCCATGGTTTCTACGGATTATACTACACGTTCTTAGATTTTACAATTAAAAGAAAATAACCAGCGCGCTGTTGTTCTACTTAGCACTATCGGATATCCAAGCAGTTAATGACACAATTTCAATATTAACCAATTAATCAATGCAAAGGGACGCTACCCCTTATTTTTGATTGAACAGGGCTATATGCCAATGTTCGCTCAAGCGAAAAGGACCCACCCGATCTGGTCATTTAGTCAATCAAACTAAATTACGCGCAAACATTCACAAGGCCAATACAAGAATATTCGGACTAAATAAGTGATTTAAAACTAATTCCAAAATAATCCCCAAAAATTAATTAACAAGTGGGTTGCTTACCCGCTCCAATTTACATAAAAATATTCGGACGATTTAGGCTTGAAAATTTAGATTTTAATTAAGCACAATATTCAATATAAATCAGAACAATTTACCAGCCTTCTGATTCCACCAAAATCTCACAATAATAAGAAGAAGCACACAAGGAAGAGTTTAGAAATCGTTACCCAAAACCCAAGAGATCCGTCCACAAAAATGAGTGGAGGACGCACACACGAAGGTGGTAGATTCTCTATTTCCACGCAAGTCCTCGGATCCGCACCGAACGATGAAGACGCGAGCCGTTTTCCTTTTGCAAGCCCTAGGAGAGGGAGAAACCTTGAAAAGTCACAAATATGGAAATAGGAGAGAGGAAAGGTGGTGGTCAAATTTTTAAGGGCAAGGGGGAGGGCTCGGGTTTGATGTGGGGGAGAGAAAAGAGGAGAAGGGTGAAGCTCTCACTAGGAGGAGGAGAGGAGGAGGAGAATGAGAAGTAGAGGGGAGGGAGATGGCTGGCGGCCAAGAGGAAGGAGGCTATAGGGGGGCCGAAATTTGAGAGGAGGAAGAAGGAGGGGGAAAAGATCTCAAGGAAGATTTTAGGGGATTTCAAATTTTTTTCTTCATTCACTAATTAATCCTTCATATATGGCTATATATAGCCTACACAACTCAATCTCCCTCTAATCAACATTCAAAATTCAAAATTCAAAATGAAAATTATTATGGTTATAAACACCCATCATAATACAAGAAATGAAATAATTAAAACAACCTATGATGGTTATAAGCTCCCATCATTACATGAATTATTTAAATGCAATAAACATAAAGATGCTTGAAATAAAATTGCTTAAAATAATAAAAATATTAAAAATATATAATTATAATTTTTTAATTTATAATTATATATTTTTATAAAATGGCTGCGGACGTCGAGCAAAACATGTGGCGGAGGTGGCGGTGGCATCGTGGAAGAAAAGCCATCCTCGAGCTTACGGTAGCGATCGTCCCAATCCACAAACTCACTCTGATGGGGATCAATGGCGGCCGCATCATCAACGTCAACATCACTATGGTTAGAAAATCCTAACTGCCCGGTATACCAAGGATGCTTGCTGACCCAAATCGCAAGAACTACCGACAACCTGTCAAAGGCACTACCAATGCTGTCTTCCAGGCTGCGGTGGACTCTAAAATCTATTCGGTTAGACTAGTCTAACCTCCCAGCTCCACTTATACTACCACTTCAATAATTTCAACACTCGCCCTTGAAGTGGGAGGTGGAAACTAGCCTGAGCAATCATTGTAACTGAATAAACGGTCCCTTTGACAGTGGCTTCATGAAGATGTCCGCGACATTATCCTCGCTCTGCACATGCTCAACCATCAGAGACCTCTCCAATACCCTCTCTCGAATGAAGTGATGCTTGATCTCGAGGTGCTTCTTTTATGCATGACAAACTGGATTGCTAACAAGTTTGAGAGCACGCTAATTATCACCGCGAAGTAGAGTAGAACATCACACCTCCTAATGGTTGTCATCCACCTCCGAAGCCTTGTATTCATCTTCTATAGTGGAGATGGACACCAAGTACTACTTCTTACTACACCAAGAAATAGCCGTCGATCCTGTAAAAAAGACATAACCAGACGTCGACTTCCAATCATATGTATCCCCTCCATAATCCGCGTTCATATAGCCATGCAGACTGAAGCTCATGTCCCTCTTATAAAAGAGACCCTATTGGGTTCGACGTTCCTTAACTTGACCCGTGACGCTCTACTACTTATTTAAGAAATTAAGTAGCGCCCTTTCCAATAGTCCGGTCTTTTGGATCAGTTGGGTATGCGCTTGATCCTATATTTGGTATCAGAGGAGGTCACAGGTTCAAGACCGGGGGGGCTATTAAATCCCGTTTTTTTCCTTCTACCTGTGTGGGTCCGGTGGGTCAGACAACCGTGGACATGTGGTAACCCCACCACTGAGCCATGTGGGCCATGTGGTAACCCCACCTCTGAGCCGATGGGTTGTGCTCGACACCAGGGGGTATTGTTGGGTACGACATTCCTTCACTTGACCCTTGGTGCTCTGCTACTTATTTAAGAAATTAAGTAACGCACTTTCAAACAGTCTGGGCTTTTGTAACAGTTGGGTATACACTTGATCCTATAGACCCATCTCTGAGATAGACTTGACATACTTCAGAATTCCTTTAGCCACCTTTAAATGAGGTTTCTGTGGCTCCGCCATATACCGACAAAACCAACCCACTGCATAAGAAATATCCTACCTAATAATAGTCAAATATATATGACTCCCCATGAGAGCCCGAAACACCAAAGGTTCTGTAAGAACCCTTCCCTTATCTTGTTAGAGATTTAACCCGACCTCTAGAGGAGTAGAACAACTCTTACCTTCCCCTTGTCAAATCACTTGACGATCCTCTCTGTATAGCCCTTTTGGGAAATGAGCACGCCATTCTTCTAACACTCCATTTCGAGCCACGGGAAATGGTGGAGCTTACCCAGATCCTTCATCTCGAACCGAATAGCTAGCTTAGACCGAAGCCTAGCTACTTCCTCCTCCAAGTTCCACGTGAAGATCATATCGTCAACATATAACAGAATGAGGAACTGAAGCTCCTCCTACTTCTTAACGAATATACTGGAATATGAGCCTATAACAAAGTAACCGTAGAAATGGAGATATTCTGCGATCTTCTCATACCACACCCAAGGCATTAGCTCCAGATTATAGAGGGCCTTCTTTAGCTTGCAGACGTGTCCGGGATGTTCTTTAGATATATAACATGATGGTTGCACCATGAAGATGCCCTTGTTAATCTCATCGTAAAGGAAAGTATTCTTCATGTCGAGTTGCTAAATTTTTCACCCTTAGCAAGCCTCCAAGGAAACCACCACCCGTACAGAAGTCATCTTGGTCATTGGGATAAATGTCTCCTCATAATCCTCCCTATACTATTGAGAGAACCACCGTGCCACAAAGCAAGCCTTGTAACGCTTGATGCTTCCGTCAGCCTTCTTCTTCAGCTTATACTTTCACTTGCACGTCACAGGAGTGATGTCATTGACTTTGGGCACAAGATCCCAAGTCACAATCTTCCTAAAGGCGACCATCTCCACATTCATGGCATCCTCCCTCTCCTTGATTCCAGTGGTGTTCTCAAAGCAAGATGGTTCACGTTCATCTAAGGGACTTACAAAGAAACATGACACTAAACTCACCATATTCCCATCCCTATACCAAGCTGGTGGAATAATTTTCCTCTAAGACCTCCACAGGGCTTGACCCTTATCCACCACTCCCGCTACTTCTTCAAAACTAGCTCTGATCCCGGCCACACCAGGATCATCTCTCCCACTGCTCCCAGATCCAGAAGCCTCCACCCTAGAGCTAGATACCATCGGAGCACCGAGTGACACAGGAAACTCTACTAGAAGATCCTCATCAGCTTCTCCTTGGCCCATACCTAACCTGCTCTCTTGTAGCTCCACAGACGAGCTACCCTGGTATGATGTAAGTTTGTCGAATATAACGTCTCTCGAGATGACGAACTTCTTTGTTGCAGGATTCATGTACTTCTATCCCTTCTTCCACTTATCATACCCAATAAAAACTAGCTTTCGTGCATTCACATCAAGCTTTGCCCTAAGAGTGTCCAGAACGTGGACGTAGCAGGTAGACCCGAACACCCAAAGATGTTTGACACTGGGCTTCTATTTGAACATCAACTCATGATGGGATCTCATATTGTTCGGATTGATGGGCATCCTTATTATGACATATGCAACACAAGCCATCCCCTCTACCTAGATGGCACAAGGAATGCTTTTGGCGTTAAGCCTGCACTTGTAGGTTTCCGTCAGATGAAGGATCTTCCATTTTGTAATTCCATTCTATTGTGGAGTGTGTGCGCAAGAAAGCTCCTTTTGAATATCAAACTTTCTACAGAAGTTAGAGAACTCATGCAAAGTGAACTCTCCGCCATTGTCAGTTCTCAACTTCTTTATCTACAGACCAAGCCGACCTTCCATAAGCTCCTTGAACTCCACGAACATCTGAAATGACTCTAAATTCTCTTTCAAGAAGTATACCCAAGTATACCTGGAAATGTTTTCAACATGAACAAGCATATAACTGCTACCGCTGAGACTGAGAGTGACGGTACGTCCCGTTAGGTCACCGTAGATGCATTCCAGCAGTGTACTACACTTAGTATGTGATATGTCAAATGTAAGGCGATGTGACTTTCTATACTGACAACTCACACAGACATGACCATCACCATAGGATGAAAGACTAGGTAGGCAATGCAACAGGCCTCTCACCGCTATAGACTTTAAATTGTCCATCTCTACGCGCACAAGTCTCCCATGCCAAATAGCAGCACAATCATTATCCATCAACTTGTGAACATAAGAACTTATCGCCAAAACGAATAAGTACTTCACCCTCCTACCAACATTAGTGATGTCAGCTTTCACAGCTGACACGTTCCTGAGAAACTTCACTTCTATCATGCCAAATAGAATGTGATACCCAACGTCCTCCATGTTGGCCACCAAGAAGAGATTTGTCATCATCTCGGGCACATGATACACACTCCTCAAAGTTAGTGGCTCATGATTACTGCCTAAAAAACTAATCCCTCCTGATTTACCACATGTATAGTATCATCAGCAGTAATAATGACATTATTACCTTTATAATCCTGCAGAGAAGAGAATTTGGACTCATCCCTGGTGAGTTGATGATCATACCCAGAGTCTGCGATCCATTCCTCCTGATAGTTGATGGAGGAGAGTGCCTGAACATAAGTGTTCATCATGAATGCAGTCCCCCATCCTCCTTCCTTAATCTTAGACTCAGCCTCCTCCTTCCCTGCAGCAAGCCCCGACTGAAGATTCACCCTGCAATTCCTGCAGATGTAACCAAGCTTTTTTCATCTGTAACATCGAGGTTCGCCTCGCTTCTTCTTGTCATCAACCTTAGAAGGCTTGCTCTTATCTTGCCGTGATGGACCTTTTCTAACAGGTGCCTTCTTATTCCTATCCCACTTCTTCTTCTTACAAGAGAAGTGATCCTCGCCATCTCCCCATGAGATTAAGACTCAAGCCATCTACTTTGTCAAGCTTTCCTATGAAGCTAATAGATTTTCCAGCTCGAGTAGTGATGGTTGATTGGCCCAGCCTTATACAGACCTAACGAAGGCAACATACTCCTTCCGCAAGCCATGGATGATGTGACTCTTTTGCTTCTACTCTGAGATTGGCTCATTTGGGTCCAATGCTGCAATATCAGAGCAGATGTTCTTCATCTTCAAGAAGAGGGAAGAAATGGACAGATAACCTTGAGTGGCTTTTGCCAACTAATTTTCCAAGAACTGTAGCCGAGCTACATTCTTCTTCTTTAACATGCCATCCAAGGCCATCCAGATTTCAGCTGCTGACCGACATTCAAATATGTGGTCAAAGAGCCCTAGTGAAACTGGATGCTTTAGAGTGATTGCATAATTTGCATCGATTCGGTTTTATGCTTTCATCTCTTTAGCATTCTCTCCGGCAGTGACCACTTCTTATCAGTTATCACCACCGACAACTTCCCAGAGATCCTCGCCAAGAAGGTAACTCTCTATGCATGACCTCCATCACTTTGTCTGCTTCAAGAGCTCAATTCTAATCCCTCTTACAAAATAGGCATCCATTGCAATCCTTCCACAAGGATGAGTGTCTGATCAAATGGTCAAGAGATCAAGAGGTCATCTTGACAGGCACTAGGATTGGAAATATATATTATTTAAACTTCTTGTATTTAAGTATAGACTCACCAGTATGTCTTATAGTAAATGAGAAAGTCTTTTATTGTATACAATGGCATAAGAGGCTTGCTCACTTGAACTACAAGACAATTAGCAAGCTCTTCAGTAAAGGGCTAGTTATAAATGGACCCAACATATGATGCACTAAGGAGGGCATTTGCTCTGCAAGTCAAAAGGGCAAGCAGACCAAAGCATCCGTTAAGAGCATTGGGGCCAAGGATTCTGAGAGATGTTTGTACCTCTTGCATATAAACTTGTTTGGTCCTATGCCAATTCATAGTCAAAGTAGGAAAGTCTATACACTTGTGATAATTGATGACTATTCCAGATTTGCTTGGGTTTTCTTTCTATAGAAAAAGTCTGAAACCCTAGACAACATCATGACTTTTTTTTGGCAAATTCAGAATTAAAAGAGCAATTCTGTGGTCAAAATTAGAAGTGATCATGGTACTGAATTTCAGTCTGATAGCATGACAAAGTTCTATGAAGATAAGGGATTCATAAAGAATTTTCTTCTCCTAAAATACCTCAGCAAAATGGGATAGCTGAGAGGAAAAATAGAACTCCCATAAAAGCTAGAAGGACACTGCTTAGTGACACTTCTCTCCAAGAATACTTTTGGGCTGAGACAGTGAACACTGCTTGTCATGTGTTGAATAGAGCTTCTATAAAAAAGTATCACAAGATGACTCCCTATGAGATTTTAAAAGACAGAAAACCAAATCTAGCCTATCTCATGATCTTTGGAAGCAAGTGCTTTGTGCTCAATAATGGTAAGTCCTACTTCACCAAGTTTGCTGCCAAGTCCTATGAAGGGATTTTTGTTGGGTACAGTAATAATAACAAAGCATATAAATTCTACACATGAAAACTCAAGCTGTAGAATAGTCTATTGATGTTGTGTTGATGAATTATCAATGATTAATAGTGAGCTACCTAGCTCCTCTAGATCTGCAGGTTTGGAGCTAAAGATGGATAATCTAACCATCAAGGACACTTCTCCAACCACCCAAGAAGAAGATGATTGTGTGTGCATTCCTAAAGAAGGACACAATTCACTGGACATGGGTGAAGACCAGTAAGACCTAGCCATTGAAGAACATAATACTAAAGAAAGAATGCCTCCTACTGTCAGGAATTTGAGGGATCATCCCAGAAATCAGATCATAGGAGATGCTAGCCAAGGGGTTACAAAAAGGAGCAGAAGCCTCAACATTGCCATGTACCCCAGCTTTCTGTCTCAGATTGAACCTAAAAAGTTTGAAGATGCCAACTTAGACCCATTTTAGATTGTGGCTATGTAAGAAGAACAGAACCAGTTCAAGAGATGCAAGGTTTGGAAGTTGGTTCCCAAATTATAAGGACGTAACATCATTGGAACTAAGTGGATCTATAGGAATAAACTTGATGAAAATGGTGTTATAATAAAGAACAAAGCTAGACTGGTTGCCAAGGGATACAGACAAGAGGAAGGTATTAATTTTGATCAAACCTTTGCTCTAGTAACTAGATTGGAATCTATAAGATAGTTCCTTACATATGCTGCACATAAAGGATTCAAGGTCTACCAAATGGATGTAAATTCAGCTTTCCTAAATGGTGACCTAAAAGGAGAGGTCTATGTTGAGCAACCCTTGGGTTTTGTTAATTCTAACTTTCCTGATCATGTATTTAAGCTTAGAAAAGCTTTATATGGGTTGAATCAAGCCCCTAGGACATGGTATAAAACCTTGTATAACTTTCTCATTGAGAACAAATTCTCGAGGAGAATGATAGACAATAAATTATTCCTAAGGAAAGTCAAGGTTAAGTTCATTCTAGTCTAAATTTATATAGATGACATAATATTTGGGTCTGCTGATGATGGTCTTACAAAAAGTTTGTTAAACTTATGCAAGGGCACTTTGAGATGAGTAGTATGGGTGAACTCAAGTATTTCTTGGGCCTCCAAGTTAGATAATCAGAGGATGTACTATCCATCTCTTAGTCTAAGTTCACTAAGGAGTTGATTAAAATTTTTGGAATGGAGGATGCCTCCATAATGAAAACTCTTATAAGTGTGTCAATAAATAAGGATGAAACTGGGAAACCTATTGATGAAATCTTGTACAGAGGCATAATTGGCTCCCTCCTCTACCTGACTACTAGTAGGCCAGACATTATGTATGCTACATGTGTTTGTGCTAGATTTCAGGCTAGCCCTAAGAAATCTCATTATTCTACAGCTAAAAGAATTTGGAGATATCTCAAGGGAACACCAGATATTGGTCTGTGGTACCATAGGAATAATGACTTTGATCTAATTGGGTATTCAGATGCAGGCTTTGCAGGTTGCAAAGAAGATAGAAAAAGAACCCCAGACTCCTGTCAATTTCTAGGAAGAAGGCTTGTATCTTGGAGTAGCAAGAAATAATCAAGTGTTGCAATATTAATAGATGAATCAGAATAAATCTCAGGTGGTAGTTATAGTGCACAGTTACTGTGGATCCAACATCAGCTCCATAACTACAATCTCAAGCTAAGTAGAACTCCAATGTTTTGTGATTTTACTAGTGTAATCTCTTTTGCTAGGAATCTTATTTCTCAAAGGCGGACTAAGCACATAGAGATTAGGTATCATTTCATTAGAGAGCATGTGGAATGTTAGGACATCACCATTGAGTTTGTCACTATAGACAAGCAAGTGGCTGATATTTTCACCAAGCCACTAGATGAAGCCAAGTTCAACACCTTCAAATTTAAATTAGGGATGATGAACTTAGTATAGCTTTAATAGCTCCTCATGCATTTTCTATTGCAGGTAGTGTCAATTCCTGCAGGATAACAAAGATGACATGGACTAAGTGTCTAAGCGTCGAATGGGCTGAGTCTAAGTACCCAAGTGTCGAATGCATTGATTCAACTTCAGGCGCCGAGTGCATCGAATGCGTCGAAAGTGTCGAGTCCAATCAACGCATACTACTAGGGACTTCAAACTGCGGATTTTATTGTCATCCATTGATCTTTTTGTGATTACAACAATATATATGCGCCTCTCCACATTTTCCACTTAGAGGCAAGTATAACTAGAACTGAGTGTGTTTAGAATAAGAAACACTATTCCTAGCTTTTGTGACCTGCTATCTCCCTATAACAAAAGCTCGTCAAACCATTAGAAACCTTGTAAATTGATGGCGGCGAAAAGAATGGATTCCCTATTCAAGGGCTCTGAACTTGTGTGAAATGGTTTCAATGATGCTCCCGAGGAGGTTATGTAAGTCCTACACTTACTCAAGATCATAGACCTTGGTTTCGTCCCGTCTGAGCCAGTTTTGATTTGGAAAAGAGAAGTTCTGGAACTGTACTCAAATGACACTATGGGCTCAGCTTCAAGCAAAATCAAATCCTCAATCAATAGGCATAAGAGCAAGATCACTCCCAAGAGATTATGCAAATCACTTCATCTACCTAAGGTGAAGCAATCTGATGATGATACATATTATTTCATGATGATATAAAGGTAGTCCTCAAGTGGTGAGGACTTTTTAAGCATACCACTGATTCTGTGTTCAGGAAAGAGATGAATCTGAGAGGAAAGTTTCTAGCATATACAATTAACAAGGCTTTGCTTTACAAGACTGGCTCATATGATAAGCTATCAAGGAAGATGTTTGAACTCATGACCAGGATTATTCTCTCAAAGAAAACAGACTGGGGTAAAGTGTTATTTGATAGTATAGTGGAATGCATCCCAGAATAAAATCTAGGAAGAATTTTATCTCTTTATCTACATAGTACTGTTCCAGGGATCCTAAACATGAGGCTGGGAACAAAGATTCACCATATGAGGAGGATGGACTCCAAAATGTTTGAAAGATGGGAAAGAGTTCTGCTGCCACAATAATAGAGTGCTGAGAAGAAGAAAAAGAAAACTGTTCCAGTGACTAAGGATAACACATAGAGCAGTTCTTCTGAGAAGAGTGAGGAAGAGCCATATGATCCTTAGCTGACTGAAAGTAGTTCTTTTGAAGAACTAAGGAAAGACATGAGTGCTCAGGTTTCAATTTCATCTGAACCAACAACAAGGAATCAATTAAGTGGAACTCAATCTGAAGAGATCCCAATTAAAGCTATGGAAATACTAACTTGACAAGTAATACAAAATATCTATGTAGATGTTGAGGGAGAGACATCTCAAATGGTTGCAGAAGATGAGGGGGAGACTTCCCAGATACTTATCCCTACTGAGGGGGAGACTATCCTATCAGTTCAAGAACAACTAGACTCCTTCATTGAGAATCTACAAAAAAAGGATTGCTCAAACTCCAAGGGGTACTGAAGTTGTTCTATTTGTCATAAAGATTAGGGGGAGCAATTCCTTGAGAGGATAATAGAAGAAGCTCCAGTCGCAGCCACTTCAGAGCAGCAAATTCCCACGAGGAATGTAGAAGACCAAGATTTCCCTAAGGACAGTGCTAAGGTTGAGTGGGAGATTCACTCTGAACTCGCTACTCTAGGTATAGTGTATAACATTGACTCCTTTGAGTCTAACAAGGGAAATGTTGTTGTTGATGCACATTCTTCAGAGTATATAATGACTGACTCAGAAGAAAGAGTTCTTGCCCGGGGAAGATATGAAGATGTCTGTGAACAAGGTACATCTCATCAAGCTAAACAGATGTCACCTACATTCCTAGGTCAACTAAAGGGTCTACTTGATGATCAAAGAAGGCAGTTAGAGTACTACATGAACAATTCCATCAAGGAAGTAAGAAAGGATCTTTCCACTGAAATAAAGTCCATCAGGTTTGAGATAAACTTGCTGAAAGCTAACATAGTAGAAGGTTTCATTAGGGATGCTCCTGCTGTAACACTTACTAAAAGCAAGCTGGGATAAATCAGCAAAACCTAACAAGATATTCTGGTGAATTAGAACCTAACCTCTAGCAAAATGGAAATGGTTCACAATGTACAAAAAAAATTGATGGACGCCCACAAGACAACTATAGAAAGGATAATGGATGCTTGAACTCAGATTCATGATGATCACATGTTATAGGTCAAGAATCATGTCACTAAGGGTGTAAATCATTTGGATGAAAGACTGACCATAGCCAAGAACTCCCTGACAGCAGCTGTATTTGAAAAGGGGTGATAATACATTTTGTAGTTTAAACTACTAGGTTAATTACAAGTTTTTATTATAAAAATCATATCTTTTATAACTTTATTTTGACCTCCATTTGTATATATTTTAATGCTACTAATGATTTTTCTTTTCTTTTACAAGTTTGCAGTTTTTTAGCAATTTCGCGCTCAGCCAAGTTCATCGAGCTCGCTAGCATTCGTCGACCTTAGCCAGTTTGTTGAGCTAGCCAGCATTCGCCGACCTCATCTTCTGAGTTCGACGAACGGTTCCTTCAGCTCCTGTTCATCGAGCTCGCCAGCATTCGTCGACCTCAACATTCATCAAGCTCCGCCTTCATTCTGCGTTCGACGTTCGTTGACCTTGCTTTCAGCCAATTTCGTCGAGCTCCGCCTTCATTCTGCATTCGACAAACTCAGCTAAGTTCGTCGACCTCACCTTCATTCTGCGTTCGACGTTCATCGACCTCTCCTTCAGTTCAAGTTCGTTGACCTCGCCTTCATTCTACGTTCGACGAACTCCTTAGCATTCGTCAAACTCAGCGTTCTTCGACCTCCCGTCCATTTTCTGCGTTCGACGTTCGTCAATCTCTCCCTCCTTCTCCTCTGATTTTGTCAAGCTCTCCCTCCTTATCCCCTGATTTCGTCGAGCATTATCTCCTTCTTTCGTCGAGCTTACTGATGCCAGAGAATAATTCCCGCTTTCTCACAAAAACCTGCTGCCGCCATAAATGCAAATCACCCTTACCGAGGCAATCATCATTTCCCGCCAGAATTCGTACCAAGGTCAACTCCCGTGCATGGCTGGATGCATGGGAATTTCTTGCTCTTTGAAAAATCTATAAATAGAGCCTGTCCCCTTGTGAAAAAAATATAGAATTTTGGGAGAGGGGAAGTGCTGCCATTTTCAGTTCTTCCTTAGTGTTCTTCCTCTCTCCTTTTCTCATTTCAGTTTTTTTATTTTAGTTTTACTCTTTAGTAATAGTTTAGTTTCAGTTTCAGTTTTAGTGCTAGCTTAGTTTCCATTTCCTGCAAGTGTAAGTTTTTATATTTCAAGTTGTAGCACTCTCTTTGAATTAATATAAAGCCGTTTGCTTTTACTTATCTCTGTTTGTTTCCATGCACTCCTACTCATCTCTCCTCCTCCACTTCACCATGAGTAACTAATCCTCCTTGTACTCGATATTTATGATTTGGGGTTCGAGTTGATTAAGTTATGATGCTCTAGTTTGCTTTTTCTTTGTAAGGTCTAGACCTTGATTTACTCTTGATTAATTGTGTTTGGAGATATATCATCGATATATATTCTCCATATTCATTTCCAATCTTAGCTAGCTTAGAGGCTCGTAGTTTGGAGTGAATACTTAGGATTAAAGAGAGTTGCATGCACTGCTCGAGAGAGGAAGACATTAAATATCTCGGATTGGAGTGAAATCTAATAGCGGGGTTCACAGCGAAAAGCGAGCTCTAGGCCTCCGATTTGGACGAGAGTTCGGTCAGACCTTCCTAAACTCAGGCGGGCACGTCTTCGAGAGAAGTGTGTTCATGATTTAGGAACCTCCACGGTGAAGGTCCTTTGCCTTATTAAGTTAGAGTTTATTATCACATTTTTGATCAACTTAGGCCGAGGTGATTCTCGATTGAGTGCTTTTCTTTATCATTGTTTAACCCCTCATTAAAATCACTAGTTGTGGCCTATCTGATTAAGTGCAAGTGCTTTTCTTTATTCAAGTAGTCTCTTCTTTTAATTTAGTTAACAACCCTAAAAGTTTCTACGATAAGATAATAGTCTTCGTGTGTGTAAGATTACTCAACGGTTCCCGGATTTTAATACGCCACTTGTGTCCCCTAGCTACAATTCAATAGGTATACTTGCCTAGTTGGATTACTAGTTCGGTTTTATTCTCTTTGCAAATATTCTTCCACCAAGTTGTTGGCGCCGTTGTCAGGGAGCAACTTTTGTTGATAATTTGAAAACACAAACCTATTACTTTTATCACTTCTCTTTCTCACCCTCTTTCTTAAAAATTTAAAAAATTCAAAAAAAAATTTAATGCTCTTAATAGAAATCCACATCATAATTTTTCTACACCACCTAACTCTCTCGAAAAGGGCAATGTGGATTAAATACCAATATATTGTCTAGTAACTTGCGAACCCTTCATCGGGTAGCCCTTGGGAAGTTCGGGAGTTAAAACATTAAAAAAACTCTATTCCAAAAAAAGTAACTCTTTTTCTAGTTTATTTTTCTCTTTCTTCATCTTCTCTTCTACTAGTGTATGACCTGCGGAAATCCGTCAGATATTTTGGAATTGGACAACAAAATTGAGCGTACTCTTCGGAGAAGATCGCAATTTCAAGGTCCTACTCTCCAACTGCCGATTGAGGATTCCGAGTCTATTTCTACTACAAGAATGGAAGAGCCCGTCATAGAGGAAGCCCTGCATATGCCTTTGTTCTATTATGCATGGCCGAATCTAGAGGGTACAAAATCAAGCATAGTTCGCCCTGATATAGCTAATAATAATTTTGAACTTAAGCCTAGCATAATTCAAATGGTGCAACAGTATGTACAATATGATGGACTTCAAGATGAAGATCCGAACGCGCATATAGCTAGCTTTCTTGAGATTTGTGACACCTTTAAAATCAATGGTGTTACAAATGATGCTATTAGGCTAAGTCTCTTCCCTTTCTCCCTAAGAACTAAGGCTAAGCAATTGCTGAACACTCTACAAAAAACAGCATCACCACCTGGGATCAACTAACTGAAAAATTTCTGGCGAAGTATTTTCCGTCAGATAATACCGTAAAACTTAGGAATGATATTTATTCCTTTGGAAAAATAGATTCTAAAACCTTATATGAAACCTGTGAAAGATTTAAAGAACTCTTTAGACGATGCCCCCATCATGCGCTGCCTGTATGGTTGCCGGTGCAGACGTTTTATAACAGGCTAAATCAAAGCACAAAGCAAATGATAGACGCAGCTTCTGGTGTTACCTTAAACCATAAAACCCTGAAAGAAGCTCTTGAACTTTTCGAGGACATGGCCATGAACACATATTAGTGTAATGTGTCTAGGTCCCACCCAAACAAACCTGCAGGTATCTTTGAAGTAGATAACGTTTCCAAGCTAGCTCTTCAAGTGGAAGTATTAAGTAAAAAGATAACGGAGATGACTGCTGCCTCCGCCCCTTAGGTATGAGAATCTATAAATTTTTCTCCCAAACAATTGGATTATGTTACTAATATGCCTAGAAACATTTTTCATAAATTTTCTGCTACTAATTTTCCTGCTCCGGGTTTTGCTTTTCCGTATAGTTATAATCCCTCTTTACGGAACCACCCGAACTTTTCGTGGAGTAATCCTTCGAACGCAATGCGCCCGCCACCACAAAATAATTTTTCTGCACCACCACCTCCTCAAAATTATCCAAAACCTCCAAGTTTGGAGGAAATGTTTTCAAAATATATGAATGTTAATGACGCTACTATAAGAACCCTAGCCAGGACCGTTAAAAATTTAGAGAATCAAGTAGGACAGCTCGCAAAAATTATTTCTGAGCAACCCGCCGGGTCTCTTCCTGCCAACACGGAGCCCAACCCAAGAGAGCAAGTGAAAGCTATAACTCTTCGGAGTGGGAAGCAAGTTTCTAGTATGGTTAGCAAAGAGCCCGAGGCAAGTTCCGCCACCGTTTTAAAAATTCCACCCTCTATTGAAAAAGAAGTTATCACCCCTCTCTCTGTGGTAGAAAAAGATCTTATTCCACGACCCATTTTTAAAAAGGATCCAACTCAACCATACCCTTCCGAACTTAACAAGCAACGTTAGGATGTTCAATACTCCCGCTTCCTAGAAATATTCAAGCAAATCCACGTAAATCTACCCTTCCAAGAAGCAATCTCCCAAATGTCGAAGTATGCTAAGTACCTTAAGGACCTTCTGACTAATAAAAGAAGTTAGAAAACTTATCGCATGTTACACTAAATGTCGAGTGCTCTACGTTCTTGACAAATGGTTTGACAAAGAAGATCAGTGATCTGGGTAGTTTTTCTATTCTGTGTGTCTTTGGTGATCTTTTTGTCAAGCACGCATTGGCCGACTTAGGTGCGAGTATCAACCTGATGCCCCTTTCGTTATTCAAGAAGTTAGGAATTGGTAGCCTCAACCCGACATGCATGAGTATCTAGCTCGCCAATAGATCAGTTAAGTACCCGTTTGGAATCGTGGAGGATGTCTTAGTTGAAGTCGACAAATTCATCTTCCCGGTGGATTTTGTCATATTGGTCATCGAAGAAGACATCGAGGTTCCCTTGATCCTTGGCTGACCCTTCCTTGCCACCTCCCGAGCTATCATTGATGTAAGCAATGGTAAGCTCTTCCTATGAGTAGGCGACAATGAAGTGACCTTCTCCAAAACCTCCCTCAATGAAGAATACCCTAGAGAATGCCGACTCCTGTTTTTTCATAGATGCCTTAGGTGAAGAATCTTCCTGCAGCCTTTCCAAAAGTGAAAATAAATTTTCTGATTTTTTTTCATCCTCTACACTTCCAATTGAATCTCTGCAAGAAGCCGTCATGGCCACTAGCTCCACCCCTTTCAATTTTCCGTATAAAAAAAAGTCTACGAAGACATTGTTTTTGAAAAAGAAAGAATTTCCAAAATGTCGTATAAAGAACCCCCTACCCTAGAACTAAAGGAACTACCCGAACATCTTAGGTATGCCTTATTAGAAAAGGACTCCAAGCTACCAGTAATAGTTTCGGCCTACCTGACTCAAGTGCAAAATGATAAGCTCCTACTAGTATTACGTAAACATCGCCGAGCTATTGCCTGGCAGATATCAGATATCAAGGGCATATGCCCATCGTTCTGCACCCACAAAATCCTAATGGAAGATAATTCACGTAATTTAATCCAACCTCAGTGTCGTATAAATCTGAACATGAAAGAAGTTGTAAAAGGCGAGGTTATGAAACTCTTAGATGTAGGGATTATCTATCCTATTTCAGATAGTAAGTGGGTTAGCCCTGTCTAGGTATTGCTCAAAAAGGGAGGGATAACTATAGTTAGTAATGAGAATAATGACTTAATCCCGACACGGATGGTGATAGGGTGGAGAATGTATATTGAATGTCATAAGTTAAACAATGCCACCAACAGGACCACTTTCCCCTGCCATTCATCGATTAAATTTTAGAGCGATTATCCGGCCATAGCTTTTACTGTTTTCTCGATGGTCACTCGGGGTATTTTCAAATCCTTATCTCTCCCTAGGACTAGGATAAAAATGTGTTTACTTGTCCCTTCGTCACCTTCGCTTACCAAAGAATATCGTTTGGGTTGTGTAATGCGCCAGCTACATTCCAGCAATGTATGCTCGCTATCTTCGACAAGTACGTAGAAAGCATTATGGAGGTGTTTATGGATGATTTCTCCGTGTTCGGCGATGCCTTTGATAGTTTCTTAGAAAACAGAGAAAAAGTTTTCGAAAGATGCGAAGAAACTAACCTTGCCCTAAATTGGGAAAAATGTCATTTTATGGTGAGGGAAGGTTTGTTTTGGGTTATAAGATTTATGCGAGAGGAATTGATGTAGACATAGCTAAGATAGAATTTATCGAGAAGCTGCCGCAACCTATGAAAGTCAAAGATATAAGAAGTTTCCTAGGACACACTGGTTTCTACCGTGGCTTCATAAAAGACTTCTCCAAAATCACCAAACCCCTTACTCATCTTCTGGAAAAAGACGCCCAATTTGAGAGGACTTAGCGCTACCAACTGCACCAAAAGACCGGCCTGAAGGTCAAAGGCGCATACTAATCTTTATATCAAGATTTTGACCGGGGACGGGGCAGCCAGTTAAGCCATTACCGCATAGCGCCGCAACGCGGGGGCGATTCCGGACCGCAGCCCCAACAATCCCCCCCGGAAATGACCCCGGGGTTTCGAACCCGTACCCCGCATCTCCACCAATTGAGAGGACTTAGCGCTACCAACTGCACCAAAAGACCGGCCTGAAGGTCAAAGGCGCATACTAATCTTTATATCAAGATTTTGACCGGGGACGGGGCAGCCAGTTAAGCCATTACCGCATAGCGCCGCAACGCGGGGGCGATTCCGGACCGCAGCCCCAACACAATTTATTTTTGACGAGCCTTGTCTATCTGCCTTTGTGAAAGTCAATCTAGTGTCAACTACCTTCACCTATGCGGGGGGATAGGTGATTTGCAGTCTTTTTGCGGAATTTAAAATAAACTTGCACAAGAAAACAAAACAAGCACAACACAGAAACACACAGGCAGTTATAGTGGTTCCCCGATTTGGGTACGTCCCCTCTCCCCCTTCGACCTATCTCCCAACAAGGGACGACTCAGTCACTTCACCAACCGAATTGAAATCCAATCCTCACACTATGAAAGAAACCCTTCCACCCAAAGGAGTCACTACTCCTTCACCACGGGTTGCACCCAACCCTTACAACTAGGAATCAAAATTCTCTTACAACAAAATGAAAATAAAATGTATAGAAATACAAACTACGTATGGAGAGCTCGGTGTCCCTCTTAGTTCGATGAAGCATTCTTGAAGAAGACAAAGAGTCCACGACCGAAGCACTCTCTTGGAGAGGATCTTCCCGAGATCGGCGGCGGCAAAGGATTGCGTCGGCAATGCTTTGTAGATCCAAACTTCTTGACGAAGCTAGCAAGGTCTACCAACGATCTTACTTGGATCGATCGTCTCAATCGATTCGGAGGGGAGAAATATTCCCGCTCAATAAATCAAGAGACAAAGGATCTAAAGATAGACACGTGAGACGCTAAGCTTAGCCTTGGTTCTGTCGCCGTACGATCAAAGATGACCTCTAATATAAGCGGCGACGACTGTCTTGCGAGCGGCGACGGCGACAGAATGAGCTTCGCGATCGGCTAGGTTACGGTCGACAGATTTGATGTCTCATGAATGATTATTGTTGGAGTTCGAAATACGCGAGTATTTATACTGTAGACCTAGCCTTCATGACCGTTGTGGGCCCCACCAGACAAAACTCTAAGCCCGGTTCAAACAGTGCTTGATAACTTGGTTCGGTCTAGCGAGCCGACAAAATTCGCCTAAGGCAAATTCGCCGAGAATCACTTATGATTCCCGTCGAATTCTACTTAGAAGAATTCTTGCTGAAAAACTTGCCATCCGGAGTGAATCGGCAAGAATCACAACTATTCTCGACGAATCGGCGAGAATGCAGAGTAATTCTCGACGGTTCGTCGAGAATCACTAAGTGATTCTCGATGATTCTGACTTAGTAGAATTCTTGAATGCGTTGAGTCAGCCGGATACAGTCGGTGAGAATCGGCGAGTAATTCTCGACGATTCGACGAGAATCACTAGTGATTCCCGTCGAATCAGCGAGAATCACTTGGTGATTCTCGTCGAATATAACTTAGATGATTTTTCGTCTTTATTCCCGTGAGTTGGTCTTTGACCCATCCTTGCTCCTTGTCTGCTCTTGATCTATCTCAGCCATGTACTTGAACATAAGTACACTCTAATAGAGAGAGTACACATGAGCCAACACACTGATCTGCTCAATGAGGGTTTACGTTGCGCAGACCCGTGTATATTGTGTAACATCCCATTTCCAACTAGACCCCTAAGAGTGGTTTTGTCATGACAAAACCCTAGGAAGCCCAAGAAAGGGGTCAAGTGGACCTGGTGGTGTGGATAGGGCCACTATGGTCTGCACTTAGCAGATTTCTAAACCTTGGTTAAAGGTGATCATGGGGCTTCACCAAGACTCCAAGACCCCACCCATACCCTTATAACCCTAGAAGGGGGTCAATGGGTCACAAAGGACCCATGGAGGGTAGTCAAAAGAGCTAAGTTGACCAAAGTCAACTCTAACCCTAAATAGGTCAAATTGACCTACATAAGGGTCAATTGCAGTCCCTTAGCCAAATGGACCCCACCCCTACCCTCATAGGCCTAGTGAGAGGCCAATAGGTCACCAAGGACTCATTGGGACCAATCATAAAGACTAGGTTGACCAAAGTCAACTCTTGACCTAAAATGGTCAAAGTGCCCTAGTTAAGGGCCAAGTGACCTCCAAGGGCCAATCCAACCCCACCTTGACCCCAGGGGAGGCTAATGGGTCACCAAGGACCCACTAAAGAAATCTCAAGGACCAAATTGACCTAAGTGGGCCCTAGTCCAACTTAGGGTCAAGTTAGCCCAAATGGGCTAACTCAAGCTCAAGTCCATTTCAATTGGGCTAACCATGACTTAAGTGACCAAATGAACTTGTGGGCTGCCATGGGACATGTAGGAGCCAAAATTCAGGCTTGGTGACTAGGAGAGAGAAAGTCATCCATGGAGGAGAGAGAAAGAGAAGGAAGAAGAAGGAAGGAGGACTTTGTGCTCCTCCTCCCCCCTCCCCAACCTCCCCATTAACTTCAGAAGGACAAGGGGGAGTGCAACAGCCATTGTGGACTGGTTAGAGCAAGCTCCACCCCCTACCAACCAAGCCGCCATTGTTGACTTAGGCCAAAAATGGCATAGGGCAATTCAGCTACCTAACACCTCCCCTCTCCCTTTTAAAAGCTCCATTGGACTCCAAGGAGTAATTCCCACCATTTTCCTGAAGGAGCCAGCAAGTTTTCTGTATTTTTGAACAATCCGACCACCACCGGCCACCACCATGCCAATCCGGCGATCAGCACGGCTACAGCCGCCACCACAGGTCCTCCTCCACTCCTTCTTCCATGGATAAATCATAGCAATCCTTAGGTCCAAGGTTCGGGCTCAATTGAGCCCGATCCATTTCAAAAAAATCCTGGTTTTTTCCATGGATTTAAGCTTGTCGGGTTCGCCGTAATAGTGCTCCCCGGCGGCCGTGCCGCCGCCTGGAGGTAGCCCCGACCACCACGAAGGTGTTGGCGGCGGTGGCCGGCCGGGAGGTGGCCGGAGCGCCGGCGGCAGCCGCTGGAAGTTGGCCCAGCCAGGAGCAATCCTGGCCTTTGGCGCGCGGGGACGATGACGGGATGCCGTCCAGGATTGCGCCAAGATTCGTGCAAATAAGGATTTTAAACTATAGTATAAATATTTGAATCATTTCATTACCTGTCACAGAATTTGTATTTATTTGTTTAAATTATTAAAAATACATAGAGCCATTATCAGAGAAAATGGTCAACACCAAAAATGTAGCCCCTTGAGTCTATTGTTATACAAAATTGGTTTGAACCAATTTGGGTGACTGGTGTGACCAGGGCACTCATTTTGGTGGGGTCTATACAAATGACTAGGCAGTAATTAAACTAAGTGCCCACCCTTCATCCTTTGTCCAAATGGGCTTAAATTTTGTCAGGGAGTCACCGTACACTATATATAGACCCTGCCCAAAAATGGGAATTTTTGGGAATAATTTTCCTATAGTTTTGTAAATAATTTAATTATGCTAGGGTGAATTAAATTATGGGTCAAGTGAAGTCCAAATTCATCCAAATTTTGATGGGATGTATATGAGTTCCATATAGACCTCTGGTTAAAATTTTATTAGGTTTGGAGTTGATTGGAATGGGAATCAAGCAAACCCTAGCCTTGCCCTAAGAAGGGCATTTTGGTCCAAAATGTAATTTTGGCTTATAGTGTCCAATTAACCTCAACAGAGGTTCAAATTTGGTACACTGGTTTGGCATGACATTATACACCTTTCAATGAAAACTTGGGGGCATTGGAGTTGATTTGGCCCAAGATCCTAGGTCAAACCCTAAGGAAGGGCTTTTGTACCTTGTGAAGGACATATGGCCATAACACCTTGTATGACTATGAAACTTTGTAGGGATGGTTTTAGGGTAACTATAACCCTCTGGTAAAAATCTTAGGGTGTTTGGAAATGTTTGGGACCCACAAAACCCTAACCCTAGTTTAGGGCACAAACTTTGTAAAGTTGGAATAGGCTAGTTAAACTCCTCGAAATAAGGTAAAATTTTAGTATAATGGTCATAAGGATATTATTAGTCTCTAGTAATTTAATTGGGATTTTTGGGATAATATTTATGGCACTTCATTGGTAACACAAGGGATGCCTCATTTTAATAAACTAATTATTATGGTCCCTCTGACCCTTGGGAGGTCATGAAAATGTGGCAGAGGATGTTTTGAACCATTATAAGCTTATATAAAATTTATGAAAATATTTGGATATATAATTGAGATACTTACTTCACAAGCTTGTTAAATGATGAAATTATTCAATAAATTAAATTAGTCCATATACTGGTAAATAAATTATGAAATTTGGCCCAAACCATTTAAATGCCATTAGATTCCTACTTGAATTTTCTCTGAATTTTTAGAAGCCATATAGTATTTTATATTTCTTTAAATGAATCTTTAAGGATTAAAATAAAATAATGATTTGGGGATAAAACCTTACTGAAAACTTTAGATATTTTGGAAGATGAGTTATATCCTTATTTTGAATAACATATAAAAATTGTAGAATGATATCTTGACTGAAAATGGTACTTCATGTTCATTATTGGAAAGTCTAGACAATAGAATAATTAAATAAATTATTACATAAATAAGGAAAATTTTGGATCTCTGGATTTAGGGCTTAAAGGTCATAATGGACCTCCATTAATTATTATAAGAGTATTGGCTAATTATTTGATGTACCTCCTATTTTACATGAAGTTTGACATGGTGGTCTGCATTTAGCAATTTTGGAAAACTGTATTTTTTGAAGCTTATCACACCTTAATCACTGATGATATTTGACCCAGAGCATTTATGGTCCCTTGCAATTATGTTATAGTTATCCTTGAATTTTCAGAAATAATATTGCCCTGTTTATTATTTTTATGTATTATTGCAATATACCATTTAAATAAAAATCAGTGGCCCGAACCTTGCTGAAAAACTAAGAAATTTTGTAGCTTAGGTTAAATGATTATATTAAGTATAACATAAATCTGGGGAGATTTTGTCTTGTCAAAATTTGGTACCTTCAGCTCAATCTTGGAGACCTTGACCACTATAAATATTTAATAAATTCTTAGATAAATAGGAAAATTATAAAACTCTGTATTTGGGCAATAAAGGTCATAATGGACCTCCATTAATTATTATAGGAGTATTGGATGATTACTTGATATACTTCCCATTTTACATAACATCAAACCTTGGTGGTCTGCATATAGTAAATCTACAGAAATAATCTGGAGTACAAGTTAGGCACATAAGTCAAAAATTAGTGGTTATAGGAATGAGTTCATCACTCAGGGTTGGATGAGCTAGGGATTGGTTTGACTAAAAGGTTAGGTGGTGTTTGGGATCGACGAAAGATCGTCTTCCCTATTGAGTAGAAGGTCAAAATCACCTTAGGTATTGTTTAATGTAATATGAAAATGAAATGGGTAAAACCTAAGTTGTAGGCATAAAGTAAATTGAGAAGTAGGTAGTAAACTTAGGATTTCACACTCTCACACCCCTGTGTCCCGAGAGATAGTTTGGGTTACTCGGGCAATAAGCCCAGTGGTTAAGGTAATGGGCATGGTAGCCCGGTGAGCTTCGGATCGGTTGTAGTTTATGATGGATGGGTTAGTCCGGTGAGCTTTGGCTCGGTTGTTGGTTATAGTCCGGGGAGCTTCGGCTCGGTTGTAGATTATGATGGATGGGTTAGTCCGGGGAGCTTCGGCTCGGTTGTAGATTAAGACGGACGGGTTAGTCCGGGGAGTTTCGGCTCAGTGGTTGATTATGACGGACGGGATAGTCCGGGGAGTTTCGTCTCGGTTATTTGTTGGACTCATAACTATTGCATGTGCATAAAAGGTATAAGGTGGTGGGTCTTCGATATTGGGGAGTTCGTTGCACCGACACCAATATCGTTGACTCGGCAAGTATGGTTTACACTTTGCCAACAGAAGTCCGGTGCGCCAGCCGGCAAGAGAACGCAGGCGTCCGCTTAGTGCACCAAGCGTTGAGGCGTACGATAGGTCAGACCGGTAGTGCAAATACTGGTTTTGAGGTGGGCGAGGCCCAACCCACCGCTTCCGTCTGCCACTATGGAGGTATCCTGGGAGGTAACGGCTCCGAAAGGGGGAACTAAAGGTCTGTGTACACAGAGTCGAGTGGGTGAGTTGCACTTGCATGTTCACATCATAGCATATTTGCATTTCATAGCATAACCATTGCATATAACCTGACACCTAATGTATAAGCGGTATGGGACGCTCTATACATTATGCCTTGCAGAACGACCCCTTGGCCTATAAGTTCGTGCGAGCGTACTTATAAGTCAAGGTTCTCTTTCAGTATTATTTATATGTTATGCCCGCTAGTAAAACCGACACCCTATCGTATAAATCGGTATGAGACTTTTTATACGATAGGAGCCCTACAAGAGATCCCTTAGCTTATGTGTTTTCACATAAGTTAAGGTTACTTATTTAGATTTTGTATAATTATTATCACACTTAACACTGTTAGTTTAGTTCCGCTGTCATCTGCAATTTGACATTCTCCACCTTCATGACCTTTCCATTCCTTCTCCCCGCTCGGTGCTTAGGAGCCATGGGGGAAGAGGTGGGGGACGATAGGACTTAGTCTTTTAGACTAACGGTTTTCGAACCACATCATTTAGGGGACCACGGAGCCCAGCATGGAGGAGCATCCCCGGAGGTCGGCACGCTTGGAGATCAGACAGTCTAGTACCGGAGTCCAGACAGCAGGGACTATGAGTCCCGAACTCTAGTAGTTGTATTAGTTATCTTCCGCGATGAGTGATTTGTAGTGAGGACTTGATGTACCGGGCATAAGCCCGAGATTTTCATTATATGTACTATCTGTGGACACTCCCTTCGTGGAGTTTATTTTTCTATATATGTGATTTCTGTGGACTTGCTTTTATAGAGATCGATTTGGCCGGCAGAATCGTCGTCTTGTAGTGACGACCTTCCCGGGTGAGAAGGTATCACCGCAAGGCGGCGGTTCTGGGCCTAAGACCCCGGTGTCGAAAAAGAAAAAAAAATGGGGGTCTTACAAGTGGTATCAGAGCGAAATATATCGATCGAAATGTAGCAGTCCACTAACCCTGGGACACCCCCGCTTGAGTTTAGTTTGGGGACAAACTAAGCAGCGGAAGCAGTGGTGGACCCATATGGGAAATCACATGAAAATTGTCCACTTTTAGTTAAATCTGTGAGACTTCTTATATTTGACTTCAATTACGCAGCCCCCAGCGCAGCCAACACCACAAGGCGGAGTTCAGCAGACTCCGACTGTTGCATCACCTCCCCTGGTCCCCACTCCATTCCTACAATCGGAGATGGGTCAAACGCTGACGGCCATTCTAGATGCTTTCAGGGCTCAGCAGGTTCCGGCTCCGCAGCCAAACCCGGGGGCCAATTGGCTGAGCATCTTTCGAGGACTCTCCCCTCCATCTTACTTGGGGACAGAATACGCTATACACACAGAAGAATGGCTAGATATTATGTACGAAATGCTGATTGGGATACGGTGTCCCTGGGAGGAGAGGGTGGCCTTGGTCGTCTCCTGCCTGGAGTCCCATGCCAAGAGGTGGTGGAAGACGCTGTTGGACACCAGATTTGCTGATAGGGAGGTTGCGGAAGTTACTTGGGAAGAGTTCAGGACCGCGCTGCTGGAGCATTTTGTTCCACAGTCGGCCAGGGATGAGTTGGAGGAGCGGTTCCTACAGCTGAAGCAGGGCACCCGGACAGTGGTAGAGTACCATCGGGAGTTCGACCATTTGGCTCGATATGCAGATTCTTACCAGCTGGACGAAGCGGGATACATCAAGAGATTCTATAAGGGCCTGCGGGAGGACTTGAGGGAGGCTTTGTTGTTTGTATCCGACGGGCCTATCTCCCGGATTTTGGAAATGGCAAAGAGGATCGAGGCCGATTGGCACACCACTCGGGGCCGGAAGCGGCAAGCGGAGGATCAGGGCTGGAGAGCCAGAAATGATCAGCGGCAAGGTGCTATACCAGGTGGGAGAAGGACGGAGGACCAGCCTCGACAGGAAGTGAGGCAGGAGCCAAGGGAGCAGGTGATATTGGCCCCTCAGCCTCTTCAAATGAGGGAGGCACCGAGACCCGGGGGTATGGCATTTCCCCCACCGGAGTGCTATAACTGCCATCAGATAGGACACATTCAGAGAAACTTCACCATGAGGGGAGCACCTTTACCAGCACCACAGGATGCCCCGCATGCCCAACAGTTTGGAGGACGAGGACGTGGTCGAGGACGTGGTTTCCAGGGTGCAGATCGCAGGCAGCAGAGGGAGCAAATTTATGTACTGGAATTGGCTCAACCCCGGAACCCGGAGCAAGTAATCACTAGTACGTCAGAAAATTGTAAACTTATTTCCTCATGACCTTTAAGTTTATATAGAAGTGATAATCTAGGGAAGAAAACCATAGCTAGATTCTAAGACATTTAACTTTCCCCACCCCCAGGAATAGTTTTCATCAGCGGCAAATCCGCTTATACGCTATTTGATACGGGTGCTTCACACTCGTTTGTATCGGAAGCCTTCGTAGAAGGGTTGGAAGGCGTGGAGCGATTCACGGGTCTGATGATGAGGATACGATTACCCGACGGATCAGAGTTGTTCACCTCGGCCCACTGCGATATGGAGGCGGAGATCGGCGGAAAGATATTTGAAGCTCCAGCAACGATCATAAAGATGCCCATCTTTGATTTGATCCTAGGAATGACGTGGTTGAACTGGAATCATGCTTAAATTGACTGCACGTCCAAGAGAGTTACCGTGAGACATGGAGATTCCTACCTCTTCATTGAAGGTACTAGATCTATTCCCCCTCTCATGTTGTCATCTATATAGGCCGTAAAGGCTCACTTACAGGGGGAAGAAGTGTATGAGGTAATATTTGAAATGACTGAAGCCAAGGTCTCCACCTCGGGTATTCCGGTGGTGCAAGATTTTGCCGACGTATTTCTAGAGAAACTGCCTGGGCTACCCCCGCACCAGGAGCAAGATTTTCGGATACAGCTAGTGCCGGGGGCTAAGCCGGCAGCTAGAGCCACTTACCGGATGGCCACGAAAGAGTTGACAGAGTTTCAAAGCCAACTCCAGGAACTGGTGGAGGCTGGATTTGTCCGACCGAGCTCTTCGCCTTGGGGAGCCCCGGTCTTGTTTGTTAAAAAGAAAGACGGAACTCTGAGACTGTGCATCGACTACCGAGCACTAAACCGATTGACAGTCTGAAATACATATCCACTGCCAAGGATAGATGAGCTGTTTGACCAGCTAGAAGGTGCGCATTTCTTTTCCAAATTGGATCTAAGGTCGGGCTACTACCAGTTACGAATCCAGGAGGAGGAAATTCCAAAGACTGCTTTCAGTAGCAGATATGGGCTATATGAGTTTACAGTGATGCCCTTCGGGCTCACAAATGCTCCGTCGACATTCATGAGCCTCATGAACCGGGTTTTTGAGGCCTATTTGGATGTGTTCGTCATAATATTCATAGACGACATCCTGATCTACTCTAGGACGGAAGAGGAGCACACTTGGCATCTGACGCTGACTCTGGAGAGACTACGGGAGCACAAGCTCTATGCGAAGATCAGCAAATGCAAGTTTTGGTTGAAGGAGGTGGCCTTCCTAGGCCATATCATCAGTGGTGCTGGGTTGGCAGTGGACCCGGCCAAGATCCAAGCAGTCCGGGACTGGCCACAGTTGAAGACGGCCACAGATGTACGAAGTTTCCTAGGACTCGCCGGTTACGCCCGGAAGTTCGTAGAGGGATTCTCTCGTATCGCCCTTCCACTCACATCGCTGATAAGGAAGGAGGTGCCCTTTATCTGGACCCCACAGTGTGAGGCGGCTTTTCAAGAGCTAAAGGGGCGACTCACTTCGGCTTCTATACTTGCTCTCCCTTCAGGGAAAGAAGGATTCCAGGTCTACACCGATGCCTCCTACCAGGGCATGGGTGCAGTGCTTATGCAGAATGGCCATGTGATAGCTTACGCTTCTCGGCAGCTGAAGAAGCATGAGCAGAACTACTGTTGGGTACATTGGAAAATGTGTACCTGATTTGAAGAAGCCCAACTAGCTCAATGATATACATCAAAGTGTATTTGATGTGGTTTTGAGTTGACATGTGCAGGTGAAGAATTTATAAAGTATGCAGAAAAAAAAATTCTAAGTCCAAGTGTTGACACAGAGAAGGATGTGTCGACACATAGAAGAAAGTAGTCGACACAACACTGGGAAGCAGTGTCGACACATAGCAGTTAGTCTACAACTACACTGGGAAAAAGTGTCGACACAGAGGAAATATGTCGACACATAGCAGTTAGTCTACAACAAATACTGGGAAAGTGTGTCGACACAGAAGAAGTAAGTCGACACAACACTGGGAATGTGTGTCGACACAGAAGAAGTAAGTCGACACAACACTGGGAATTTGTGTCGACACAGAAGAAAAGCGTCGACCTCAACATTGGGAAAATGTGTCGACACAGAAGAATATAGTCGATCTCAAGTTTGTCTACACCAGCAGAATGTGTTGACACATTGTGATTGAGTCGACACATTATAGCAGTGTTAGAAGAAGACTGTGTCGACACCTGAAGGCTAAGTCGACACTTACTAAGTTATGATTCTACAACAACTGTGTCGACACACAGGACTTGTGTCGACACACTGAAGAGTCAAGACCAAGTTATTTTCAGAAGAAGCTGTGTCGACTCAAAGGCAACTTAGTCGACATCACTGAAGACTGTGTCGACACCAAAGTCAATTGTGTCGACACAGATAGACAGATGGTCTCGACACTTTCTGACAGATTGTCTCGACAACTTGTGGTTCAAGACTAAGGCACAGGACTTGTTTGAAGACTTGACAGCTGTGGGTTGCCACCGGTTAACTGAAGCTGTCAGACTTGTCAGAAAACGGTTAGAAACCGGATCAGCCGGTTACCATGAAGAAAGTCTATAAATAGACAGATTCAGAAGGAGAAAGTAACTTTTAAAAACATTGATAAGAATCAAAAAGTTGAGAAGGATTACAATCCAATTCATTTCAAGAAAGTGCTTGGCACTTAAGAAGATCTTCTCCGGAAGATCAAAGAAGACTATCTAAGGATAGATCAAAGAAGAGTTCTAATCAGAATTCAGAAGAATCATTCAAAGTGCTGGATAGAGAGAGATCAAGCCAGAATTTGAAGAAGAAGAAAGAAACCACCAGTGGATTCTCAAGAAGCTGTTTGGAAATCAACTCAGCTAAGTTCATATTCAAGAAGCTTTGAAGAAAGCTCAGATACAGTTGATTTCATCAGCTGATCAAGAATTGTCTTGGCCTTTTCTCTCTCAATTTAGGCAAGACAGTTAAATAATCTTTTCTATATTTCTGTAGGATCTGTTTACACAGATCTGAGTTGTAAGCCTGTGTTATAAAGGCTGAGTGTAGGAGTGTTGAACTCTGAGTGGTAGGGCTGTTTGCCTGAGTGTAGGAGAAGGGTCTTCTCTGAGTTGTAGGCCTTGGGGCAAGGCTGAGGTAGGGCTGTTGTGCCTGAGTTGTAGGAACCAGTTGGGTTCTGAGTTGTAGGATCTGTTGATCTGAGATTAGTGGAAGTTTGGCCGAATCTAGCATACTGCTAGATAGGTGAAGGGGGAAAGTGGATGTACCCAGACCTTGGGGAACCACTATAAATCATTGTGCAATCTGTGATGTTTTATTTTCTGTGATTGCTGTGATTATTGTGTTAGCCATTGAATTGAATTCTGCCTAAAAGTTTTTATAAAAAAGTAGAACCTATTCACCCCCCCCCCTCTAGGTGTTTAGGTTGTCTTGAAAGTAAAACTATCAAGTGGTATCAGAGGGAGGTTCCTCAAAAAGGACTTAACAGTCTGAGGTAGATCTGAAAGGCAGATTCAAGATTCAAGAAGATGGGTTCTGGAGAGAATCATAAGGAACTAGGGTCTATGAAATTACCCATATGCAAGAAAGAAATTTTTGGAATTTGGAAAGAAAGAGTCAGACTGTTTATGGAAGCATCTGACCCAAGAATTTACATCACAGTACAGGAAGGCCCCTTCATTCCAATGAAGGTATCAGTTCTTGATGCAAATATCCAAACTCCAAAGAGTTATTCAGAAATGACCAAGGATGAAATCATCTTGGCAACCATGGATAAAAGAGCTCAGAACATTATTGTGAGTGTCATAGATGATTCAACATTTCAGAATCTGATTCACTGCAAGACCTCCAAGGAAATGTGGGACACATTGATTGTCTACATGGAGGGATCTGAAGAAGTAAGGCTGGACAGGAAGTCTATGCTAAATCAGGAGTATGAAAGCTTTAGACAAGGAAAATCTGATAGCATAACTGAGTGCTATAAGAAATTCTATAGAATTGTGAATGAGCTAATATCCTATGGAAGAGTCTTCAGTACCTATGAACTGAATGACAAATTCTTAAGATCCTTATCAAAGGATTGGGATACAAAGATCTGTGCCATAAGAGAAGTGGCTAAATTGGCAGAGATATCTCCTCCAACCCTGTTTGGAAAGTTGCTATCCTATGAAATGCAACTTATGGTGAGGAAGGAGGAGGAAAGAAACTCAAGAGGAGAGCATAGAGAAAAGACTGTGGCATTCAATGCAGAAGCCACTAGAAAGAATAGGAGGAAATCACCATCTCCTCCTAAAGAAGTTACAGAAGATAGTTCTGAAAGTTCAAACAAGGGTTCTGAAAGCTGTGATTCAGATGCAGATTTTGCTGCATTCACAAGACAATTCCAGAGGTTCTTGAAGAAGAAGCAGTGGAAGTCTAGGCCTTCCCCATCACAGCAAGTTGATGACTATTATAAGAAGATAAGGTCATCAAGGAAAGAGAAGAGCAGATCAAAACCCAGCAAAGCCACTACTTCAAAGATTGTCTGTTATTGTTGCAATAGGCCTGGACATGTAGTGGCTGATTGTCCTGACAAGAGAAAGGAATCTTCAGAAAAGAAGAAGACTTATCAGAAAGGCAAGAAGGAGAAATCCTTTGTAGCAAAGAAAGATAAGAGTCTGTCAGACCAGTCAACTTCAGAATCAGGATCTGAAGCTGAAGCATATATTGGACTATATGCTGCATCTGAGGAAGAGGAGTTTATGCAGTTGCTAGACTCCATCAATGAACATCAATGCATGGGGTTGATGACAAGATCAGAAGAGGACATATGCCAGAATCAGTCTGGTCCTAATGAGGTAAAATGTCCTTCCAGTACATCTGTTTGTAGTGCAAGTGAAGAATCAGCTACATCTGCATCAAGTGATGAAGATGCATCTGAATCTGAAGGAGATGTCTATCAATTGATAGATAAGTATGGGGACTTGTTGCAGGCCCTTAAGAAAAGCAAGAACCTGGTTAAATCTCAGGCTTAGGAAATTGCTGAACTAAGGGTTGCAACAACTGAGTTAGAAAAAGTCCTTGATCAAAAATTAAATGAAATTGCCAAGCTGAAGAATATAACTATTATTCAGATGGGCACAATTAATTATACTAATGATCAAGTGAAGAGTCTGGAGGCCAGACTTAGAATTGAAAGGGATTTAGTGGCTAGTTACTCTAAGCCAAAATCTGTCTTACCCTTGATAGATGAATTTGTCACTCAAAAGGGTAAGGCTGGATTAGGATTTAAAGGTAACTCCAGGGCTGGCAGATTCAAGAGGAAAGGCAAAGCTCATGTTCAGCCACTAAACCTTTCAGTCCCCATAAAGTTTAGTAAGGAGAAAGTGCCTTCTAACAGATATGATCATGAAGACATTCAAGGTCATATTAAGACTAATGTTCTGAAGAACAAGGGTGTAAATGCAAGCAGGCCTACCTATGGTCATAAACCCAATGGTTTTAAGAAATCAGTAGGTGAAGTTGCAACAGCACCAGCAATGAACAGAAATTCTTCTGACAAGGATGTATCTAGATCTAGATACAATAAGTTTGAATGTTGGTGCTGTGGCAAAAGAGGCCATTTTGCATTAGACTGCTGGTATAACACAAGTGTTATAAAGAATAAGAGTCTACCTGTTAGAAGAGGTTATGATAGCTTTATTAATGCTAACCTGAACCAAGGACCCAAGACTTACTTGGGTTCTAAGGGTAAGTAATTCTGTATTGCAGGTGAATCCAAGTAACCATGCCCCTATATGGTACTTGGATAGTGGTTGTTCCAGGCACATGACTGGAACAAAGGGGCTGCTGAAGGAGTATTCATCTGTCAAAGATGGACCTAAAGTGATCTTTGGTGGATCTGAAAAAGGAGTCATCAAAGGGTTTGGTAACATTTCTTCTAACCTAATTACTATCACTCAAGTGGCTTATGTAAAAGGTTTGAAACATAATCTAATAAGCATAAGCCAGCTAAGTGATTTAGGATATGACATTTCATTTGTTAAAGATGGATGTCATATCAAGAGGTCAAGTGATCAAAAGATCATATTGACTGGGTATAGGAAGAGAAATGTATATTGTCTTAATTTTGAATGTAAGAATAAGGCTTCTCCCATCTGTGTTGTAGCTGATGACAATGCTTCTCATTGTGTTAAGTGGCACAAGAGATTGGCTCATCTAAACTACAAGACAATTGGCCAACTCTTTAGCAAAGAGCTAGTGAGGAATGGACATCAAATTAAGTGTATAAAGGAAGGGATATGCTCAGCTTGTCAAAAGGGAAAGCAGACAAAATCCTCCTTTCAAAGCCTTGAAAACAAGGATTCTGTGAGGTGCTTATATCTCTTGCATATGGATCTTTTTGGTCCTATGCCAGTTCATAGTCTAGGTAGGAAGGTTTACACTTTTGTGGTTGTAGATGACTATTCTAGATTTACATGGGTGTTCTTTCTGAGACAAAAATCAGAAACCCCAAGTGTATTACTTAATTTTGTAAAGCAAATTCAGAATGAACTGAACAGTACAGTGGTCAAAATCAGAAGTGACCATGGTACTGAGTTTCAATCTGAAAGCATAACAAACTTGTGTAAAGACTTTGGGATTTTCCAAGAATTCTCCTCACCTAGAACACCTCAACAAAATGGAATTGCTGAAAGAAAAAATAGAACATTAATTGAAGCTGGTAGAACTCTATTGAGTGACACCTCTCTCCCAGAATATTTTTGGGCTGAGGCAGTTAACACTGCTTGTCATGTCATCAATAGGGCTTCTATCACCAAAAGCCACAGAAAGACTCCCTATGAGATTGTGAAAGGCAGAAAACCAAATCTATCCTATTTTAGGATCTTTGGTTGCAAGTGCTATATACTTAACAATGGCAAGTCATATTTGACTAAGTTTGCTGCCAAATCCCAGGATGGGATATTTGTTGGGTACAGCACAAATAGTAAGGCCTATAGAGTCTTCAACTTAACTACTCAAGTTGTTGAGGAATCTGAGCATGTTGTATTTGATGAAACAAGATTAATCAATTGTGAGTTGTCTTGTAGATCAAATGACTCAACAGGTATAAGCAAGAGGATGGACAAGCTCTCCATTGCTGAAGCTTCAAAGGAAGATGGAGCATTGGAAAATGAAGGCTGCTGTCCAGGGGGAGTACAAGAGATAATGGAAGCTGATGAAAACCAAGAGGTTCAGCAGAATGAAGAAGCTGGAGATGCTCAACCTGAAGGGAATCTTCCTCCAGCTATAAGATATCTAAGAGATCATCCTGCTGATCAGATAATTGGTGATCCAAGACAAGGAGTGCAAACTAGAAGCAAAAATCAAAGCACAGTTTTGCATTCAAGTTTCTTGTCTCAAATGGAACCTAAGAAGTTTGAAGAAGCTATCCAAGACCAGCACTGGATTGATGCTATACAAGAGGAGCTGAATCAATTCAGAAGGTGCAAAGTCTGGGAGCTTGTTCCTAAACCAAGAGGCCACAACATAATTGGGACTAAGTGGATCTATAGGAACAAGCTAGATGAAAGTGGGATAATAGTGAAGAATAAAGCAAGATTGGTTGCAAAAGGATACAGGCAGGAAGAAGGGATTGAATTTGATCAAACCTTTGCTCCAGTAGCAAGGCTGGAGGCTATCAGAATATTCCTTGCCTATGCAGCCTACCAAGACTTCAAAGTATACCAGATGGATGTGAAGTCAGCATTTCTGAATGGTGATCTTAAAGAAGAAGTATATGTAGAGCAGCCATCAGGTTTTGTAGATCCTCTTAAACCTGATTCTGTGTATAAGCTTAGGAAAGCTTTGTATGGGTTAAAACAAGCTCCAAGGGCTTGGTATGAAACCCTGTCTACCTTCCTCATTGAGAATAAATTCTCAAGAGGAAAGATAGACAAAACTCTATTCCTTAGGGAATCCAAAGGTAAGATCATCTTAGTTCAGATCTATGTTGATGACATAATCTTTGGATCTACTGAAAACAACCTTTGTAAAAAGTTTGCCAAACTTATGCAAGGGAAGTTTGAGATGAGCAGTATGGGAGAACTTAAGTTCTTCTTGGGACTCCAAGTAAGACAGACTGATGATGGATTGTCCATATCCCAGTCTAAGTTCACCAAAGAATTAATTAAGAAATATGGTATGGAGTCATCCTCCACCATGAGAACTCCTATGGGAACAAGCATCCCTATATGCAAAGATGAGGCAGGTAAACCTGTTGATGAGTCATTGTATAGAGGAATAGTTGGGTCTCTACTATATCTTACTGCTAGTAGACCAGACATTAGGTATGCAACATGTTTCTGTGCTAGGTACCAAGCCTGCCCTAAAGAATCTCATTATACTGCAGTCAAAAGGATTCTGAGATATCTAAAGGGCACTCCTAATCTAGGCCTTTGGTACCCTAGGAATAGAGATTTTCTACTAACAGGCTATTCAGATGCAGATTTTGCAGGATGTAGAGAGGACAGGAAAAGTACTACAGGTACTTGTCAATTCCTGGGAGGAAGACTAATATCATGGAGTAGTAAGAAGCAGACCAGTGTGGCAATTTCCACAGCTGAGTCAGAGTATGTTGCTGCTGGAAGCTGCTGTGCATAGCTATTGTGGATGCAGCATCAGCTTAAGGATTATGGTATTCAGGTAAGTAGAACACCCCTTTTATGTGATTCTAAGAGTGCTATTTCTATTGCTAATAATCCAGTTTCTCATAGTAGAACTAAGCATATAGAAATCAAATACCATTTTCTTAGAGAACATGTAGAAAAAGGAGACATCTCATTGGAATTTGTAAAAACAGATTATCAAATAGCAGATGTATTTACTAAGCCTTTAGATGAAACCAAATTCAATAAATTCAAAATTGAATTAGGTATGTTAACCATTGATTAATGTATTAACAAAATCATTAACAATGCAATTGAAGTGGTATGTAAGTAAGTAAAAGTAATAACAACATAATCAAGTGTTAAAAAGGACACATTGAAGTAACACTTACATGTGGTGTTGAACCAACAGAAATTGGCTAAGTAAGAATGTGTCAACACATTCAGTAATTATGTGTCGACTCAGAGAAATAATGTCGACAAGTCAGAAATATTGTGTCGACACAGAGAATATGTGTCGACACTTAAGAGTTATATTGTCGACTTAACCAGAAATGTAATGTCGACTCAACCAGGAAAATGGTGTCGACACTTACAGAATATGTGTCGACACTTATCCTTTGAGTCGACACAGAATCTCTGACTATCTATTATGTATCCAAGGTGTCGACGTAACCACAAATTGGTGTCGACACATAGTAGGCTGAAGTAATGTCGAGACAATAGAAGTTTGTGTCGACACATTCCGTCTGTGTCGACACATTTAGTCTGTGTTTGGCGCCTTTTGAACTTCTTTCAACAGAAGGTATAAATAGGTGAAAAACGCTTTCTGTCGACACGCTTCCAAGGTTTTCGAGACTAAAACCCTGTGTCGACAGTCTATCTTTCTCTCTTCTCTCAAGCTTTCTCGACGAATCGATGGCGCCAAGGATGGAAGACAACGTCAATGAGGGGTATGAGTTGGTGCGCCAGGCCTTTGCAGATGCGCCGCCAGATGTTCAAGGGGTTATCACCCTCCTCTCCGAGTCAGGGTTAGAATTTCTAATCTCAGAGCCAACTAAAATCTGGAAGAAGGAGGTGCACGAGTTCTTTATCTCTGCATCAGTCCACTCAACAGGCCTCAAGATTAAGTCCAATGTTCAAGGGACTAAGGTGAAGATTACTCCAAGAACTTTGAGAAAGATCTTTCAATTACAAGTAGTTGAGAATGAAGAGGAAGTTCCTAGTTCTAAGACAAGGGAAGCCCTTCAATGGTGTGGACTGGACTCGAGTATGAAGATTGGAGCTGCATTCAACAGGAAGGGTATGAATCAGCAAGGGAAATTCTTGTCTGAAGTTGTTGGGAAAGTAATCCTCTGCAAGACAGGTGGACATGATAGGATTTCTGCCTATATGTTCAGCCTTATGACCAGGATTGTTTTTACAATTCCTACTGATTGGTCAGGAGTACTCTTTGACAAGATCAAAGAAGGAATCAAGAAGCCAAACATGGCTAGAATCATGAGCTTATATCTCATTGGAGTGATCCCTGAAGTGATGCAGCAACTGCCAGGGACTAAGATCAATCATATGAGAAGGATGGATATGAGACTGTTCTCTAGGTGGGATAGGGTGCTGTCCAAGGATGTGCCTGAAGAGAGCAGGCCAGACACCCCTGTGAAATCCCCTTCTCAACCTCAAGAAACTGAACAACAACAAGAAGACCCACTCAGGACACAGGTTGAAGAACAGCCTGACTCAACTACACTACAGCAAGTGTCAACACCTGCACAGATACAGGGGGAGCCAGTTCACTCTCCAGCTCAAAATGTATCTACTCCTGATCAGGTACACGTGTAGGGGGAGCTAATGTATTTTACTATAAAAGACATTGCTCATATTCTTATTACTGCACAGGTTCAGGGGGAGCTGTTGTCAGTACAAGTGCAAGAGGAAGCACAGTTAGACTTATCTCAAGATTTAACTGCTGCTGAAGTTACAGCTCAACTGGAATTTACTCTGGAGGAGTTATTCCCTGATGCTGATACTACTACAGATAAAGAAGGAGGAGGACAAGAAATTGAGAAGTCCATAGGTATGGAAATTGATCAGGAAGCTGAAGTTGAGCCACAGGTTGACGGGGAGCCAGTGAATGTTGAGACTGAGCAACAGGTCACTGGGACAGATACACTTCATTCTCCTCAAGAAAGAATTCACCTAGATACTTCCTCTGATACTGAAACTGAAGAAGCCAGGCTGGCCAAGAAAAGAAAACTTGTTGTCTTTAAGAGAAGAAGCAAGAATTATAAGCAGGCTTTACAGACAACACCTCAACAAGCATCTCCTTCCTTTGATCATAACAAGTTTATGATAGATCTACAAGTGAAATTGGATGAACAAAGAATGGCTCTGGAAAAGTATGTTGATGAAAATAGCAAGTCTATGCAGTTTGACTTAGCTCAGGATATAAAGTCCATCCAGTTTCAAGTCAACATGCATAAGACAGAAATGACAGATTGCTTTCAAAAGGGAGGCCATGCTGTGGTTTATCTTACTCAACAACAGGAGGCTATTACTAAAAAGGTAGATGATGTTACCCTGAAGCAAAGCTATGTATTGGAAAATCAGTTAAGAATGAATGATAATTTAACTGAATCTCATCATGAGATCATAGAGGAAGTGAAAAAGATTGTTCCAGGCCTGCCTGCAGATAAAACAAAAGAAAAGGAAGAGTTTAATAAGCAATTTCAAGATGCCATTGCCTCAGTACAAACTGCTATCTCCACCTGCCAACAGGAAATATCAACCAAGCTGCAAAAATTGAAACCATTTTTCAAAGAAGGTATAAATTATCTAGATGGACAGATAAGGTTTCAGAAGGATGATCTTAGAGATCATATGGCAAGAGAAGTCATAAAGGGGGAGAGGTTATTGATTCATGCAGGCCAAGAGCACTCTAAATGGGTGACAAATAGTATAAGAGCCACCTTGGGATGTCCACCCTTGTGTGATGATGATATGATGGCTGAATCAGGCATTCAAGCAGGACTACTTGAAGGCAACCAACCTGAGGTTGCCCAAGTTATTTACCCCCCTTCTGATTTTGAAATTCTGGATAAGCAAGTGCAGGATATGTATAGTCCTCCAAAGGATGTGCATAATGTTGTGATTGAGAAAGTTGAGATGCCAGAGGCCTTCCTGAAAGAACAGCAAGATGTTCTATTAGCAAAGAAGAGATTTAGAGAGCAGGCTGCACTCAAGCCAGATTATGAGCAGTGGAGTCCTACTTCAAGAAACATAATACTCACTGCATGGAAGGCTGTACAAGACAAAGTTCATGAAAGAGGGAAGTGGTACAATGAGATAGAATGGCAGAAGTATGAGGCAAGACAGGAAGCAATAGTACAATTCAGAAGGAAAGCTAAGCTGGGGAGGCTGCCACCAGATGCTAAGGAGCCAAGCAAATACTTCCCAAAGCCTTTTCACTATTTTGAAAGGCAAAGGCTCAAGGAAGAAGCTAAGAAGAAGGCTGATCTAAAAGGAAAGAAGATAGCTGAAGAATCAGAAGCTCCTGTGACAGCTAAAATTCAATCTGGCAAAGGGATTATCATTACAGAGCCTGATCAATCCTGATTATGTTTTAGTTCCTTCATAATGTTTTGTAATGTTGTGATGTGATCATTAAATGTAAAACAATGTAATCAAACATTACCCAGTAATAAACAAAATTTTGTTTAAATCTGTGATAGATTGTTTTATCTATGATGTTTTTTTTTTATTATTTTGTTTATAATTAAGTATCCCTGTGTTTTTGTCATATATCATCATTTAGTACTGTTTATAAATGGTGTATATCATTGGCTATAAGGGTTATGACTTCTCCAAATAGGGGGAGATTGTTGGGTACATTGGAAAATGTGTACCTGATTTGAAGAAGCCCAACCTAGCTCAATGATATACATCAAAGTGTATTTGATGTTGTTTTGAGTTGACATGTGCAGGTGAAGAATTGATAAAGTATGCAGAAAAAAAAAATTCTAAGTCCAAGTGTCGACACAGAGAAGGATGGCGACACATAGAAGAAAGTAGTCGACACAACACTGGGAAGCAGTGTCGACACATAGCAGTTAGTCTACAACTACACTGGGAAAAAGTGTCGACACAGAGGAAATATGTCGACACATAGCAGTTAGTCTACAACAAATACTGGGAAAGTGTGTCGACACAGAAGAAGTAAGTCGACACAACACTGGGAATGTGTGTCGACACAGAAGAAGTAAGTCGACACAACACTGGGAATTTGTGTCGACACAGAAGAAAAGCGTCGACCTCAACATTGGGAAAATGTGTCGACACAGAAGAATATAGTCGACCTCAAGTTTGTCTACACCAGCAGAATGTGTCGACACATTGTGATTGAGTCGACACATTATAGCAGTGTTAGAAGAAGACTGTGTCGACACCTGAAGGCTAAGTCGACACTTACTAAGTTATGATTCTACAACAACTGTGTCGACACACAGGACTTGTGTCGACACACTGAAGAGTCAAGACCAAGTTATTTTCAGAAGAAGCTGTGTCGACTCAAAGGCAACTTAGTCGACATCACTGAAGACTGTGTCGACACCAAAGTCAATTATGTCGACACAGATAGACAGATGGTCTCGACACTTTCTGACATATTGTCTCGACAACTTGTGGTTCAAGACTAAGGCACAGGACTTGTTTGAAGACTTGACAGCTGTGGGTTGCCACCGGTTAACTGAAGCTGTCAGACTTGTCAGAAAACGGTTAGAAACCGGATCAGCCGGTTACCATGAAGAAAGTCTATAAATAGACAGATTCAGAAGGAGAAAGTAACTTTTAAAAACATTGATAAGAATCAAAAAGTTGAGAAGGATTACAATCCAATTCATTTCAAGAAAGTGCTTGGCACTTAAGAAGATCTTCTCCGGAAGATCAAAGAAGACTATCTAAGGATAGATCAAAGAAGAGTTCTAATCAGAATTCAGAAGAATCATTCAAAGTGCTGGATAGAGAGAGATCAAGCCAGAATTTGAAGAAGAAGAAAGAAACCACCAGTGGATTCTCAAGAAGCTGTTTGGAAATCAACTCAGCTAAGTTCATATTCAAGAAGCTTTGAAGAAAGCTCAGATACAGTTGATTTCATCAGCTGATCAAGAATTGTCTTGGCCTTTTCTCTCTCAATTTAGGCAAGACAGTTAAATAATCTTTTCTATATTTCTGTAGGATCTGTTTACACAGATCTGAGTTGTAAGCCTGTGTTATAAAGGCTGAGTGTAGGAGTGTTGAACTCTGAGTGGTAGGGCTGTTTGCCTGAGTGTAGGAGAAGGGTCTTCTCTGAGTTGTAGGCCTTGGGGCAAGGCTGAGGTAGGGCTGTTGTGCCTGAGTTGTAGGAACCAGTTGGGTTCTGAGTTGTAGGATCTGTTGATCTGAGATTAGTGGAAGTTTGGCCGAATCTAGCATACTGCTAGATAGGTGAAGGGGGAAAGTGGATGTACCCAGACCTTGGGGAACCACTATAAATCATTGTGCAATCTGTGATGTTTTATTTTCTGTGATTGCTGTGATTATTGTGTTAGCCATTGAATTGAATTCTGCCTAAAAGTTTTTATAAAAAAGTAGAACCTATTCACCCCCCCCCCCTCTAGGTGTTTAGGTTGTCTTGAAAGTAAAACTATCAACTACCCAGTCCATGACTTAGAAATGGGAGCTGTCATTTTTGCACTGAAAGTCTGGCGACACTATCTGTACGGTGTCCACTGCGACATATACTCTGACCATAAAAATTTGAGGTATGTGGACACGCAAAAAGAGCTGAACATTAGACAGAGACGATGGGTGGAATTTTTGGCAGACTACCAGTATGAGATGCACTACCACCCGGGAAAGGCGAATGTGGTAGCAGATGCACTGAGCCGAAAGACCGCAAACGCCGGAGTAGGAACACAGTTGATGGCTTTGGAGTTAGTCCAGATGTTAGATAAGATGCAAATATTCCTGGTGTCCGAGGATCTCCCTGAGTTATACCGAGAGTATCTTTCGTCATTAATCGCCACTGGTGACATTCGAGAAAGGGTCAAGGATGGACAGAGGCAGGATACCCAGCTAGAGCCAATATTTCGGGCCTTAAAAGCAGGCACTGCAGGAGATTACACACTGAGGGATGATTTAGTGTGCTTCAGAGGACAGGTCTACATACCAGAGGGAGGCCAGATCCGGGAGGACATCCTAATGGAGGCTCATTGCAGTCGATATTCGGTACACCCGAGGATTACGAAGATGACTGCAGATCTGAAGAAGACTATGTTCTGGCCTGGCATGAAGAAGGATATCACCTACTTCGTGACGCATTGCAAGGCATGCCAGTTAGTGAAGGTGGAATGCAGAAACCCCGCAGGATTATTACAGCCACTCACAGTACCAGAGTGGAAGTTCGATGATATCGCCATGGACTTTATACACGGACTTTGTCGATCAAGGACAGGGAATGATTCGATATGGGTGATCGTCGACTGGCTGATAAAGGTAGCAAGGTTTATTCCAATCAGGAAGGATGACTCGGTGGGCATGTTAGTCCGAAAGTTTGTGGAGCAATTCGTCCGCTATCATGGCATACCCAAGTCGATTGTGTCAGACCGAGATGGACGATTTACATCCAGGGAGTGGAGGTCAGTGCAGACTTACTTAGGCACTCGACTAACATTCAGTACGGCTTTCCACCCCCAGACGGATGGACAGACTGAACGAACCAACCGGACTTTGGAGGATTTACTACGACTCTGCATATTAGATCGCGGTGAACCTTGGGAGAAGTTGTTACCGCTGATCGAGTTCTGGTATAATAACAGCTACCAGTCTAGTATAAAGATGGCTCCTTATGAGGTGTTGTACGGACGGAAGTGCAGGACTCCGCTGTCATGGATACAGGACGAGGACCCTAAGGCATTGTATTCGGAGTTTGTCGAGGACACTGAGACTCAGGTGAGATTGATACGGGACAAGATGCTAGAAGCACAGAGCCGGCAGGCTAAGTATTACGACGCTCGGCACCGTCAGGTGGAATTCCAGGTGGGAGATCAGGTGTTCTTGAAGATCCGACCAATGCATGGAGTTACTCGGGTACGCGGACAGAGGAAGAAGCTTAGTCCAAGATACATGGGGCCTTATAGGATCCAGGAGCGGATCGGTCCCTTGGCATACAGGCTGGAGCTACCACCGGAGCTGGCGAGTCTGCACGACGTATTCCATATATCCTCTCTTAGGAGAGCTCTACTACGCCCAGAGCAGCAAGTTACAACCATAGATGGACCAATAGCATCTGATCGGTCAGTTCACCTAGAACCGGTCCGGATTGACGATAAGGGGGTACGAGTTTTACGCCACAAGAAGGTTCCGTTAGTCAAGGTCCTGTGGAGAAATCATGGAAGAGAGGAGCACACATGGGAGCCCCAAGGACTTGATGCGACAAAGATACCCGGAACTCTTCAGTCAGGTATTCCTCACAACCACTCAAGATGTTCAATTTACCTTCCTATTTTAAACTAGTAGAACTGAAATTTCAAGGATATGGGCTAAAATTTTGTTTATTGGGGTCTAGACTTTGCCAATTGGGGGATTTGGTCTTAAATTTGACTATCACCTTTAAACCTCATATAATCAAACATGGTGTCGTGACGTAAACCTTTCAACTCTCATGGGATGTTACAAGCTTCTTCCTTCCCGATAGGAGTCCCCGTAGGCTTAACCTTGATTTCGGGGACAAAATCTTTGTTTTGTTTATTGGGATTTGTAACATCCCATTTCCAACTAAACCCCTAAGAGTGGTTTTGTCATGAAAAAACCCTAGGAAGCCCAAGAAAGGGGTCAAGTGGACCTAGTGGTGTGGATAGGGCCACTATGGTCTACACTTAGCAGATTTCTAAACCTTGGTTAAAGGTGATCATGGGGCTTCACCAAGACTCCAAGACCCCACCCATACCCTTATAACCCGAGAAGGGGGTCAATGGGTCACAAAGGACCCATGGAGGGTAGTCAAAAGAGCTAAGTTGACCAAAGTCAACTCTAACCCTAAATAGGTCAAATTAACCTACACAAGGGTCAATTGCAGTCCCTTAGCCAAATGGACCCCACCCCTACCCTCATAGGCCTAGTGAGAGGCCAATAGGTCACCGAGGACTCATTGGGACCAATCATAAAGACTAGGTTGACCAAAGTCAACTCTTGACCTAAAATGGTCAAAGTGCCCTAGTTAAGGGCCAAGTGACCTCCAAGGGCCAATTCAACTCCACCTTGACCCTAGGGGAGGCTAATGGGTCACTAAGGACCCATTAAAGAAATCTCAAGGACCAAATTGACCTAAGTGGGCCCTAGTCCAACTTTGGGTCAAGTTAGCCCAAATGGGCTAACTCAAGCTCAAGCCCATTTCAATTGGGCTAACCATGACTTAAGTGACCAAATGAACTTGTGGGCTGCCATGGGACATGTAGGAGCCAAAATTCAGGCTTGGTGACTAGGAGAGAGAAAGTCATCCATTTAGGAGAGAGAAACAGAAGGAAGAAGAAGGAAGGAGGACTTTGTGCTCCTCCTCCCCCCTCTCCAACCTCCCCATTAACTTCAGAAAGACAAGGGGGAGTGCAGCAGCCATTGTGGATAGGTTACAGCAAGCTCCACCCCCTACCAACCAAGCCGCCATTGTTGACTTAGGCCAAAAATGGCATAGGGCAATTCAGCTACCTAACACCTCCCCTCTCCCTTTTAAAAGCTCCATTGGACTCCAAGGAGTAATTCCCACCATTTTCCTGAAGGAGCCAGCAAGTTTTCTATATTTTTGAACAATCCGACCACCACCATGCCAATCCGGCGATCAGCATGGCTACAGCCGCCACCACAGGTCCTCCTCCACTCCTTCTTTCATGGATAAATCATAGCAATCCTTAGGTCCAAGGTTCAGGCTCAATTGAGCCCGATCCATTTCAAAAAAATCTCGGTTTTTTCCATGGATTTGAGCTTGTTGGGTTCGCCGGAATAGTGCTCCCCGGCGGCCGTGCCGCCGCCTGGAGGTAGCCCCGACCACCACGAAGGTGTCGGCGACGGTGGCAGGCCGGGGAGGTGGCCGGAGCGCCGGCGGCAGCCGCTGGAAGTTGGCCCAGGCAGGAGCAATCCTGGCCGTTGGCGCGCGGGGATGATGACGGGATGCCATCCAGGATTGCGCCAAGATTCGTGCAAATAAGGATTTTAAACTATAGTATAAATATTTGAATCATTTCATTACCTGTCACAGAATTTGTATTTATTTGTTTAAATTATTAAAAATACTTAGAGCCAATATCAGAGAAAATGGTCAACACCAAAAATGTAGCCCCTTGAGTCTATTGTTATACAAAATTGGTTGGAACCAATTTGGGTGACTGGTTTGACCAGAGCACTCATTTTGGTGGGGTCTATACAAATGACTAGGTAGTAATTAAACTAAGTGCCCACCCTTCATCCTTGGTCCAAATGGGCTGAAATTTTGTCAGGGAGTCACCCTACCCTATATCTAGACCCTACCCAAAAATGAGAATTTTTGGGAATAATTTTCCTATAGTTTTGTAAATAATTTAATTATGCTAGGGTGAATTAAATTATGGGTCAAATGAAGTCCAAATTCATCCAAATTTTAGGGATGTATATGAGGTCCATATAGACCTCTGGTTAAAATTTCATTAAGTTTGGAGTTGATTTGAATGGGAATCAAGCAAACCCTAGCCTTGCCCTAAGAAGGGCATTTTGGTCCAAAATGTAATTTTGGCTTATAGTGTCCAATTAACCTCAACAGAGGTTCAAATTTGGTACACTGGTTTGGCATGACATTATAAACCTTCCAATGAAAACTTGGGGGCATTGGAGTTGATTTGGCCCAAGATCCTAGGTCAAACCCTAAGGAAGGGCTTTTGTACCTTGTGAAGGACATATGGCCATAACACCTTGTATGACTATGAAACTTTGTAGGGATGGTTTTAGGGTAACTATAACCCTCTGGTAAAAATCTTAGGGTGTTTTGAAATGTTTGGGACCCACAAAACCCTAACCCTAGTTTAGGGCATAAACTTTGTAGAGTTGGAATAGGCTAGTTAAACTCCTCCAAATAAGGTAAAATTTTAGTATAATGGTCATAAGGATATTATTAGTCTCTAGTAATTTAATTGGGATTTTTGGGATAATATTTATGGCACTTCATTGGTAACACAAGGGATGCCTCATTTTAATAAACTAATTATTATGGTCCCTCTGACCCTTGAGAGGTCATGAAAATGTGGCAGAGGATGTTTTGAACCATTATAAGCTTATATAAAATTTATGAAAATATTTGGATATATAATTGAGATACTTACTTCACAAGCTTGTTAAATAATGAAATTATTCAATAAATTAAATTAGTCCATATACTGATAAATAAATTATGAAATTTGTCCCAAACCATTTAAATGCCATTAGATTCCTACTTGAATTTTCTCTGAATTTTTGGAAGCCATATAGTATTTTATATTTCTTTAAATGAATCTTTTAGGATTAAAATAAAATAATGTTTTGGGGATAAAACCTTACTGAAAACTTTAGATATTTTGGAAGATGAGTTATATCCTTATTTTGAATAACATATAAAAATTGTAGAATGATATCTTGACTGAAAATGGTACTTCATGTTCATTATTGGAAAGTCTAGACAATAGAATAATTAAATAAATTATTACATAAATAAGGAAAATTTTGGATCTCTGGATTTAGGGCTTAAAGGTCATAATGGACCTCCATTAATTATTATAAGAGTATTGGATAATTATTTTATGTACCTCCTATTTTACATGAAGTTTGACATGGTGGTCTGCATTTAGCAATTTTGGAAAACTGTATTTTTTGAAGCTTATCACACCTTAATCACTGATGATATTTGACCCAGAGCATTTATGGTCCCTTGCAATTATGTTAGAGTTATCCTTGAATTTTCAGAAATAATATTGCACTGTTTATTATTTTTATGAATTATTGCAATATACCATTTAAATAAAAATCAGTGGCCCGAACCTTGCTGAAAAACTAAGAGATTTTGTAGCTTAGGTTAAATGATTATATTGAGTATAACATAAATCTGGGGAGATTTTGTCTTGTCAAAATTTGGTACCTTCAGCTCAATCTTGGAGACCTTGGCCACTATAAATATTTAATAAATTCCTAGATAAATAGGAAAATTGTAAAACTCTATATTTGGGCAATAAAGGTCATAATGGACCTCCATTAATTATTATAGGAGTATTGGATGATTACTTGATATACTTCCCATTTTACATAACATCAAACCTTGGTGGTCTGCATATAGTAAATCTACAGAAATAATCTGGAGTACAAGTTAGGCACATAAGTCAAAATTAGTGGTTATAGGAATGAGTTCATCACTCAGGGTTGGATGAGCTAGGGATTGGTTTGACTAAAAGGTTAGGTGGTGTTTGGGATCGACGAAAGATCGTCTTCCCCATAGAGTAGAAGGTCAAAATCACCTTAGGTATAGTTTACTGTAATATGAAAATGAAATGGGTAAAACCTAAGTTGTAGGCATAAAGTAAATTGAGGAGTATGTAGTAAACTTAGGATTTCACACTCTCACACCCCTGTGTCCCGAGAGATAGTTTGGGTTACTCGGGCAATAAGCCCAGTGGTTAAGGTAATGGGCATGGTAGCCCGGTGAGCTTCGGCTCGGTTGTAGTTTATGACGGACGGGTTAGTCCGGTGAGCTTTGGCTCGGTTGTTGGTTATAGTCCGGGGAGCTTCGGCTCGGTTGTAGATTATGATGGACGGGTTAGTCCGGGGAGCTTCGGCTCGGTTATAGATTAAGACGGACGGGTTAGTCCGGGGAGTTTCGGCTCGGTGGTTGATTATGACGGACGGGATAGTCCGGGGAGTTTCGTCTCGGTTATTTGTTGGACTCATAACTATTGCATGTGCATAAAAGGTATAAGGTGGTGGGTCTTCGATATTGGGGAGTTCGTTGCACCGACACCAATATCGTTGACTCGGCAAGTGTGGTTTTACACTTTGCCAACAGAAGTCCGGTGCGCCAGCCGGCAAGAGTACGCAGGCGTCCGCTTAGTGCACCAAGCGTTGAGGCGTACGATAGGTCAGACCGGTAGTGCAAATACTGGTTTTGAGGTGGGCGAGGCCCAACCCACCGCTTCCGTCTGCCACTACGGAGGTATCCTGGGAGGTAACGGCTCCGAAAGGGGGAACTAAAGGTCTGTGTACACAGAGTCGAGTGGGTGAGTTGCACTTGCATGTTCACATCATAGCATATTTGCATTTCATAGCATAACCATTGCATATAACCTGACACCTAATATATAAGAGGTATGGGACGCTCTATACATTAGGCCTTGCAGAACGACCCATTGGCCTATAAGTTCTTGCGAGCGTACTTATAAGTCAAGGTTCTCTTTCAGTATTATTTATATGTTATGCCCGTTAGAAAAACCGACACCCTATCGTATAAATCGGTATGAGACTTTTTATACGATAGGAGCCCTGCAAGAGATCCCTTAGCTTATGTGTTTTCACATAAGTTAAGGTTACTTATTTAGATTTTATATAATTATTATCACACTTAACACTGTTAGTTTAGTTCCGCTGCCATCTGCAATTTGACATTCTCCACCTTCATGACCTTTCCATTCCTTCTCCCCGCTCGGTGCTTAGGAGCCATGGGGGAAGGGGTGGGGGACGATAGGACTTAGTCTTTTAGACTAACGGTTTTCGAACCACATCATTTAGGGGACCACGGAGCCCAACATGGAGGAGCAGCCCCGGAGGTCGGCACGCTTGGAGATCGAACAGTCTAGTACCGGAGTCCAGACAGCAGGGACTGTGAGTCCCGAACTCTAGTAGTTGTATTAGTTTGCTTCCGCGATGAGTGATTTGTAGTGAGGACTTGATGTACCGGGCATAAGCCCGAGATTTTCATTATATGTACTATCTGCGGACACTCCCTTCGTGGAGTTTATTTTTCTATATATGTGATTTCTGTGGACTTGCTTTTATAGAGATCGATTTGGCCGGCAGAATCGGTGTCTTGTAGTGACGACCTTCCCGGGTGAGAAGGTATCACCGCAAGGCGGCGGTTCTGGGCCTAAGACCCCGGTGTCGAAAAAGAAAAAAAAATGGGGGTCTTACATATTGACCCACTTCACCCTGACATTGGTGTGTACTTAGCATGGAATAGCTGCAAGCACATCTTGAAGAAAATCATCAAATACATTATCTATTAACCTTAGCTTGTTCAGGGACTTCTTCAAATCAGGTACATTGTGAATACAATACCCAACAATCTCTCCCTATTTGAAGAAGCCTAAACCTTACAAGCTAAGGTGAATAGAACATATGGGAATGAAAATCATAACCGAAGAATTCAGTTGAGAGTGAGATTCATTACCATTTTCCTGAGAGCATACTTAACGTTGGCAGCCACCTTAGCCTTAGTCGAGAGGGTAATCTCCCCCTTTTCGGCTTCTACAGATCTGGTACTTCACTTGGAGCCACATGCTCCCCCTCAGATCTTGGATCCATGCTCGAGCTTGAGTTCCTTGCTGATGCTCCCCCTTGATCCAAGAGCCTTGAGCCGTACAGTCTTCACTCTTCATAGTTGAGCATGCCGAGTTCAGTTTTTAAGAGACTGAACTTGGCATCGTCTAAGGGCTTGGTGAAGATATCTGCAACCTGCTAATCCGTGGGGACATAGCAGAGAGATATATCTTTGTTTTCTGCATGCTCCCGAATAAAGTGATAGCGCACTTCAATATGCTTCGTTATGCTATGCGACCCCGGATTGTTCGCAATTGCTATTGCGCTCGAGGAGTCGCAATACATCGGAACCTCTCTGAACTGCAAGTCATAATCTTTGAGCTGATTTCTGATCCATAGAAGTTGTGCACAACAGCTGCCTGCTGAGATGTACTCAGATTCAGCCGTAGAGGTTGCGACACAATTCTGCTTTTTACTGTTCCATAAAATAAGCCTTCTTCCGAGGAATTGGCACGTCCCGGAAGTGCTTTTCCTATCATCCCTGCTTCCTGCAAAGTCAGCAACTGAAAAGCCTATCAGTTCGACATCATTGTTTCTTGGGTACCACAAGCCAAGATTTGGTGTACCTTTAAGGTATCTAACAATTCGCTTTGCAGCGACATAATGAGATTCCTTAGTGTTCACCTGATATCTTGCACTTACGCATGTGGAGAACATAATATCCGGTCTACTAGCAGTAAGGTAAAGCAGGGATCCAATTATACTTCTGTATTTGGTTTCATCAAAAGGTTTCCCTTTCTCATCCTTGTCCAGAGACACAGTGGATCCCATTGGAGTCCTCATAGAGGTTACATTCTCCATTCCGAATTTCTTGAGGAGTTCATTTGTGAACTTCGTCTGAGAGATGAAAATTCCATCCTCAGACTGTTTCACTTGAAGTCCCAAGAAATACTTTAGCTCTCCCATGCTGCTCATTTCAAACTTTCCTTGCATAAGTTTAGAAAACTGTTTGCAAAGATTGTTGTCCGTAGAGCCGAAAATTATGTCATTCGACATAAATTTGCACCAGCAATATCTTGCCTTTGACTTCCCTAAGAAACAATGTCTTATCTATTTTTCCTCTCGAGAACTTGTTCTCAAGAAGAAAACTAGATAAAGTCTCATACCAAGCTCGAGGAGCTTGTTTCAAGCCATATAACGCTTTATTAAGAAAATAAACATGATTAGGGAATGTAGGATTAACAAAACACGGGGGTTGCGCGACATATACTTCCTCTTTGAATTTTCCATTAAGGAATGCAGATTTCACGTCCATCTGATAGACAGTGAATCCTTTGTGCGAAGCATATGCCAGGAACAATCTGATTGCCTCGCGCCTTTCCACTGGTGCAAAGGTCTGGTCAAAGTCAATCCCCTCCTCCTGTCTGTAACCTTGAGCCACCAGCCTGGCCTTGTTCTTTATGATGACACCGTGTTCATCCAGTTTGTTTATGAAGATCCACTTGGTGCCGATCACATTCTGGTTCTTTGGTCTGGGAATAAGCGTCCAGACGTTGCATCTTTAAAATTGATGCAGTTCATCTTGCATGGCAAATATCCATGCTGCATCTTTGTTCGCTCGTCGAACTTCTTTGGCTCAACCTGTGACAGGAAACTAAGATGCAAAATCTCGTTAATTGTACCTCTTCGAGTTCTGACACCGTCACGAGGATCTCCGATGATCTGATCTCTAGGATTATCCCTCACGTGTCGGAGATCTAGGAGTCTGGCATCTGGAGCTCTGATATCTTCTCGGGCTCCTCCTTCTTCTAGGAGATTTTCACCATCCTGATCGTCAACTTCTCCAGGTTGTGTTAAGGTGGAAACCTTGACGTACTTGGGAGTTACATCCTTAGCAGTCTCATCGAGACTTAGCTGTTCAAGTCTTGCACCTGCATCTTCAATAATGCCACTGGAAGAATTGTTATTAAGCAAGCTTCCTTCATCAAATACAGCATTAATGGATTCCTCTACCACTAGGGTTTTCTTATTAAAAACCCTATATGCCCGATTATGGCTACTATAGACCATGAATATGCCTTCGAAGCATTTTTTCACCAAATTTGGTACGCGGGTACTTCCCGTTATTGAGTACATAGCATCTGCAGCCGAAGATCCTTAAATAGGACATGGTTGGTTTCCTGCCTTTCAGTAGCTCATAAGGCGTCTTACGATGATTCTTGTTGATCAATGCTCGGTTTTGTAAATGACAAGCCGTATTGACAGCCTCTGCCCAGAAGTATTCTGGGAGAGAAGCATCATTCAACATTGTCGTGCAAGCTTCAACGAGCGTTCTATTTCTCCTCTCCGCAACTCCATTTTGCTGAGGAGTACGCGTAGAGGAAAACTCATGAAAGATACCATGTTCTTCACAAAATTCTTTCATAGCCCCAGATTCAAATTCTGTTCCATGGTCACTTCTGATTTTGACCACTGAGCAGTTAAGTTCGTTCTAAATTTGCTTGACAAAGCTAGTGAAGATGTCAAACGTATCTTACTTTTGTTTCAAGAAGAACACCCATGTAAACCAAGAGTGATCATCAACAATCACTAGCGTATATGACTTGCCTTCCAAGCTATGAACTTGCACTGGACCAAACAAGTCCATATGCAGAAGATAAAGACATTTGGAAGAGTCTTTGTCTACAATGCCCTTGAAGGTAGCCCGAGTCTGTTTGCCCTTCTGGCACGTAGGACATGGGATATCTTTGATGCACTTAATAATGGGAGCATCCCTTACTAAATTTTTAGAAAACAACATATTAATAGTCTTGAAATTAATATGTGCCAATCTCTTATGCCATTGTTCACAAAGAGATGCACATGCCTTTTGCTACTAGGCACACGGGGGTAGAAGAATCTATGCTAAGAAAATCTAAACAAAATATATTTCTGCTCTTAATGCCAGTTAATACCGTCTCCGAAGAGGCACACGATATTATCAAGCATTTATCCTTGTACAACTTAACGCCATAACCTTTATCACACAACTGACTTACACTGATCAGGTTATGATTTAACCCTTCAACATAGGCCACGTCGGTGATAGAGATTATACCGTTGGAAATCATACCGTAACCCTTGGTGACTCCTCGATCTGATCCTCTAAAGATGACTTTGGGTCCATTTTCGACTGGAGAGTAATCACGCAGCAGGCTTCTTGTCTCGGTCATATGCTGGGAACATCCACTGTCCAAGTACCAGATAGGCGTTTTGGTGGCCTTTGGACATACCTGCAAAACAGAATCAGTTTCCCTTAGGAACCCAATCGAACTTGGGTCTTAGATTCCTTGTTAGCATACTCCCCCTCGGGTGGTTAACCTTATGAGTGGTCGGCCTCTCATTGCTAACATGAGGAGTCTCGTTGAATCTTGGATTAAACCAGCAATCCACGACAAAGTGACCAACTTTGCCACAGCACCAACAGTCGAACTTATTGTACCGCTTCCTAGGCTCCAGCTTCACCCTAGGAACGGTGGGTCCACTGGGGCCTTGGATCTGGAGGTGGAGGCATCATGATGACAGCAATCACATGATTTCTTCACTTCCTATTCCTTCATTATAACAGGCTTGGCTTTTGGTGTCTGCTTCCTATTATGGCCGCTAGAGATGTTGCCATAATTTTCCACTTGGATTTCCTCATAATGTGCCTTGAAGACACTCTCGCCGTAGTTGCGGGGGAAGGCCCAACCATCATACCGGCTCTTGGGCTTTTCAACCGAGGGCTGGAAGAACTGGCCATAGGTTGACTCAAAGTCCTGTTCATTGCAGGGAAAGCCAGGCTTCCTAAATTCAACAGGATTGAGTGGGGCCTTTCCCTTTTCTGCAGTAGAGGCCTTCTTAGCATCCTTATTTTTCCTCTACTTTCTATTTCTCTTGGATTATTTACCAGGCACACCCACATGCCCCAAGCCAGCCCCCTTAGCCTGAGCAGAGAAGGTATCAACCAGTAGAAGAACAGTCTTTGGAATAGAGAAGCTTTTGACAATCTTCCTTTCTGCCGCAAGTTGTTCTTCCAACTTGTTGACTTCTTCCTGTTTAAGGTCAAGGAGCTTTAGAGACTCTGAGTGCTCAGAAGTCAGGCCCAGGTGTTCCTGTCGGAGAGAGATCAAGCTAGTGATCTCTTCTCTTAGAGACACACCCTTAGCCTTAAGGAATTTGACTTCCTTTTTTTGAGCCCTCAACCTCTTACGGCATTCCTCAAAGGTATTGAGAAGAAGCTCATACTTTTCGAGGAGCTATGCTTCACGGGCAGATGGGCTATCCTCGAGATCATCATCAGGAGACTCATAGTAAGAGTCAGAGAGGGGGGTACGAGCTTTTACTTTCCCAGTAAATGGGGGGCAGTCCGAGGAATCAGACTCACTAAGTGTCTTTGGCTTTTTGGCGATGTAACTCCTCTCCTTCTTCTTATCCCTAGAGGACTTGTGCTCCTCTCCCTTCCCCTTATCTCTCTTGCCTTGGTGGCAGTCAGCGATGACGTGACCTGGCTTATTGCATCCAAAGAAAATAATGTAATTAGAGCGATGTTTGTTCTGTTTGGATTCATACCTGTCAGAAGAATAATTCTTCTTCTGATGTATGGAGGAGGAGTCGTCTCTCTTTCTTTGATTCCTCAACTTGAGGAACTTCTTGAACTCCCGAGTGATGAGGGAGAAGTCTTCTTCAGATAGCTCTGAGCCGGAAGAGCGTGGCTCAGATTCTTCTTCCTCATCCATTCTCCGAGAGCGGGATGAGGAAGCACCCTTGCCTTTCCTTGAGTGATTGGCTTTTAGGGCCACAGATTTCTCTCTAGCAGCGGCTTTATCAGCTTCTTCTTCCGTTTTCCTAGTGTTCAGCTGAAGCTCATAGGACAGAAGTTTCCCAAATAGAATCCGGGGATCTGTTTCTGCCAGCCTGCCAAATTCTCTGATGGCGCAGATCTTAGTGCCCCATTCCTTAGTAAGGGATCTAAGGAACTTGTCATTTAGTTCACCATCGGTGAACACTCTGCCATAGTCCTTCAGCGCATTGACGATCTTCAGGAAGTTCTTGAATGTCACTCCGATTTCTTCCTTGGGACTTTGCCTGAAGGCCTCGTACTTCTGGTTCAGAAGGGATCTTCGATCATCCCTTACTTCATTAGTGCCTTCCATCAAGATGATCAGGCAGTTCCAAATGTCCTTTACATTCCTGCAGTTGCAGAAAACCTGCATCATGGAATCATCGACGGCGCTTATCAGAATGTTCTGAGCTTTCTTGTCAAGTCCGACAAGCACCATCTCATCCTTATCCATTTTAGAAAGTTTCTTGGGCACTTTCTTGATGGGATCAATGGTGGAGGCCTTAGTGGGGATATAAGGTCCCTCCTCCACTATCATGAAGAGTCGTGGGTAGACTGCTTCCATGTAGTACCTTATCCTTTCCTTCTAGATAGGAAAGTTCAACTTGGTGCACACTGGGATCTTCCCTGAATACTTGAGTCCTTCCATTTCAGAGATCTTCTTTCTTCTTGACACTAGATGTGGGAACTTACTCAAAGTGTTAACCTTATTGATGAGTAACCTCCCTCTAATACCACTTGAAAGTCAATCTAGTGTCAACTACCTTCACCTATGGGGGGATAGGTGATTTGCAGTCTTTTTGCGGAATTAAAAATAAACCTGCACAAGAAAACAAAACAAGCACAACACTGAAACACACAGGAAGTTATAGTGGTTCCCCAATTTGGGTACGTCCACTCTCCCCCTTCGACCTATCTCCCAATAAGAGACGACTCGGTCACTTCACCAACCGGATTGAAATCCAATCCTCACACTATGGAAGAAACCCTTCCACCCAAAGGAGTCACTACTCCTTCACCACGGGTTGCACCCAACCCTTACAACTAGGAATCAAAATTCCCTTACAACAAAATGAAAATAGAATGTATAGAAATACAAATTATGTATGGAGAGCTCGGTGTCCCTCTTCGTTCGATGAAGCGTTCTTGAAGAAGAAGAAGAGTCCACGACCGAAGCACTCTCTTGGAGAGGATCTTCCCGAGATCGGCGGCGATAAAGGATTGCGGCGGCGATGCTTTGTAGATCCAAACTTCTTGACGAAGATAGCAAGGTATACCAACGATCTTACTTGGATCGATCGTCTCAATTGATTTGGAGGGGAGAAATATTCCCGCACAACAAATCAAGAGACAAAGGATCTCACGATAGACACATGATACGCTAAGCTTAGCCTCGGTTATGTCGCCACTCGATCAAAGATGACCTCTAAGATCAGCGGCGTCGACTGTCTTGCGAGCGGCGACGGCGATAGAACGAGCTTCGCGATCGGCTAGGTTACGGTCGGTGGCTTTGATTTCTCATGAATGATTACTGTTGGAGTTCGAAATACGCGAGTATTTATACTGTAGACCTAGCCTTCATGACCGTTGTGGGCCCCACAAGACGAAACCCTAAGCGCGGTTCAAACAGCGCCCGATAACTTGGTTCGGTCCAGCGAGCCGACAAAATTCGCCTAAGGTAAATTCGGCGGGAATCATTGGTGATTCTCGACGAATCGGCGAGAATCACTTATGATTCCCGTCGAATTCTACTTAGAAGAATTCCTGCTGAAAAACTTGCCATCCGGAGTGAATCGGCGAGAATCACAACTATTCTCGACGAATCGGCGAGAATGCAGAGTCATTCTCGACGGTTCGTCGAGAATCACTAAGTGATTCTCGACGATTCTGACTTAGTAGAATTTTTGAATGCGTTGAGTTCAGCCGGATACAGTCGGCGAGAATCGGCGAGTGATTCTCGACGATTCGACGAGAATCACAAGTGATTCTTCGTCGAATCGGCGAGAATCACTTGGTGATTCTCGTCGAATATAACTTAGACGATTTTTCGTCTTTCTTCCCGTGAGTTGGTCTTTGACCCATCCTTGCTACTTGTCTGCTCTTGATCTATCTTAGCCCTGTATTTGAACATAAGTACACTCCAATAGAGAGAGTACACATGAGCCAACACACTGATCTTCTTAACGAGGGATTACGTTGCGCAAACCCGTGTATATTGACCGACTGCACCTTGACATTGGTGTGTACTTAGCATGGAATAGCTGCAAGCACATCTTGAAGAAAATCATCAAATACATTATCTATTCACCTTAGCTTGTTCAGGGACTTCTCCAAATCAGGTACATTGTGGATACAATACCCAACACTTTGAATTAATAAAAGATAAGTTAATTAATGCCCCTATTATGATAGCTCCGGTGTGGTACCTCCCATTTGAAATTATGTGCTATGCAAGTAGTTTTGCGGTGGGAGCCGTACTAGGACAACGAATATCTAAAAACTTCCACCCCATCTATTATGCAAGTAAAACACTTACATCGGCACAAGAGAATTATACCACAATCGATATGGAGCTCCTAACTGTTGTTTTCGCTTTTGATAAATTCTGTCAATATATCACGCTTTCCAAAATTATCGTTTTTAAGGACCACTCGGCCCTCAAGTATCTTCTTGTTAAGACAGATGCCAAGCCACACCAGATTTGCTGGGTCTTACTCCTCCAGGAGTTTGACTTAGAAATCCGTGATATGCGAGGAGTCGAGAATTTGGCCGCCGACAATCTCTCACGATTAGATAATCCGTATATAGAAAAATTAGATGAAAAATCATTTAATGATTTCTTCCCCGATGAGAAGCTGCTTTTAATTAACACATCTCTTTCTCCTTAGTTTTCACACATTGCTTACTATTTAGTGGCTCGTGTACTCCCGAAAGAGTTCTCCTCTCAACAAAAGAAGAAATTCTTTTCTGAGTTGAAGAACTATTTTTGGGAGGACCCGCATCTTTTCCGAGTCTGTGTGGACCAAGTGATAAGGAGATGTATTTCTTCTGAAGAAGGATTAGATATTTTAAAACATTTTCATGAAGGACCGACTGGTGCTCACTATCAAGCCGCTCGCACTGCTCACAAGTGCTTTGCGCGGGTTTTTACTGGCTTAGCCTGTTTAAAAACGCGCAACCCTTTGTGAGTCGGTGTGATAGTTACCAACAGTCGAGAAATAATTCCAATAAAAATGAAATGCTGCAAAATTATTTCCTTGAGTGTGAAGTTTTTGACCTCTAGGAATTGATTTTGTTGTCCCTCCCCTTCTAGCTTCGAAAATAAATACATTTTATTTGTTTCCAATTATGTTTCACGTTGGGCTAAAGCCCAAGCTCTTCCTACTAACGACGCTCGAGTCGTAATTACATTTTTGAAAAAATTATTTTCTCAATTTGGTATACCACGAGCCATCGTTAGCGATAGGGGTTCACATTTCTATAACGCACAGTTTTCTAAAACTCTTAAAAAATATGGAGTTACGCATAAGCTTTCAACTTCCTACAACCCCCAAACTAATGGACAAGTCGAAGTAGTGAACAGAGAGCTTAAAAGAATTTTAAAAAAGAATATTTCCACCTCTAGAGAAGACTGTTTCCACCTCTAGAAAAGGCTGGTCAACCAAATTAGATGATGCTCTATGGGCCTACCGAACAACGTACAAAACCGCCATCGGTTGTACGCCGTATCAGTTGGTTTATTGAAAATCGTGCCATTTACCCGTAGAATTAGAACACCTCCCTTTTTGGGCCTTAAGGTTTTTAAATTTCGATCCCCACTCTGTCGGTGACCTTAAAAAATTTCAACTTAACGAACTCGATGAGTGGCGCTCTTACGCATACGAAAAATAAATTTTTTTTTAAAGAGCGGACGAAGCATTTTCACCACAAGCACCTAAGGCACCAAAAAACCTTTAAGTCGGGCGACCAAGTTCTTTTATATAATTCATGATTACGTTTATTTCCTGTCAAGTTAAAGTCACGTTGGTCTGGGTAGTTTATTGTTAAAGAAGTTTTTTTGTATGACACTGTGTTAATTTTACACCCTGATAAGGGCGTGTTCAAAGTGAATGGTCAGTGTCTTAAACTTTATTTCTGCGGTGATGTCAGTCCAAACTATATTAATTTTATTCTGCATGATCCGAACTTTAACTAGCTTATGACTCTTTATTTTTGTTAAAACTTTAATTATTATTTTGGTCAATATTATTTTTGGACAATATTATTTTGTTGCGTTGAGCCCAAACGACGTTTTAAACAAAGTGCGCTCTTGGGAGGCAACCCAAGTTATTTTTCTGTTTTCTTTATTTTACACTCTTTGCCCCGGATGGCTCCGACAAGCTGAAGCTTCTACGATCGCCTGCTCCAACGCTGCTGAATCCGTCACGAAGACCAAAGAAGACATTTTATGAAGATCCATAGCGCATGGATGGGGAGCGACATCACTCAACTTTCACGCTGTTTTCAATTTTGTACTTATATTTATGTTTTAATTTTTCTCTCTCCTTCCATTCTTTTCTCCATTCAAGACAATGCTCATTTTAAGCTTGGGGGAGGATTTCCTTCTCTTTTCTTTATTTTGTTTCTCTGAAAAAAATCAATCAAAATCAAATTTTTTTTATTGTTTTCTCCTTTTTCTTCTTAAAGAAAAATCTTTAAAGAAAAATTCAAAAAAAAAGATAATATCTTTAAAAATCCAAAAAAATATAATATCTTTAAAAATCCAAAAAAAGATAATATCTTTAAAATCCAATAAAAGAGAATATTTTAAAAAACATGATGTTATTTTTTTTTACATTAATAGGTTAAACTAATTTTGGTATTTCAATAGAACCGATGAGTTGTAAATATACGCATATTTTTGTATTTTATTTAAGTCGTTTTATTATTATTTCATAGTTTTTAGTTTGTTTTGTTTAATAATTTGTTTCTTTTTTGCAAATAATTCCTAACTTAGCTTTATTTTCATTTCCAGAAAAAATTATAGAAAAGTCAAAAAATTGACCCGACACACCCGTGTCCGAAGACTCGACACGCCCGTGTCCGAAGACTCGACGCGCCCGTGTCAACCACTAAATGCCATCAGCCGTTCACTCAATGCTTTTACTGTTCACGTCTCAGAGCCACTCAACGCCACCCGAGAAGGACACGCTTGGTGACACAGCCTTGTTCAACACCCGTGCCACGCGACTCAACGCCTCCCGCCTGTAAACACTCAACGCCTTCTTTGACCCGAGAAGGACACGCCTAGCAACACGCCCGTGTGTTATCCCGTGTCACCTGCTCAACTCAACATCGACTTGATACTTATCTCGACACACCCGTGTCAAGCAACCCGACACGCCCGTGTCAAGCAACCCGACACACCCGTGTTGGACACGTGTCGCGTCCTGAAGCTTCCAGAAATAACCCAATCGCCGGATTTCACCAAGTCAAACATGATAACTGTGACACGCCCTATCGACACGCCCGTGTGGTAGGCCGTGTCACCCAACTTTTTTTTGTCTATAAATAAAAACTTTTTGAATGAACCAGGGGTTCACTTTTTTGAGCCAAATTTAGTGTGTTTTGTGGGCTGCCCTTGTGGATTCCATTTCATGTAAGGAGATTTCTCCCCCCCCCCTTTTATGTTTGTTTTTGCTTAAGCTTTAGCTTTGTAATAGCATTGTAATAGCTTCATCATTATAATAACAAATGTTAGTTTTCTCTCTACATGGTACGAAAATTTATTTGGGTGGCTCATCTCTTTCTCTTTTTATCCTTTAGTATTTCCTAGTGTATCTATTTATGAAAAGTGTGTGTGTGTGTGTGTGTGTGTGTATGAGTTTAACTAGTTAACTTTTTCATGCTTTTAATTAGTTGTTATGTTAGATTTTATCATAGTTTTTATTTCAAAAATGAAGTGTTATTAGGATAGTTTTTCTTCAAGCTTTATGTTACATTAAAAGTATATTTATTTCATTCTTATGGATTTATAAAAGAGGTTTTGAAGTGTTTTTGATTTTTTTTACTTAGCTTTCTTTTTAGGACCATGTAAAACCTTTTTGTTCTTTTAAATATTATTTCACATTTTATCCACTTTTATGAACTCTTAAGAATGAAAAAGATATATTTTTAATTTTTAAACAACTTTGGTTTTAACTTATATTTCCAAAACTTTTTGCTCCTTGTAATTTTATTTTGTCTTTTTATTCATTTCTAGCACATTCTAAGAATAGAAAATTAGTTGTTTTAATTTTTAGGTAACTTTGAATTTCTCTAATGTGTGTGTGAGTTAGGATTTTAAATTATGTTCTTTTAATTTCATGTTTGTGTGTGTGAGTGTATGAGGATATATTTTATTGCTTTCATTCTTCCGCCCACTCATTTGAGCCGGGACTCGCAATTTTATCGCTTTCTCAATCTTGTAGAGTGCGTGCGTGTAGGTGATAATTTTATTGCTTTGTTTTCTTGCTTTCTTCAATAATGAAGAGTGTGTGCGTGTGCACATTTATTTCCGCCTACTCGTTAAGAGTTAAATGACGCGCTTTCATTTCCCGCCCACTCGTTTGAGTGGGACTTGTCTTTTTATTGCTTAAATTTTCCTCCTACTCATTTGAGTAGGATTTGTCATTTACCGTCTACTCATTTGAGTAGAACTTGTAATCACATTTATTTCTGCCTACTCGTTAAGAGTTCAATGGCGTGCTTTCACTTCCCGCCTACTTATTTGAGTAGGACCTGTCTTTTTTTAATTTATTTATGGTTTTGAAGTGCGCGTGAGTGCTTGTTTTAGTTAGCATTTTAATTAATCTAAACACACTGTTCTTCTTATAACTGTTTAGTTCTAAATTTCGAACTCGCGACTCATTAAAACCATAAAGCCGTCCCCATACCGATGAGTGGCTAATCGTTATTAGCCCTCGGCATCGAAGAGCATTGGGACATATAAAATGATTTGAATAATTAAAGTCTTTTATTTTCATTTTAATTTAAGGACTTAAGGTTTGCCCTTAGTTAACGACGCGTAGACCCGCATAATCGATGTGTGGGCTCTATTTCCGTTATCCATATGCTAGCTAGCCGAGAGGCCGTGCATATGGACCAATCCCCCCTGGGTAAAGAGAACAGCGTACGCACCCTCGAAAGAGGAGAAGTGTAGTTCTACCGGATTGGGTTCCCCACCCAATAACGGGGTTCTTAGCATAAAGCGGGCGTTAAGAGGAATCCTTCGTCGGACAAACTTTCGGTCGAATAGTCTTAGCGTTCAGGTGAGCAATATTCCTAGAGATAAGTGCGCTCATATTTATGGAACCTCCACGACCAAGTGCCTTTTATTAATTTGAAAACTAAGTTCAATAATTATTTTTAGTTATTTTTGCCTTAATCTGATTCGATGCCGAGCGTTAACCTGTCATCGAATAATCTAAGTAATTTTTCAGCTTTCTTTTATTTCCATATTTAAGTGACAAACAAAAATCCACCTTACTTTCAGTAAAATAATAGTCTTCCTGGAGGAGTAGGAATAATCAACCCGACCCTGAGAACAATACGACCTCGGTATTCTCCCGAATATCGAGTACTACATGCAATAGGTGCACTGCCTCCTTTCGTTAGAACTTCGATCTTCTAGCCAGTCCGCGCCGATCGACTCATCGAACCAACCACCCAAATAAGAGTTTGCGCGTGTGCTACATTAAGTTTTTGGCGCCGTTGCCGGGGAACGACGGTTGTTATTTCGAATCCGGGACTCTATTAGTTTTACTTTATCATCATATAAAAAAAACTACTTAAAAATCACAAAAAATAATAATATACTTCCCCCTTCGTTTTTAGGGTATATGACCCGTGGACGATTCCTCAGGCTCTGAAAATCTTGACTTCAACCCTGAGATTGATCTCTCTCTTGCGCATATTCGATCTAATCGCCGAATTCCCTTTTTAGACCCCGAAGACTCCACCGGAGAACCCTCTGCTTCTTCTATGGCCGACCCTAACCTTGCCCAGGCGGCCGAGCGTACAATGTCTTACTACGCCCGACCTAACTTGGATGACACGGGGTCGAGTATTGTTCGTCCAACTGTGGCGTACAATAATTTCTAAATAAAGTCTAGTATCATTCAAATGGTCCACAATGTCGTGTAGTTCGATTGACTGCTCGATGAGGACCCGAATGTACACTTGTCCAACTTCCTTGAAATATGCGACACCTTCAAGATTATTGGCGTCACTGATGACGCCATACGCTTGCGCTTATTTCCCTTCTCCCTCCGATCAAAATCTAAGGTCTAGTTGAATTCCCTCCCATGAGGATGCATCACCACCTGGGCTGAATTAGCAGAGCGATCCTTAACGAAGTATTTTCCGCCCGCAAAAACTGCAAAATTGCGTGCAGATATATTTTCGTTCGTCCAAAATGACTCTGAGTCTCTTTACGAGACTTGGGAACGCTTTAAGGAGTTTCTCCGCAGGTGCTCGCACCACGCGCTGCCAACGTGGCTGCAGGTACAAATTTTTTGTAATGGCCTTAACTTCCAAACGCATCAGATGATTGACGCAGCTGTCGGGGGGACCTTGAACAATTAAACCCCCGATGCCGCCCAGGCTCTTTTTGAAGAGATGGCGATGAACGCTTACTAGTGGAACGTCCCTAGGGGACGTCCTGTAACACCCCAAAAATCTCAAAAGCCAAAATTGCGTTTCAAGTTGGCTGATACGGCCATAGACACGGGCGTGTCTCAGGGCGTATCAAGTGGACACAGCCTGGGACACGGGCGTGTCCCAGGGCACGTCTAGCTTAGCTGAGGGCCAATTGTGTCTGAGGAGGACACGACCTGTGACACGGGCATGTCACAGGGGCATGTTTGGCACACAGCTAGGGCCACGGGCATGTGACTTAGCCATGTTGTTCTCGAGTGATTTTGGAGATCGAGTTACAGGGGTGACACGGCCAGGCACACGACCGTGTACTAGCTGATACGGATGTGTCAGGGATGACACAGGCATGTCGCTGCCTGTATCCTGGTTTGTTTTAAGTCGGTTGTGCACCGCTTCAGGAACACGGCCTGTGACACGGGCGTGTCACAACCCGTGTTCGACCCAGGAAAATAAATTTCAGGGCTAATCTGAGCCTTCCATTTTTTTTTGACGAAGATCCAGTGGTCGATGCTTTTACCTGGGGTTATAATGCCGGAATTGAGATGGAGAAAACTCATTTGAGTTGTGCAATTCTCTTTCCAAAGTGAAGAGAGAGAGAAGAGAAAGGGGAGGAAGAAGAAGGGAAAGCCGGCTGCCGGTGGTGCTGCGGTGGTCCAAATCACGAGCCAAGTTAAACTCTGTGGAGGCTTGATCGCTGCGAAGCTTTCCAACCGTGTGCTTTTCTCCATAGCGCCAAAACGTCCTTCAAGGGTAACGATTTCCTTCTTGGACAAGTAAAGTCCTTCTTTCCTACATTTGCATAAGAATCCTCCACCAAAAGGTGGATGGCGAAGTGATTCCCTTGGGTCGACAGTACGTCCCTTGTTGTATTGTATTAGAACCAAAAGTGTGAGTACGGTTAGACATGTTGTGTGAAGCCCATCTGGACATGTTGATCTGGATTGGTGATGCTTGTTTGCACATCGGAGAAGACTCTGTGAATATTGCTTGTATGCATTAAATCTGTGGTGGATACCTGTGGCTTGGTGCCACAGGAAGTACTGGAGGAAGTCCAGGAAATGGTGAGGGTTGGGTTCAAATCTTGTGGCCGTGAGTGCCATATGGGATGAAGTTGAGCCGTTAGGCTTCAACTGGGGAAATGCCTTAGTGGTGGATGAGCAAAGTGAAGCCGTACCCGCGTCAATCCAATCTTGAGTCTGATGATTTTGAGCAACGGGAAAGGTGGATCTGTACCCGCGTTATGGTTGTCTAACCTTGGGTGCTTAAGGCCCTGTTTGGATCACATAGCGAGAGTCGATGGCTTGCGTGCCGATCAGACTAGAAATGCTCAAATTGGACCGTCATGTCTGGGACCTCTGAATGGTGGTGGGACCCGGTGTTTCCGGTACACCAGAATGTGCCGTGAGTGCACGGAATGTCGGGCCATCGTGCCGGTATTTGTGATATGTATTGCCTTGGTGGCTAGATATATATGTATGAGATTTAAAATGTTGTGCAAGGAAGGAATTCCACTGCCCCGTGCTAGGGGCATGGTCGTTATAATTGGTCAGCTGAATGCTGACCGTTTCCCTGTTTGCCACCGCTTGGTGGATTTGTTCTTGTAGGTGCAGGTGGTGCTGGTCCGAGCGGGACTTAGCAGGCTGAACCCAAGCTGCGTTGCTGCCCTCGAAGGCTTTGTTTTGTTTCTTCTAGTTCATGTGTGGCCGGGCTGCGCGTCGATGTTTGGAAACCACACTTTTGTTAAGAGAAACCTGTAAGTCCATAAGGCCATTTGCTTTGGGTGTAAACATTCCTATTTTGGTATAGTGGACAGTTCTTGTAATTCTTGAGTTCAAGTTTTCAACCGTGAAGCTTCCGCTAGAATGCTCTGTGTAACATCCCATGTTACTTCTAGACCCCTTAACTTAGATTGGGTTAGGCATGGGGAGGGTGTTAGGGTTAGAAGCTAGATTTGACCCTAGGTAGTGGGTTGTAGCCATGTGGGGCCCACCATGGGCCAAAGTCAAACTAGGTCAAACTAGCCTAAACAGGAACCTTAGCCACACCATGACCCCACCATGATGCCCTAACCCTAAGTACAATCTAAGTGGACCCCAAGGTAGGTCAGGGGGTCAACCAGTTGACCATGATGGGTCAAGTCAACACCTTTGACCTAAATAGTGAAAATGGTGCCCTAGCCCAATTCACTGGGTTGGGTCCACCCAAATCAACCCAAATTCATCATGTGGGCCTAAAGTGACCTTATAAACCCTAGGGGAGAGAAAAATAGGGTCTTGCAATAGTACTTTTGGGAGGACACTTAGGAGAGAGAAAAGAGGAGGAGTAGGAGAGAGAAGATGCTAAGAAAGGGGTTTGGACCATTTGGGCTCATCCCACCAACCCATGATGGGTTGGCTGACCATACATGAGTATTAGGAAGTGTAGGACCCCCACCATGCAGCCTTGGTCAAGCCTAAACCCAACCCAAGCCCAACATAACCTAAACAACTTGGTGGAGCCAACCCTCCCTATTCACTCACCCAACCCGGCCCAACACTTGGCAACCCGACCCACTAGGCTCTAATCAGCCTTCATGGCCAGTGGGACCCACTCACCAGCCACCTAGCCGGCCAAATCCACTAACCCGACCCCCAACATTGGTGGATCCGCCCCCTACCTAGGTGAAGTCGCCCTCCCCTCTTAACTCAGCCCCAAACCACTTCCCCCTCTCATTTCCATCCACTCCTACCCCTGAGACAGAGAGAGAGAGCCGGAGACCACTGCAGCCATGGCAAACCAAGGAGATCGCCGGAAAATCCATGCTATGGAGAGCCGCCGCCACCCTCACCCACAGCCGCCACTAAGGGTCCGTATCCCCTCCCCTCTTACTGTACTAGTATCCTAGATCATCTAGGTTAGAGGTCGAGCTCAAATGAGCTCGACATAGAAATCAAAAAGCTTGAAAATAGGTTTAAAAATGGCGGTTTTCTTGGTTTTTCGGTTTGGTTGCGCCGCCGCCGTCCGCCGCGCTCCGCCGCCCAGTCGCCGGCCAGCCCTAGCCCCGACCACCGTGAGGCCGGGGAAGGTCTTGGCCGGAGGCCCCGCCGCCGGCGATGGCCGGAAATGGCCCCGCAAGGAACACCTGCTCGGTTGGCCCTGCATGCACTGCATGAAGAAGAAGATACAGTAGCCGTTAGATCTCTTTAAGATTCGTGCAACGATTTCATTAGTAATTCCCTGTATTATTATTTTATGAATAATGTGGAATAGTGTCACATGGTAACAGATATTTTGCATGTTGTTTAGGAGGTACTTAGAGGCCCCACCTTAGGATGAACCCTGGATGAAAAAGTTAGGTAGATGGTTTAACTTTGCAATGCCACAGAAATCATGACTTTTGGACCAGTAGGCTGCCCTGTAGGGCTGTTTTGCTAGGACTGCCCCTAAACTAGGGCAGAAACCAAATTTGATGCCCAAGACAAACCAAGCATCACCATGACCTGAAATTTTGGTCATGGGTGTATTTAGGGCATGCCTATGCCCTTCCAAAAATTTGGAATTTTTGGAAGAACTTTTTCTATAGTTTTTATCAAAATATCAAAAATTAAATTAAGGGCATAATTGTAATTTTGGGCACCCAAATGACCCCAAATTTGGTGGTATGTCCTTGGGGACATTATTGGTGTCTGGTAGAAATTTCAAGGCAATTGGACCCCTGCATGAAGGGTTATTCCATGTGTTTGTGTAGGCTAATTTAGGCCTTGGTGTGCAATTAGCAATAATTTGTATTTTGTGTATTTAACCTAGCTGAGGCACCCAAAAACCATGCAATAAATTCCAGTGACACATTAGGGCCTGATTCACCCCTAGAATTATTTTTGGGACTTATGAAATCAGAAATACCATTTAATGGAATTTTACAAAATATAGGAGTTTTGGGAAATAAATGGAAAAAAATTTGATTTTGTTTATAGAAAATTCTCAAATTCAGCCAAGTTAATTTATGGTGTCTTATTTGACTTTGGAAAATTTTAGACCTCTGTTTGGAAATTATTAGGGCAAAAATCTTGAAATTACTGTTTTACCCCTTTTGTATTTATATGAGAAATGATGGAATTACATGTGGGGAAATTGTAAAAATATTTCTATAGATGTATAATAGCAATAGTAGTGTTTGCATATTTATTTCAGAATTTTTGTATACATTGATAATTATTAAGGTAGGAAAATGGCATTTTGGTAAATAATTAGGAATGAATTTTGGTAGACCATTACACAGTGGAAATAAATGAAACTCTGTCATTAGCCATAATATGGTAATATGAATGCTTAGTAATTTTCCTGGAATTTGGTGAATACATTTCTTGTACCTCATTTGGAAAATGACACTTGTGTAGGAATTGTATTAATTATGGGATGAATAGATATAATAAAAGGAAAATTATGAAATCTTGTAGACAGTAATATTTTTCTCCTATGCAATTCAGGAAAATTCCCATAAGTCAGAAGATTTTAGTTGATGATACTTCATGCGTAAAATGACCTAGGGAATAATTCTAAAAGATTTAATTAAAGGCCTTAATGACCTAGGAAAATTATAAAAATCAACACACTCATTTTATTAGTCCATACCACCCTAGGATAAATACTTGGGGTCAGCTGGATCAAGAATTTAGAAGTTCGATTTCAGGGTGGCAATAGGTCATGGGGTGCGCTTAGTAAAGAAGGTTGGACTATAGGCCGCCAGGGATGAATCAACAACTGAGTTAGGGTCTAAGTTCGGAAGTATAACCCTGGGTGGCAGATGCATTCTAGAGACGAGAGTAACAGAGCGACTTAAGACTTACCTAGAAAAGGTTGACGGAAGATCGCCACTCCTTAACCCATACCTTAAATCACTGGGTCATTCTATGTAACAGGAGAGAGAAAAGGGGGTTCGGGTAAGAAACAACTAAAGTAAATATCCTTGAGAAAGGGAGCTTTGGGATTCAGCCCATCGCAGCTCCTAGTGCCCCTGAGAGCCCTTCACCCGGGAATACCTTGGGCATCCTGGGATTAACCTTAAGACTCTAAGTATGATAATCTGTAGATAAGAGTAGTCTAATAGGTTAAGTGAACTGGACATGTGCTCACTCGTGCCGGGTTGGAGGGACTTGGAGTCTTTTGACTACTTGCTCACCCGTGCAGAGTTGGAGGAAAGAAATTGGCTTATATACACTCACCCGGCCAGGGTTGGAGGGTTTGTAGCATATACTCACCCGTGGCGGGTTGGAGAGATTTGAGACAGGATAGTCCTTTGAGCTGGAGGCTCAATATATAATACTTGCATGTGCATATACTAGTGGCGGGCCATGCGGTACTGGCCGGTCGTCACACACCGACGGCAGTACGGTGGACCAGGCGGGTGCGAGGGTTAGAAGGACCAGTAGGATGTTTATACTGGAGTCTGGAGGACTTTTCCTAATAACGCGCACCCAGCCCAACAAGACTGACAGGTAGTCAGCAAAGTTGTACGCAGAGACTCTAGAGTGCACTGACGGTGTACAGAGGCGCACAAGAGAGGTCTAGGCCTGGTAGTGTGTATACCCGCCTAGAAGGCGGAGACGCCCGCTCCGCTGCTGCCGTAGCCACAACGGTAGTACCTGAGAGTGATGCTAGCTCTCGAAAAGTGGGAACTAAAGGTCTGTGATCACGGAGTCGTGTGTGTGTGTTGCACTGCATGTTCATATCATACCCACCATATAGTTGCATAACATTAATCTGCATAACAACCTAAGACACCTAATGTATAAGTGGTATGGGACGCTTATACATTAGGACCTGCTATACGATCCCTTAGCCTATAAGCTTGAGTGGGCATGTTTATAGGTTGAGGTTACTTTCCTTTATATATATATTTGCTTGTGACACCTGACACCCCATTGTATAAAATGGTATGGGACATTATATACAATGGGAGCCCTGCAGAAGACCCCTTGCTTATGCGTACCCGCATAAGTGAAGGTTACATTCCATTACTTACTTGATTACATATTCTGCTTAGTTTCCTGTCACCTGCTCCGCCTTGCCACCCCTTGTTTGTCCTCCACTTCGTCCTCCCGCACGGTGCCTAGGAGTTGCAGGAGGAGGTGCTGAGGATACGACTTAGTCTTTTTGACTAATGGTCGGTGACCTTACTATTTTTAGGAGCTCGAGAGATGGACCAGCACGACGAGGAGGCAGAACTTGAGGAGCAGATGCCGACTACTACTACTACTACTACTACCGCAGCGCGTTCTCAGAAGGGACGAGACGTCCGTGATAGTTTAGACTTCCGCTATTTGCTTTGTGAGGAGAGATTCAGTGATATAATGTAATGGGCATAAGCCCTTATTTCTCTCCTTGTTGTACTCATTGTGGACTATATTTATGTACTCATCATTTCCTTTATATAATATGTACTCTGTGACTGTGGACTTGTGTAGTTTTGTTTACTATATACTTGCTTCTGTTTCTCATATTGGCCGAACAGGTTATGATCGTACTAGCCGGCAGGATCGGCGTCTTGCGGTGTCGATTAACCCGTGAGTTAGTGTCACCGTAAGGCGGCGGTCCTGGGCATAAGATCAGGGCTCCCTTGGTAAGGGGGAGGATCTTACACTCTGTGTTAGGACACGTTGGTTTTTAATATTATTTAGTAGCGTCCCCGCCTGTTTGTGGAATATGGTGTGGGGCCCCGGCCGGACCCTCTATTATATTCTATTTGACGGGTAGAGGCATTACAATTTGGTATCATCTTGTTGGTCGATCTCTTCCGAATTCGCAGACAAATTCTTTTGAGGGGTGACGAGCACGTGTCAGTGCTGCCATTATAACACATAAATTGAACTCAAGAATGTCCACTTAGGAATGTAAATACACTTGTTTGGTGAGCTGGAGTGTTCATTTTTGTATGTTTGCCATTTATTTAGTCGCTTAATTGTGTTTCTACACATATAGGTGACTAGAAGTGTTGTGGGTAAATCGGAACCTCAACATTCAGTTGAAAGCGCGACACCGGCTAGGTGCCCATACCTCCTCCATCTGCTGAAACTGTGCGTTTCATTATGGAGACAGTACTTGCTATGATAAATGCTCAGCAGGCTGGGCAAGCACGTCCTGCTGTGGTGCCAACGCATGCTGGGGTAAGGCAAGAACCGACAGAAGCTGTAGTTGATCCGCGGGCAGCAGATCAACAATTGAAGCAATTCATGAGCTTCAATCCTCCTCAATTTACTGGGGAGGGATCCCCGGCCCAAGTGGAGGATTGGCTTGCAAGGATCAAGAGAATCATGAGAGTGATCAGAGTTGAGGAGGAGGAGAGGGTAATGTTGTCCACTTTCCTTCTTGAGGGAGAGGCTTGGTTGTGGCGGGATGAGATTGAACTGCATCACTTGGCCGGCAGACAATTGGCATAGGTCTCGATGGAAGAGTTCTCTCGGTTATTCTTGGCAAAGCATATGCCAATGCAGCAGAGAATATCAACGAAAATGGAATTTCAGCGGTTGACTCAAGGAGATTGTGTAACGTCCCAATTCGCGCTAGGCCCCTTGATTGCGTATTTGAGTCAAGGGGGCTGTGGTGAGCCCAATGGGGGTGTGGGGGAAACAGGTGCGAACGTACGGGAAATGAGGAAAACAAGGCAAAATGGCCTTTCTGGCTGACACGGGTATGGACACGGCCGTGTCCATACCCGTGTGCCTCATAAAAAAATAGGCTTCCAGTCAGAGAGGTACACTGTCACAACCCGCATTTTCTCCGAATTAAGAATTATCAGAGTAAGAGAAAACACGCGTCATGATGCCACGTCAAGCAGGGGATAACTGCTGACGCTCAGGCAAATCCAACTACAATCTTTATGCAAGAAAAATCATGTGCTTAATGAATAGAAAATTAGTTATGTTTAGAGTCCGTATCCCTCGGCTCAGTGGATCATCTAGTCCACAAAAGAAAACTATATTTAAACGCTGCGGAAAAATACTTTGATTAGGTTTTACACCCTAAAGAGCGCATAAGGGTCCCAAGAGAACCACTCATGCTATGCAAGACACTACACTTAGTTTATATAATATATATAAGAAAACGGTTTTCGTACGTGATTTGGAATATAGTGATTAAGTTTATAAAAACATGCTGATCATGAGCTTCATTTATAGTAGTATTTATAGTTTAAAAATAACTAGCAACCTAGCATAAAACCTTCTCAAAGCAAGTAGACTATCTCCAGAAAATAAATGGTAGCAGCAATAGTGTATATCTAGTACAAGGTAAAAACTACTAGTGGGCGCCAACAACCTGACACGAACCCACCAGCACACATATATGTCTGTAAGAAAGTACTGAAAACAACCTCACAAACAAGGTAAACAAAACTCTAAAGTCCGGAAGTCCACCAACAACAACACCTCCAACTAGCCACCAGACTGGCTACAGCTCAGAACCTGGGGTATTCCAAAAGAAAACAGAATACCTCAGCAAGCAAAAATCAAGGTAAAACTGCATGAAAGAGTCAACCAAAAGGACAAAATAATAGAAAACATGCAGTAGAAAGAGTCACAACTGTCCAAAACAGGACAACAAGAAATGCACAACGTGCAAAGAAACAGCAACGACCCAGCCCAGGAACAACATCCTGCAGGGCCTACTAGACTACCAAGAGCCAGAATGCTGCAAACTACCCAAGAAGAAACTTCTAACACCCTAAACTGCGGGAAGTGATAGTAGCAAAAACAACAACGAGGAACCGGATCGAAGGCAAACGCAGTCCCCCAATCCACCATGTCCAAGTCAAAAGCTCGAGGGTCAACACGTGAAAACACAAGGGACCTTCCACCCGACATGCCCAGCCCGTACCTGGAGTAAGAAATCCATGGGTGGCCTTGGCTATATCACACAACTCCACCCCCATAAAGAGCTACAACCACCACTACTATCCACGACCCACGATTCGGCCTTTAGGAAAAAATAAAGAAAACGGCCGACAAGAAAAACCCAGAAATACAACTGGAAAACCACTCGGAAACGAAATACAAGGTAAAGGAAGAGTGTTGAAATAAACCAACACGACTAGGCGTTGAGTGAAACCCACTCAGTGCCTACCTAAACTTTGCCTTGAGTGAGCTAGCCTCACTCGCCGCCAAAATTAAGTTACTACCCACAAGCCCACTAAAGAAAACGGAGCTCGACGACAGTCGAATGACCAAGGCAGAAGATTCAGAACTCAAGTAATTGCCTGCCACTTGAGTAACTAAACTCCCGCACTCGAAATCACCTAAATTCGCCTATCAAAAGAAAATATATAAAGCGCACGATCAGTGACGCACGATCAGTGGTCGTGCGCACTCACCGGCTGATGATCGTGCGAAACGAACCTGGAAACCTGACAGAAAACCTAGCAACTGCGCACGATCAGTGTCGCACGATCAGTGGTCGTGCGCACTGTTGCCAGCGCTCGTGCGATTGCCCGAGACAGAACTTTGGAAACTGAAATTTATACGCGCACGAACAGAGGACACACGACCAGTGGTCGTGCGCCCTAAAGGTTAATGACCGTGCGCGGCAAACCTGTACCGTTTGGAATTTTCCGAACGACACCGGAACGCGCACACGACTCACGCCACTGCAGTAGCAGTAGACAACTATCAACGTCGCACGCTACTACCGTATAAACTATGCCTAACCATTCGAATAATACCATAACGAAGGAAATTGGCAACCACACCCCCCTCCTAACTCTCCCCCTCGGCTATGCCCGAACCGAGCAACAATCAAAAATGAAGGAAAACAACGGCTTCGCGCCGACAAATTGGATTCCAAACATCACAACATAGGGGGGGTTTCAGTAGGAAGAACTAAGCCCTATAGTTAGCAAGAAAACGAGAACAACAAGGCCTCTAACCTGGGCTAACCGGGATTTCAATTTCAGCAAATAAAATCAAAGAAAACACTTGGCAAGGGCAAGAATACCACTTGCCTCAAATCTCAGCGAAGCTTTGGGCTGCTTTCCTCCTCTTCGCACGGATCAAGACGGCCGCAACACCTAGAACAAAGACTCGGCCATTAATGGCGGAAAACTTCCAAAACTGAAAATTCCAATCCTTCCAAAACTCCACGAAAATCGAATTTCTTACCGCAGGAATGAAGGTCTCGACGAGAGCAATCCGTATCCACTCTCGGAATCGAATTCCGTCCACAAACGCTCCGGGAATCGGCGTCCGAAGGAAGGCTCGGCGGTTACTCGATTCTCTCGTACAAGGGGCCGGCGGTTTCTTACGTGAAGAAGATGAAGATCGGCCCTATTCATTCTATATATATATATATAAATTATATAATTATATAATTAATTACAAAATTACATAAAGCACTAAATTGACGCGAAAACCGAACTACCTCGGAATTCGACGAAATTCGCACCGTAGCTAAATACCCACGCTACGAACACAACGGCGAAGTCGAAATTAACTTTCGACGAACAGAACTCGAGTTATACCCAAATAAAGCCAAACACAAACATCCCCCCGAGAGGCCACACCGGGTCACCAAAACGACTCGGTTTGCTAGGGAGATCTTGCCAACAGGCTACCAAACAGGGCACTCAGTTCTAAGGAGCTAAACCACACTCCACACATGGCACAAGCCACGAAAACGCGTCATCGTAACGCCAAACGAGAATAAAAATAATCGCTGAAAAGACGGGGCGTTACAGTCACTCCCCCTAAAAGAAAGTTTCGTCCCGAAACTTTACGCACAACCCTCCTACAAAAGAAGGAAGAAGTAACAAACGGAAGTTACAAAGGGAAACATACCGATCAAATCAGAGAAACAGATGAGGGTATGCCCTCCTCATGGCCGACTCTAGCTCCCAAGTCGCGCTCTCCAAATCCTGATTTTTCCATAGAATTTTCACCATCGGTATGGACTTCTTTCGCAGCACACGCTCCTGAGTATCCAAAATACGAACTGGCACCTCAACGAAAGAGAGGTTGGGCTCTAACTGGGGTACAACATCCAAGAGTTGCCCACTGCTGCGCACACACTTCCGCAATTAGCTAACATGAAAAACATTATGAACACCAGGGAAGTTCGCTGGCAAATCCAATCTATATGCAGACACACCAATCCGCTCCAAGACCTCAAACGGGCCCACATACCTTGGGTCCAATTTCCGATTTTTACCAAATCTCTTCACACCAACCATTGGAGAAACCTTGAGGTATACAAGATCCCCTACTGAAAATTCCAAAGCAGACCTACGCCGATTGGCGTTCTTTTCATACCTCTCCTGGGCTAAACGAAGCTTCTCCCGAATAAGCTTCACGGCGACTTCCATCTCTTCTAGAGCATCAGGACCCAACAAAGGCTTCTCACCAGCCTCAGCCCAAAACAACGGAGTCCTACAGCGCCTCCCATACAAGGCTTCGAACGGAGCCATCTGCAAGCTTTCCTGATAACTGTTATTGTAAGCAAATTCCATGAGTCGCAGACGCTCATCCCACGCTCCACCGTGGTCTAAAATATAGCACCGGATCATATCCTCAACAATCTGATTGACCCGCTCCGTCTGCCCATTGGTCTGAGGGTGGTACGCAGTAGAATACCTCAGATCCGTACCCAAACCCTCCTGCAGACTCTGCCAAAAACGAGAAGTAAACCGGGAGTCTCGATCAGAAATGATGCTAACTGGCACACCGTGGAGTCGGATGACTTCGTTCAAGTACAACTCCGCTATCTTCTTCATCGGGTAATCAATCTTATAAGGCACGAAGTGAGCACACTTCGTCAATCTATCCACTATAACCCAAACAGAATCAAATCCTCTCGGGGATTTTGGCAAACCCGTAATGAAGTCCATAGATATACTCTCCCACTTCCAAGTCGGGATATCTAGCGGAGTCAACTTACCACCAGGCCTTCCATGATCGGCCTTCACACGCTTGCAAGTGTGACACTCAGCAACATATCGGGCTATATCTCCTTTCATACCATACCACCAAGCAATTTGCTTTAAGTCACGGTACATCTTCGTAGATCCTGGATGGTAGGCAACGCTGGAACCATGAGCCTCACTGCAAATCATACTCTTAATGTCCCCAACAGCGGGAACGCAAAACCTGCCGCGGTACTTCAAAGTACCCGCATCATCAATAGAAAAATCTGGCAACTCTCCCTTCTCTGTCCTGGTAAAAAGGTGCAACAGATCCGGATCGTCCTTCTGATGCAATCTAGTCAAAGAAATCCAGGACGGCTCTTCCACTGATAAGCTACTCTGTAAACTACAGCATCCCACTGAAATATCCATAAGGAGGAACTCCTCAACTAATCGATCGGCGGAGAGGTTAAAGATCTTTCCCGTCTTTCGGCTCAGGGCGTCGGCCACCACATTGGCCTTGCCCGGATGATACTGGATTTCCACATCATAATCCGCTACATACTCAAGCCACCGCCGCTGATGCAGATTCAACTCCTTCTGCGTGAACACGTACTTCAGGCTCTTATGGTCAGTAAAAATCTTGCACTGAGCCCCATAAAGTAAGTGCCTCCACAACTTCAACGCATAGATAACCGCTGCAAACTCAAGGTCATGCGTAGGATAATTCCGCTCATGAGTTTTCAACTGCCTTGACCCATAAGCAATTACTTTTCCACCTGCATTAATACGCATCCCAGACCTAAATGCGAAGCATCCACATACACATCATAATCCACGCCCTCAGTAGGAAGGGTCAGAACGGGAGCAGTACACAATCTCCTCTTTAACTCCTGAAAAGCTTCTTCGCACTTCTCGCTCCAAACAAAAGCCACATTCTTCTGAGTCAGCTTGGTCAATGGTGCGGCTAGAGAAGAGAAACCCTCCACGAATCTCCTGTAATAGCCAGCCAACCCTAAGAAACTTCTGATCTCCTTAGGAGTATTCGGCCTACTCCAATCCGTCACTGCTGCAATCTTTTCTGGGTCAACCGAGATCCCATCCTTGTTCACCACGTGGCCTAAAAAGAAACCTGAGGCAACCAAAATTCGCACTTGCTCAACTTGGCGAATAACTTGTGGTTCCTCAACTCTGATAGGACCAAATGCAAATGCTGCTCGTGCTCCTCAGCACTGCGAGAATAAACCAACACGTCATCAATGAAGACCACAACGAACTTGTCTAGGAAATCCTTGAACACCCTGTTCATCATATCCATGAAGGCTGATGGTGCGTTGGTCAGACCAAACGACATCACCAAAACTCAAAGTGCCCATGCCTCGACCTAAACGCAGTCCGTGGAATATCTGCCTCACGGATCCTGAGCTGATGATAGCCCGAACGAAGATCGATCTTGGAGAACACCGTGCTACCACGCAACTGGTCAAATAAATCATCGATCCTGGGCAGAGGGTACCTGTTCTTGATAGTGACCTTGTTCAACTCTCTATAGTCGATGCAAAGCCGCATCGACCCATCTTTCTTCTTTACGAACAAAACAGGAGCACCCCAAGGCGACGAACTCTGCCTGATAAAACCTTTAGCCAACAACTCATCTAACTGAATTCGCAACTCCTCTAGCTCACGAGGGGCCATCCGGTACGGCGCCTTAGCAATAGGACGCGTACCCGGCTCCAAATCAATAACAAACTCCACATCCCGCTCAGGAGGGATACCAGGAAGATCATCAGGAAAAACATCGGCGAAACCACGAACAATAGGAATCTCCTCCAAGCGTGGCACGCTAACAACGGTTCCAACCACCGAGACTAAACAAACACAACAATCAGAAAGAAACAATCTCTGAACACATACCGCAGAGAGAACAGGAGAATCCTGACACGGATCAGCATACACGCTGCCGGCTGACCGTCGTCCCTGATGAAGTCCAAGCGCTTTCCCTTGCACTGAATGACCGCATCATACCGAGAGAGCCAGTCCATGCCCAAAATGACATCGAAGTCCTCTAGATCAATCATCTTCAGATCCGCCTTCGCAAGAAAATCCCCCAACAAAACCGGGCAATCCAAAATACCCAAATCTGACAACACAGATTCACCAGAGGGAAACTTGACACGGAAGGAATCCCGAACACGATCTAGAGACAACCGATGACGCTCCACAAAGGCTCTAGCCACGAACGAGTGGGTAGCGCCGGAGTCAAACAGAACACGCGCCCAGCGGTTCTTCACCTTAAATTTCCCTATAGGAACGCACAAAGCTAAGGAACTAGCACAACAGTACCGCAAATAATCTAGCAACTAAACTACCAGGCTAGAAAGAAAAACAAAAAAAAACAACCAACTACTAACTTGAGATCACCTGGGTCGAAGTCTGAGCCTCCTCGGAAGAAATCACGTTCAGCTTCCCTTTTCCCTTGTCCACATGCTGAGGTGGAGGCAAAGCCTGCAATGGAACTGCAGGAAGAGCTGACTGGACCTGAGGACACCTCGACTTAACATGACCCTTCTGCCCACACTGATAGCAGACTCTAACCCTGGACCAACACTGGGCTGCATCATGCCCGGATCGCTTGCAAACTGAACAGGAGACATCTCTCCCAGGAGCACCCTGAATAGCATGAACCTGCTCCTTCTTCTGAGCTGCCGCCTTCTTGAAACACCTCTCAACAGGATGGCCTGACCGGCCACAAAAACTGCACACCACCCTGCTCCTCTTTCCCGGAACAGCATCGGGTACCAGGGGTTTCTTCTCCTCTACCAACTTCCTCTTATCCTTCCTCAACTGCTGGCCTCTGCTCTTCGCCGTCTCAATGGCCTCAACCTTAAGAGCAGCCTCTACAACTCCAGCATAAGTCACTGACCCATAAGCACTGGCCAACTGCTGCACCTCACTCCTCAAACCACCGAGGAATCGCTTAACTCGATCAGCCTCCACGCTGACCAATCCAGGGGCAAAACGGCTCAACTTACTAAACTCTATCTCATACTCACCCACCGTGAGATGCCTTTGCTTCAGATAGAGGAAATCATTCATGAGGCGGTCACGCTCGACCGAGGGTAAGAACTTCCTCAACAGCATCTCCTTGAACACTTCCCAAGAGCATCCAGCCACTAAGCTCTCCTTCTCTCTCAGCCACCAACTCTTAGCCAATCCTTTAAGCTGATAGGCGGCTATCATCACCCTCTGATCATCTGCAATCCCTGAGTACGAGAACATCTCCTCCATGGAGATCAGCCAGTCGTCTATCACCATGAAATCTGCCTTCCCATCATAAGTGGGAGGGCTCAGCCTCTGAAACTGCGAGATGAAGGCCATCTCTGCTGGCACCACCACTGGAGGCCTCAAGGGCGCAGGAGGAGGAGGAACAGCTAACCCCCTGCAGGAACTTGCACACCCTGAGCCTGCCCTGCCACAACTGCCACCAAAGACTGAATCTGGGCTTGCACTTCCTCCAACTGCCTCCCCATAGCTTCGCTACTCTGACGCAGACCCTCGATCACCGCATCGTTCTGAGCTCCAGAAGATTCACCCTCAGACAGGGGAGTCGATCGGGTCGCAGGACGCCTAGCCATCCTAAAAAAAAATCAATACAACGCAAATCAGATCCAAATCCCACGACTAGAACCGACTACCAGTACAGACAATACATATGTAGATATAGACTTAAAGCTGCTAAACTTGCTCTGAGAGTTTATCTTCTTCACAATAATTAGATGATATGCCCTAACCTAGGATGGTTAACCACCACCTCACTAACTCTTGTGCCTAGATCGGATGCATGAACTTATGTTAGTTTGAAAACTTATGTGTGTACATATGTCATCCTGCAAATCTTTAGCTCGGCGCGTTGTGCTTATGCAATGATATGATATGCATGATTGTGCTATGCATTCTAAAAAGAAGGCCCTAATGCATGATATGAGCGGCGTACACATGAAAATGTTATGCATCCCATACTACATAACATTTCCATACAACGAAAAAGAAACGTGCTAGTCGCAGTCATGTGGTGAGGTTATGCATCCCATACTACATAACCCTCACATGTAGCCCCTATGGTGGATCCATATACGAACACATATTATGCATCCCATACTACATAATATGCCCCGTATACTTCATGTTATGCTATGAGTGTAGTGTTCGTGCTTTTGCCAAGACGTGCTGATGACATATCGGTGTGTGAATGACATGATGCTGAACTACTAACAACATCCAAGGAAGGTTGCCCAACTAACTTGTCAAGCAACCTCCCTCTGATACCAACTGTCACAACCCGCATTTTCTCCGAATTAAGAATTATCAGAGTAAGAGAAAACACGCGTCATGATGCCACGTCAAGCAGGGGATAACTGCTGACGCTCAGGCAAATCCAACTACAATCTTTATGCAAGAAAAATCATGTGCTTAATGAAATAGAAAATTAGTTATGTTTAGAGTCCGTATCCCTCGGCTCAGTGGATCATCTAGTCCACAAAAGAAAACTATATTTAAACGCTGCGGAAAAATACTTTGATTAGGTTTTACACCCTAAAGAGCGCATAAGGGTCCCAAGAGAACCACTTATGCTATGCAAGACACTACACTTAGTTTATATAATATATATAAGAAAACGGTTTTCGTACGTGATTTGGAATATAGTGATTAAGTTTATAAAAACATGCTGATCATGAGCTTCATTTATAGTAGTATTTATAGTTTAAAAATAACTAGCAACCTAGCATAAAACCTTCTCAAAGCAAGTAGACTATCTCCAGAAAATAAATGGTAGCAGCAATAGTGTATATCTAGTACAAGGTAAAAACTACTAGTGGGCGCCAACAACCTGACACGAACCCACCAGCACACATATATGTCTGTAAGAAAGTACTGAAAACAACCTCACAAACAAGGTAAACAAAACTCTAAAGTCCGGAAGTCCACCAACAACAACACCTCCAACTAGCCACCAGACTGGCTACAGCTCAGAACCTGGGGTATTCCAAAAGAAAACAGAATACCTCAGCAAGCAAAAATCAAGGTAAAACTGCATGAAAGAGTCAACCAAAAGGACAAAATAACAGAAAACATGCAGTAGAAAGAGTCACAACTGTCCAAAACAGGACAACAAGAAATGCACAACGTGCAAAGAAACAGCAACGACCCAGCCCAGGAACAACATCCTGCAGGGCCTACTAGACTACCAAGAGCCAGAATGCTGCAAACTACCCAAGAAGAAACTTCTAACACCCTAAACTGCGGGAAGTGATAGTAGCAAAAACAACAACGAGGAACCGGATCGAAGGCAAACGCAGTCCCCCAATCCACCATGTCCAAGTCAAAAGCTCAAGGGTCAACACGTGAAAACACAAGGGACCTTCCACCCGACATGCCCAGCCCGTACCTGGAGCAAGAAATCCATGGGTGGCCTTGGCTATATCACACAACTCCACCCCCATAAAGAGCTACAACCACCACTACTATCCACGACCCACGATTCGGCCTTTAGGAAAAAAATAAAGAAAACGGCCGACAAGAAAAACCCAGAAATACAACTGGAAAACCACTCGGAAACGAAATACAAGGTAAAGGAAGAGTGTTGAAATAAACCAACACGACTAGGCGTTGAGTGAAACCCACTCAGTGCCAACCTAAACTTTGGCCTTGAGTGAGCTAGCCTCACTCGCCGCCAAAATTAAGTTACTACCCACAAGCCCACTAAAGAAAACGGAGCTCGACGACAGTCGAATGACCAAGGAAGAAGATCCAGAACTCAAGTAATTGCCTGCCACTTGAGTAACTAAACTCCCGCACTCGAAATCACCTAAATTCGCCTATCAAAAGAAAATATACAAAGCGCACGATCAGTGACGCACGATCAGTGGTCGTGCGCACTCACCGGCTGATGATCGTGCGAAACGAACCTGGAAACCTGACAGAAAACCTAGCAACTGCGCACGATCAGTGTCGCACGATCAGTGGTCGTGCGCACTGTTGCCAGCGCTCGTGCGATTGCCCGAGACAGAACTTTGGAAACTGAAATTTATACGCGCACGAACAGAGACACACGACCAGTGGTCGTGCGCCCTAAAGGTTAATGACCGTGCGCGGCAAACCTGTACCGTTTGGAATTTTCCGAACGACACCGGAACGCGCACACGACTCACGCCACTGCAGTAGCAGTAGACAACTATCAATGTCGCACGCTACTACCGTATAAACTATGCCTAACCATTCGAATAATACCATAATGAAGGAAATTGGCAACCACACCCCCCTCCTAACTCTCCCCCTCGGCTACGCCCGAACCGGAGCAACAATCAAAAATGAAGGAAAACAACGGCTTCGCGCCGACAAATTGGATTCCAAACATCACAACATAGGGGGGGTTTCAGTAGGAAGAACTAAGCCCTATAGTTAGCAAGAAAACGAGAACAACAAGGCCTCTAACCTGGGCTAACCGGGATTTCAATTTCAGCAAATAAAATCAAAGAAAACACTTGGCAAGGGCAAGAATACCACTTGCCTCAAATCTCAGCGAAGCTTTGGACTGCTTTCCTCCTCTTCGCACGGATCAAGACGGCCGCAACACCTAGAACAAAGACTCGGCCATTAATGGCGGAAAACTTCCAAAACTGAAAATTCCAATCCTTCCAAAACTCCACGAAAATCGAATTTCTTACCGCAGGAATGAAGGTCTCGACGAGAGCAATCCGTATCCACTCTCGGAATCGAATTCCGTCCACAAACGCTCCGGGAATCGGCGTCCGAAGGGAAGGCTCGGCGGTTACTCGATTCTCTCGTACAAGGGGCCGGCGGTTTCTTACGTGAAGAAGATGAAGATCGGCCCTATTCATTCTATATATATATATATATATAATTATATAATTATATAATTAATTACAAAATTACATAAAGCACTAAATTGACGCGAAAACCGAACTACCTCGGAATTCGACGAAATTCGCACCGTAGCTAAATGCCCACGCTACGAACACAACGGCGAAGTCGAAATTAACTTTCGACGAACAGAACTCGAGTTATACCCAAACAAAGCCAAACACAAACATCCCCCCGAGAGGCCACACCGGTCACCAAAACGACTCGGTTTGCTAGGGAGATCTTGCCAATAGGCCACCAAACAGGGCACTCAGTTCTAAGGAGCTAAACCACACTCCACACATGGCACAAGCCACGAAAATGCGTCATCGTAACGCCGAACGAGAATAAAAATAATCGCTAAAAAGACGGGGCGTTACATACACGGGTATTGGGACACGGCGTGTCCCTACCCGTGTGCCGAAGACACGGGTCGAGACACGGCCGTGTCTCTACCCGTGTGCCGCAACCCCGACACGGCAGAAAGTCGTTCTGGGATGAACACAGCCCTAGACACGGCAGGCAACACGGCCGTGTCACCTGAACACGGGTAGGAACACGGCCGTGTGCCTACCCGTGTCTGCGATGTATAAAAAGGAAAAAGTTGGAAACCCTAGCATTCATTCCCCTTTCTTCTGCCCCGAAATTTCTGAGAGGGTTCTTGGCTGGAGGAGGAGGAAGAGCTTGCCGGAGCCATCCTTGGAGGAATCAAAACGTCGCCACCGTCAAGGGAAAAACAATGCCGCCGCGAAGGAGTGCGAGGCTCATGGCCAGCCATGGTGGTACCGCTGGACTTGAGGTGAGCTTCCTCCCCTCTCCCTTGGTGCTAGATCTATAGTTATTTTAGGAGAGACATCGACTCCATAGAGTCTTGATGGTGAGGAGGAGAGTTCTTAGGATAAGCCATGCCTAGGTTTTAGGCTTAGTCTCCCTCAACCTTCTCATCATTCAAAGTGGAGATGAGAGGGGTTTTCGTTGGGGGTTTGGCTTTGAAAGGAGAAATAAGGTTGGGTGTGATTTCTAGAGAAGTTTATGCGAGGTCGTTGCAAGGAAGAAGATGAACGGATGCCGTTCATCTCGCCTTAAGATGCGTGCAGAAATCTGATTTCTGCACGCGGCGACCTTCGTGACCAATTTCGGAGGTGTTCTGGCCAGATCTGGGTGAACGACTCAACACGAAAGTCGTAGCCCTTGAAATTACCTTTCCAACGAGTGGTTGCTCGTTTCCATGCGATACCTGTAGCCACGGGAAAGCTGGTTCGAGTCCGCTGCGTTCGGGAAAATTCCTGTACAGGAAACTGTTTCCTGTACGTATTCGAGTTGAATTTCTGGTATGCTGCGACCAGATCTGGGCGATCGACTCAACACGAAAGTCGTAGCCCTCGCGAATACCTTTCCAACGAGAGGTTGTGCATTGTGATCGGATTCCTGTAGCTCCGGGAATCCCAGTTTTAGTATTGGACTATCCTATGTTAATGCACTTGTTAATTTATAATGTTAGCACTCTTGCAATGATTGTGATTTGCTCATGTGATATCTTGCTCCCATATATCTATAATGTCGTTGTTACTATAATTTAGTATGGTTACTCATTTGGTTGTGTAATAAGGGATAACCATGCAATGGTAGAGAAATGGATTGGATGGGAAGGCTAGATATTAGGAGTTGATATTGGTAAAGGATATATTTATACAATTTGGTGTTGAACATATCTATTATGCGTAGTGTTGAGGTGAATTCATTGAATAGGTGGGCGTGAACATGATGAACACTATGTGAAGAGTATTTTGTAACTGTAATCCGAGCCCAAGGGGTTTATTAACAACCGATGCTTAGAGTTGAAGTCTCCCTACGGGTAGCATCGAGTGAGTTGTTTTGGGGCATGTGATGTGAGACGATTCATCGTGTCGCGATGTTGAGATAATGATTGTGGCAGGTCTACGGGTTCGCCAGTCGTCACACCGATGGGAGCCAATGGGTAGACCTTGGGCGGTAGGGTTAGATACTTGGTGTCCATAACCCGAGATCTCCTCCGCGCCATGAGAACGGTTGGGCTTGCACCTCGTGCGTTTCCGAGGTTCCAACCGGTTCGAAATCAAAGGCCAGGTTGGGTTGTGTTCTTGGTGCACACCTACCCAAGACCCCTTCTGAGCCGTAGTACGCATGTGAGCTCCGCTGTTGTGTTCTTAGCGTTGAGGCGTACGAGGGCCTAGGATAGGTAGTGTGATACCACCTAGTAGTGGAGACGCCCGCTCCACTGTCGCCGTCTGGCACGACGGACGATGCCTGAGAGGTTAGCTACCTGCTCGAAAAGTGGGAACTTCTAGTCTGTGTCGACATAGCAACTTGCATGTGCGTGCGCATGATTCGGTCATACCATAATATTCATAACATGTCATTCATTGCATACACAAGATCCTCATCGTATAAGTTTGTATGGGCACTCTTATACGATGAGTTACTATACTGTTAAGCCGATCCTTAACTTATAAGTTTGTATGGGCACTCTTATAAGTTAAGTTACTATTCTGATTAATTATACCTGCTGTCATTTATATATTATTGATATTCGTAGAACTGCTAGTTGTGTAGTGTAGTTTATACTTCACCATACTTACTGTCACCTGCTTGTTTACTTGCTTATGTATATATATTGTACCTGTGTTCCTTTCTCCGCCCGGTGCCGAGGAGTCACCGGGGGAGCGGATGTGAAGCCACTTAGTCTTATGACTAATGGTTGCTACGTCTTCCTTTTTAGGAGGAAACCCCGCAGGTAGAGCGGCAACGGACTATGCAGCAGGACAGCCAGGCCCGGATGATAGGACCTGAGGTGGTGGTGCCATCGGCACCGTCAGTGACAGTAGTGAGTGTTTTCATGTAGCCGTTTGGCAAAACATTTCTAGACTCTTGTTTCTTTTGTACAAGCCTGTTGTGCTTGTTATCTTCCGCTATTTTTGGACTTTAACTTAGCTGTGAACTGAACTGCTTTTAGCTTTACTTTTCTGTTATGGTTGGGTTGGCATAGTTGTTGTGATATGGATTGTAGCCGGCGGAATAGGCGTCTTGTGGTAAAGGCTAACCCGTGTGTTAGTGCTACCGCAAGGCGGCTATTTCGGGCATAAGACTCCCCTCGTGCCGTGTGTTGTGTTCCGGGAGGGGGGTCTTACAAATGGTATCAGACTAAGCCGATCTTCACCTACAGTAGTCAGGTAACAATGGGCCACTCCCGTTCGATTAGTCGGTTTGGGGACAAACCGACTTAGCGGAAGCAGTGGTGTGCCCATATGTAATTCACACTAAGTTGTCCAACTTTGACATTAGTTTTAGCCAACCTGACCCTAGTTTGTACCTTGCGTATAGGTCCCAGCGTAGGTGGAGCCGGTTGGGGGCACTCCTACCCCTTCCGTCCCTTCATAATTCCAGCAGTCGGAACTGGGACAAACGCTGTCAGCCATATTGGATGCATTTAAAGCCCAGCAAGCTCCGGTGCAACAACAGGCGCCAGGCTCCAACTGGGTGAGCACCTTCCGTGCCCTGTCCCCTCCTTCCTATCTTGGGACAGAATCGTCGGTGCGTACCGAGGAATGACTTGATACCGTGCAGGAATTGATGGCTGGCATAAGATGTCCGAACAACATGGCGGTGACATTGGTAGTGACGCTGCTAGAGCTACACACCAAAAGGTGGTGGAAGTCCCTCATGGGCTCCACCTTCCAGGGGCGGTTGTACACGGACATCAGTTGGAACGAGTTCACCGAGGCTTTTCTGGATCACTTCATTCCTTCTTCTGCTCGGGATGAACTTGAAGAAAGATTTCTGCAGCTGAAGCAGGGATCGAAATCGGTAACGGAGTACCAGAGGGAGTTCCAACACCTCGCTAGGTTTGCTGATTCCTATGATTTGGACGATAGAGGCTATGCGAAGCGCTTCTACAAAGGGTTAAGGGACCCCCTGAGGCAGGCCCTTTTGTTTATAGCCGATGGAAGCCTGGCAGAAATCATTGACATGGCAAAGAGACTGGAGGCGGACCACATGGGATGTGGCAAGAGACCTGCGGAAGGAGTAATTGAAGTCGGCCCTAGTCATAGAAAGCGGAATGATCATGGCAGAGGAAGGGGAAACCACAGAGGCGGTCGGTGGGTCAACCGGAACTATCGGGTGGAGTACCCAATTCCGCAACCACTACCTTTACCACCACCACCGCAGCAGCAATATTATCAACAACCTGGGGGCCGACGTGAGATGATATGTTTTGAGTGCAACCAACCGGGGCATGTCCGACGAGTTTGCCCGCGACTGATCGGGGTTGCCCCTATTGCTCCCCCTCCAGTAGCTCCACGGGGGCGAGGGCACATGCGTGGCCGAGGAAGAGGACCACCAGGGAGAAATCAAGGACATGCACGAGAGCATGTATTCGCATTGGATATGACTCAGGAGAGGAATCCGCAGGAAGTCATCACCGGTACGTGCAAAATTTATTAATATTATATGACTTGTTGGATTTACGATACAAATGATAAGCGCAATTTTGAATAGTGATTACCTTGTTGGAACTTAGGCACTGTCATGGTTAGCGGGAGACCCGCCTATACGTTATTTGACACGGGTGCGTCTCACTCGTTCATCTCGGAGGACTTCGTGAAGGACTTGGAGGGAGTGCAACACTTCACGGGCACTACTCAAAGGGTGCGCCTTCCGGACGGCTCTGAGATGACGTCGTCAGCAAGTTGCGACTTCGACACGCTTATTGGAGGAAGTTCTTTGAAACTCCGGCGACAGTGTTAAGAATCCCGGAGTTCGATCTCATCCTGGGCATGAGGTGGTTGGACTGGCACCACGCCAGGATCAATTGTGCGGAGAAGCAAGTTATGTTGAGGCATGGAGACTCGGAAGTCATCTTCCAAGGTATTAAATTCGCACCCCGTAAATTATTGTCTTCAATCCAAGCTATGAAATCTCATATGGAAGGGGACGAGGTCTATGTAATCTGCTTCGAGTTGAAGAAATTGACATTAGAGGTCAAGGATGTGCGGGTGGTGCGAGAATTTCCCGAGGTATTCCCCGAGAAATTACCGGGACTACCCCCGCATAGGGAAGTGGACTTCCAAATCAAGCTAATTCCGGGTGCCAAGCCCGTCTCGCGAGCTCCATACCGAATGGCTCCGAAGGAACTTGCAGAGTTTAGAGTCCAGCTTCAGGAATTGGTGGAAGCAGGGTTCGTTCGCCCAAGCTCGTCGCCTTGGGGAGCGCCCGTTTTGTTCGTCAAAAAGAAGGATGGCACCTTGCGGTTATGTATTGACTATCGAGAGTTGAACCGGTTAACAGTGCGGAACACCTATCCCCTACCGCGCATTGATGAATTATTCGATCAATTGGTGGGATCGTATTGGTTCTCCAAGTTAGATCTGCGTTCGGGATATTATCAGCTGAGGATACAAGAAGATGACATTCAGAAGACGGCGTTCAGTTCGAGATATGGTTTGTATGAATTCACCGTGATGCCGTTTGGGCTCACAAACGCCCCTTCCGCCTTTATGAGCTTGATGAACAAGGTGTTCAGCCCTTATTTGGACATCTTTGTCATTGTGTTCATCGATGATATCCTGGTCTACTCCAAGACTGAAGCGGAACACGCCGAACATCTAACTTTAGTGCTGAGGAAATTAAAGGAGCACACATTGTTTGCCAAGTTCAGCAAATGCGAGTTTTGGCTTCGAGAGGTCGCGTTCTTGGGCCATGTGATTAGTGGGGCGGGGCTAGCTGTAGATCCGGCCAAGGTGCGGGCCGTGAAGGAGTGGTCGCCATTGAAGTCAGCGGCCGACATACGAAGCTTTCTTGGACTTGTCGGGTACTATCGCAAGTTCGTGAAAGGCTTCTCGAAGATCGCCCTTCCCCTTACTACGCTGACCAAGAAGGGTGTGCCGTTTGAATGGACACCCCAGTGCGAAGCTGCATTCCAAGAGCTGAAGGACAGATTGACGACTGCACCCATCCTAGCTCTTCCATCTGGGAAGGAGGGCTTTCAAGTTTACACGGATGCGTCGTATCAAGGGATGGGAGCTGTGTTGATGCAGAATGGGCATGTGATCGCTTATGCTTCAAGACAGTTGAAGAAGCATGAAGCCAGCTACCCGGTGCATGATCTAGAGTTGGGAGCGGTGGTATTCGCCTTGAAGATGTGGAGGCATTATTTATATGGCGTCCACTGCGAGATCTACTCGGATCACAAAAATCTGAAGTACGTTCACACCCAAAAGGAGTTAAACTTGAGACAGCGGCGGTGGTTGGAGTTCTTGTGCGACTATGAATTTACCTTGAACTACCACCCCGGGAAGGTTAATTCCGTAGCTGATGCCTTGAGCCGAAAAGCGCCGGGAACGAGCACGGAATCCCGCTTGATGAGGATGGAGTTAATCCGGACGCTGCAAGAGATGGAAATCACTTTGGTCTTTAAGAATCAACCGGAAGAGTATACCGAATATTTGGCCGCGATGAGTATAGTTTGCAACATACGAGACCAAATCCGGACGGAACAAAAGAAGGATGCGGCTTTAACCCCGGCTTTCAAGTCAATGGAGGATGGGACTACGGAAGAATACTCCCTAAAAGACGGCCTCGTCCATTTTCGTGGCCGGCTTTACATCCCCGAAGGTGACAACATTCGGGAGGATATCCTAAAGGAGGCCCATTGCTCCAAGTACTCGGTGCACCCGGGGATCGCAAAGATGTACACCGATTTGAGAAAAACAATGTGTTGGCCGGGCATGAAGAGGGATGTTAAGTACTTCGTTACTCATTGTGTGGCTTGCCAAATGGTGAAGGCGGAATGCAGAAGCCCCGGTGGAATGCTACAGTCGTTGCCCATCCCCGAATGGAAATTTGAGGACATCTCCATGGACTTCGTCCACGGGTTACCTCGCTCGCGCTCGGGGAATGATTCTGTGTGGGTGATAGTTGACCGGTTGACCAAGGTAGCCCGATTTATCCCAATGAAGAAGGAGGCGCAAGTGGGCGTCTTAGTGCGTCTCTTTGTGGAGCAATTTGTGCGGTACCATGGTGTGCCGAAGACGATCGTCTCCGATCGGGATGGTCGGTTTACTTCAAGAGAATGGAGGGCTGTACAGGCTTATTTGGGCTCGCGCCTCGCCTTTAGCACAGCCTTTCACCCACAAACGGACGGGCAATCTGAACGAACCATCCGAACATTGGAGGACCTTCTGAGGTTGTGTGTGCTAGATAAAGGAGAACCATGGGAGAGACTCTTACCTCTCGTGGAGTTCTCTTATAATAACAGTCATCAAGCCAGTATTGGAATGGCACCTCATGAAGCTTTGTATGGAAGGAGGTGTAGAACACCCTTGTCTTGGGTGCAAGACGAAGATCCGAAGACATTGGGAAATGAGTATATTGATGGCACGGACGCGGTGGTTAGGTTGATCCGGGACCGAATGCTAGAGGCTCAAAGCTGACAGGCGAAATATTACAACGCAAGGCACCGTATGGTAGAGTTTCAAGTGGGTGATAAGGTGTTCCTGAAGATTCGACCGATGCACGGAGTGTCGCGGGTACGTGGAGTCAAGAAGCTCAACCCAAGGTATGTCGGGCCCTATGTCGTAGTGGAAAGGATTGGCCCTCTGGCCTATCGATTGGAGTTACCACCGGAGCTGGAGAACCTTCACGACGTGTTCCATGTATCGTCGCTTCGGAAGGCTTTGTTGCGACCTGAACAGTATATCCCCACGGCGGATGGTGCCGTGGCGTCTGATAGGCCTGTACGACTGGAGCCGGTGCGGATCGTTGATAACGAGACAAGAACCTTGCGCCGCAAAAGTGTTCCCTTGGTGAAAGTGCTATGGTCTAATCATGGGAAGGAGGAGTTCACATGGGAGCCAAGGGATTTGATGCAAGGGCGCTACCCGGAATTATTTACTCCAGGTAAAATTTTTATTTGAAAGCATAGTCCCCTTTTATGTGTTTCACTCCCATAGCCTTACCCTGATTTCGGGGACGAAATCTTTTATTTTGTTTATAGGATTTGTAACGTCCCAATTCGCGCTAGGCCCCTTGATTGCGTATTTGAGTCAAGGGGGCTGTGGTGAGCCCAATGGGGGTGTGGGGGAAACAGGTGCGAACGTACGGGAAATGAGGAAAACAAGGCAAAATGGCCTTTCTGGCTGACACGGGTATGGACACGGCCGTGTCCATACCCTTGTGCCTCATAAAAAAATAGGCTTCCAGTCAGAGAGGTACACGGGTATTGGGACACGGCGTGTCCCTACCCGTGTGCCGAAGACACGGGTCGAGACACGGCCGTGTCTCTACCCGTGTGCCGCAACCACGATACGGCAGAAAGTCGTTCTGGGATGAACACGGCCCTAGACACGGCAGGCAACACGGCCGTGTCACCTGAACACGGGTAGGAACACGGCCGTGTGCCTACCCGTGTCTGCGATGTATAAAAAGGAAAAAGTTGGAAACCCTAGCATTCATTCCCCTTTCTTCTGCCCCGAAATTTCTGAGAGGGTTCTTGGCTGGAGGAGGAGGAAGAGCTTGCCGGAGCCATCCTTGGAGGAATCAAAACGCCGCCACCGTCAAGGGAAAAACAATGCCGCCGCGAAGGAGTGCGAGGCTCATGGCCGGCCATGGTGGTACCGCTGGACTTGAGGTGAGCTTCCTCCCCTCTCCCTTGGTGCTAGATCTATAGTTATTTGAGGAGAGACATCGACTCCATAGAGTCTTGATGGTGAGGAGGAGAGTTCTTAGGATAAGCCATGCCTAGGTTTTAGGCTTAGTCTCCCTCAACCTTCTCATCATTCAAAGTGGAGATGAGAGGGGTTTTCGTTGGGGGTTTGGCTTTGAAAGGAGAAATAAGGTTGGGTGTGATTTCTGGAGAAGTTTATGCGAGGTCGTTGCAAGGAAGAAGATGAACGGATGCCGTTCATCTCGCCTTAAGATGCGTGCAGAAATCTGATTTCTGCACGCGGCGACCTTCGTGACCAATTTCGGAGGTGTTCTGGCCAGATCTGGGTGAACGACTCAACACAAAAGTCGTAGCCCTTGAAATTACCTTTCCAACGAGTGGTTGCTTGTTTCCATGCGATACCTATAGCCACGGGAAAGCTGGTTCGAGTCCGCTGCGTTCGGGAAAATTCCTGTACAGGAAACTGTTTCTTGTACGTATTCGAGTTGAATTTCTGGTATGCTGCGACCAGATCTGGGCAATCGACTCAACACGAAAGTCGTAGCCCTCGCGAATACCTTTCCAACGAGAGGTTGTGCATTGTGATCGGATTCCTGTAGCTCCGGGAATCCCAGTTTTAGTATTGGACTATCCTATGTTAATGCACTTGTTAATTTATAATGTTAGCACTCTTGCAATGATTGTGATTTGCTCATGTGATATCTTGCTCCCATATATCTATAATGTCGTTGTTACTATAATTTAGTATGGTTACTCATTTGGTTGTGTAATAAGGGATAACCATGCAATGGTAGAGAAATGGATTGGATGGGAAGGCTAGATATTAGGAGTTGATATTGGTAAAGGATATATTTATACAATTTGGTGTTGAACATATCTATTATGCGTAGTGTTGAGGTGAATTCATTGAATAGGTGGGCGTGAACATGATGAACACTATGTGAAGAGTATTTTGTAACTGTAATCCGAGCCCAAGGGGTTTATTAACAACCGATGCTTAGAGTTGAAGTCTCCCTACGGGTAGCATCGAGTGAGTTGTTTTGGGGCATGTGATGTGCGACGATTCATCGTGTCGCGATGTTGAGATAATGATTGTGGCAGGTCTACGGGTTCGCCAGTCGTCACACCGATGGGAGCCAATGGGTAGACCTTGGGCGGTAGGGTTAGATACTTGGTGTCCATAACCCGAGATCTCCTCCGCGCCATGAGAACGGTTGGGCTTGCACCTCGTGCATTTCCGAGGTTCCAACCGGTTCGAAATCAAAGGCCAGGTTGGGCTGTGTTCTTAGTGCACATCTACCCAAGACCCCTTCTGAGCCGTAGTACGCATGTGAGCTCCGCTGTTGTGTTCTTAGCGTTGAGGCGTACGAGGGCCTAGGATAGGTAGTGTGATACCACCTAGTAGTGGAGACGCCCGCTCCACTGTCGCCGTCTGGCCACGACGGACGATGCCTGAGAGGTTAGCTACCTGCTCGAAAAGTGGGAACTTCTAGTCTGTGTCGACATAGCAACTTGCATGTGCGTGCGCATGATTCGGTCATACCATAACATTCATAACATGTCATTCATTGCATACACAAGATCCTCATCGTATAAGTTTGTATGGGCACTCTTATACGATGAGTTACTATACTGTTAAGCCGATCCTTAACTTATAAGTTTGTATGGGCACTCTTATAAGTTAAGTTACTATTCTGATTAATTATACCTGCTGTCATTTATATATTATTGATATTCGTAGAACTGCTAGTTGTGTAGCGTAGTTTATACTTCACCATACTTACTGTCACCTGCTTGTTTACTTGCTTATGCATATATATTGTACCTGTGTTCCTTTCTCCGCCCGGTGCCGAGGAGTCGCCGGGGGAGCGGATGTGAAGCCACTTAGTCTTATGACTAACGGTTGCTACGTCTTCCTTTTTAGGAGGAAACCCCGCAGGTAGAGCGACAACGGACTATGCAGCAGGACAGCCAGGCCCGGATGATAGGACCTGAGGTGGTGGTGCCATCGGCACCGTCAGTGACAGTAGTGAGTGTTTTCATGTAGCCGTTTGCCAAAACATTTCTAGACTCTTGTTTCTTTTGTACAAGCCTGTTGTGCTTGTTATCTTCCGCTATTTTTGGACTTTAACTTAGCTGTGAACTGAACTGCTTTTAGCTTTACTTTTCTGTTATGGTTGGGTTGGCATAGTTGTTGTGATATGGATTGTAGCCGGCGGAATAGGCGTCTTGTGGTAAAGGCTAACCCGTGTGTTAGTGCTACCGCAAGGCGGCTATTTCGGGCATAAGACTCCCCTCGTGCCGTGTGTTGTGTTCCGGGAGGGGGGTCTTACAGATTGTAGTGTGGATGATTATCTTCATGAGTTCACGCGGTTGGGAAGATATGAGGGTTCTATCTTCGCCGAAGAGGAGCGTAAGACTAGTCGGTTTTTTGCGGGACTATGAGATGAGCTACGATATCTGCTCTCGAGTTCTGTAAGTCAGGGTTTTCAAGCCTTAGTCTGTACGGCTCGGTCGTTAAAAACAGATATGAAAAGGGGGCAAGCAAAGGGGACCTTGGCTGTTGTAAAGCCGGAGTTCAAATCTACTGTACAAGCTCCGTCAGCGACTGTGACAGAGGTATCATCGGGGTATAGATCTCATGCCTGTTTTACGTGTGGGAAGGTGGGACACTTCGCATGTGATTGCCGAGTTGGCCCTCCAAAGGGTGAAAATAAGACGGGAGTGTCTTATGCGGAGAAAGGGAAGACTGTGGTAGAGACTTCTACATCGCATGCACAGCCCTGGGTCTTCAACCTTGGACAACATGAGGCCATTAAGAAGGCCGATGTCGTCACAGGTGCGCACAGTTTTTAATGTTATTTTATACTGTGTGTTGTGCTTGTTTAATTTTGGTGTTATAGGTTTTGTCCTTATACGGGATTATCCGGCGCGAGCACTGTTTGATACAGGTGCTTCCAATTCATATATATCTGAAGATTTCGTTTTACGAATCGGGGTGCCTATACGTACCATGATAGACAGTATAAAGGTGCTACTACCTAATGGATGTTTGTTATGCATGGATAAATCTTACGGTCTTGAGGTAAAGATAGGGAGTCGGGAATTCATGGTGGGAACATTCGTATTACCGATTACAGAGTTTGATATAATCTTTGGTATGGACTGGCTTTCAGAGCAGCGTGCCTGTATAGATTGCACTTCAAAAGAGGTCACACTGGGGAAAAATACCGAACAAGAGAACAAGTTCACTGGTATGCGAGGGACGAGTGGGATGTTGTTATCTGCTCTCCAAGTCGCTAAGGCAGTTTAGAAGGGTGCGAAGTTATTCTTCACACTCATTAAGGCGGTGGAGCCGAAGGCCAGTGTGAATGAGGTGCAGATTGTATCGGAATATACTGATGTGTTTCCAAAAGACCTTTCAGGGTTACCTCCCCAAAGGGAAATCGACTTCGCTATCGAGCTGGTGCCAGGTGCACAACCTGTGGCCCGCTCGCCCTATCGTGTGGCGCCAAAAGAAATGGCTGAACTGAAAGTTCAATTGCAAGAGTTGTTGGAGCAGGGGATACATACGCCCAAGTATGTCACCTTAGAGCACGCATGTTCTATTTGTGAAAAAGAAAGACGGTAGTTTGAGGCTATGTATTGATTACCGCGAATTGAATAAGCTGACGGACAAAAATAAGTATCCGATTCCACTGATCGATGACTTGTTCGATCAGCTAGCAGGCTCAACCGTCTATTCGAAGTTGGATTTGAAATCTGGGTATTACCAATTGAGGATTAGGGAAGGTGACATTCCCAAGACAGCGTTTGGAACACGCTACGGTCATTATGAATTCACGGTGATGCCGTTTGGGCTATATAATGCGCCTTCGGTATTCATGGACTTAATGCACCGAACGTTCTGAGAGTACTTGGATTTGTTTGTAATCGTATTCATTGACGACATCCTAGTGTATCGCAGTCAGAAGAAGATCATGCAAACCATTTGCGGTTGGTACTGCACACCTTACGGAGGAATAAGCTGTATGCCAAGTTCTCGAAGTTTGAGTTCTGGCTCTCGTCGGTGGCCTTTCTGGGCCATGTAGTTAGTGGAGAAGGCATAACAGTGGATCCGGTAATGATAAGTGCCATACAAGATTGGCCGGTGTTGTCTTCAGTGGCTGAAGTCAGGAGTTTCCTTGGACTGGCAGGCTACTAAAGACGGTTTGTGGAGAACTTCTCCCGGATTGCTTTGCCTCTGACAACATTGACGAGAAAATATCAGAAGTTCGTCTAGACGCCGGAGTGCGCGAGAGCTTTTGATGAGCTGAAGAGACGTTTGACCACGACGCCTGTGTTGATGTCGCCATATGGTACAGACGGCTATGAGATATACAGCGATGCGTCAGGGAGCGGCTTAAGCTGCGTTCTCCTGTAGATTGGCAAGGTGATTGCTTATGGCTCATGGCAATTGAAAGTATATGAGCGTAACTATCCCGTCCACGACTTGGAGTTGGCGGCGGTGATCTTTGCGCTAAAGTTGTGGCGACACTATCTGTATGGCATTAAAGTCGATATCTATACAGATCATAAGAGTCTAAAGTATTTGCTCGATCAGAAGGATTTGAATATGCGACAACGGAGGTGGATGGAGTTCCTTGGGGACTATACCTTCGATATTCACGATACTCCCGGGAAGGGAAATGTGGTCACGGATGCCTTGAGTCGTCGGACTGCGGTAAGGGCAAATTGGCTTCTAAGACATGATGAAAGCCTAATTAGAGATCTGGAGTCCTTAAATATTTATTGTGTTGAAAGGAATACCACTGCAAAGGCATGCTTAAACTGGACGGAGGTACAGTGTGACCTGGCGGACAGAGTTTGGCAAGCAATAAAACTGGATGAAATCCTGCAACGTTATGCAGCGGAAAGTGCTGACTCTAGGTTTTCGTTTATTGTCGGTCTGTTTCGGAAGGACGGTCGTTTGTATGTCCCAGATAGGGGTAAGCTTCGTGAAGAGGTGATGTATGAAGGCCACTTCACCAAGTATTTGGTTCACCCTAGGAGCACGAAAATGTATAAGGATATGAAGAAGCTGTTCTGGTGGCCTGGAATGAAGAAGGACATAACACACTATGTTGCTAAATGTCAAACTTGTGCCTTTGTAAATGCGGAATGCCAAAAACCGGGTGGTTTGCTGAAGTCGTTGCTTGTCCCTGTGTGGAAGTTTGATGATATTTCCATTGACTTTGTGCATGGATTGCCAAGGTCGCAGCGGGGAAATGATGCGGTATGGGTGATTGTGGACCGGTTAACCAAGGTGTCGCACTTCATCCCGAACCAAAGGGACGATTCAGTGGAGAAATTGGCAAAGATGTACATGGGTATAATTATATGATTGCATGGTGTGCCCCGTAACATCGTTAGTGATTGAGATGGGCATTTCACTTCGGGCGATTGGAGAATTGTCCATGAACTGTTGGGTACGAAATTGCATTTCAGCACGGCCTTCCATCCTCAAATAGATGGTCAGACTGAGAGAACCAATAGGACATTGGAGGATATGCTCCGAATGTGTGCGTTGGATTTAAGAAAGAATTGGGAAGATCATCTCGGTGTGATTGAATTTGCCTACAACAACAGCTACCAAGCTACCATCCAAATGGTGCCCTTTGAAGCTTTATACGGTAGGAAATGTCGTACACCTTTGTCTTGGGCAGAGACTGCCGAAATGAAGTTGTACCGGCGAAAAGAGTTAGATGATGGCAACTCAATCATACAGTTGATACTTGAAAGGCTGATAGTGGCTCAAGACAGGCGAGCTAAGTATTACAATGCCAAGCACCGAAATGTGGAGTTTGCGGTGGGCGATTGGGTGTACTTGAAAATCAAGCCAATCAATGGTGTGTCCAGGATACGGCGTCTGAAAAAGTTGAGCCCGAGGCATCTAGGACCGTTTGACGTTGTCGAACGTATTGGTGAAGCCGCTTATCGGTTAGCAATTTTGCAAGAGCTGAGTGGCTTACATGATGTATTTCATGTCTCAGTGTTGCGGAAAGCGGTCAAGGAATCAGCTCAAGTAATTGAGAGTGATCGAGTGCCAGTTGAGTATGGGCTAACGATGAAGGTTAGAACCATTCGGATCGAGGATCGAGCGGAGAAACAGCTATGGAACAAAGTTGTAAGACCCCATTTTTTTTTCTTTTTTAAAAGACCGGGGTCTTAGCCCAGAACTGCCGCTTTGCGGTGGCACCGACTCACGGGAAGGTCGCCACTACAAAACGCCAATTCTGCCGGCCCTTTTCGATCGCAGAATAGTAGCATAATAAGTAAAACCAAGTCCACAATAACCACATGAAAATGAAATAATCTCCACGAAGGGAGTGTCCACAATATATCAGAGTACTGCAAATACGGGCTTATGCCCGGTACATCATATCCTCACTACAAGTCACTCGCGGAAGCAAAACTAAAACTAAGCGTCACCGTAACCGTCACTGAACCGAGAGCACCCAAGCTGGACTGGCCCATCTCCACCGACTCTGTACTCTGCTGTTGCTGCATCTCTGGGTGCTTCTTCCTTTTCGGCCTGCTGTCGCCGCCTCGCGATCCACGTCTGCGTCTACGTCTTCGGCCTCCTGGCTGCTGAGCTGGTGGGGTCCCACCCATCAAGGGGCATTTGACCCCTGTATGACCCGGCTGGTGACAATGGTAACACGGTCGCGGGGCCAACCCTGTCAGGAACTGCAATAGCCGTGACCCTTCCATATGGTACACCTAAAATGTTGTGGTTCGAAAACCGTTAGTAATAAAGACTAAGCCCTATCATCCCCTACCCCTTCCCCCATGGCTCCTAGGTACCGAGCGGAGAGAAAGAAAGGGAAGGACATGAAGGTGGAGATTAAATCAAATAAACAGGTGACAGCGGACCTATACTAGCAATTCTATAGTAAATACGATAGAAACAGAAAGTAAGAAATGTAACCTTAACTTATGCGTGGAAGCGCATAAGCCGAGGGGTCTTTTGCAGGGCTCCGATCGTATAGAGTGTCCCATACCACTTATATGTTGGGGTGTCGGTTATCAAACAGCAAGGAGTAGCAAAAGTAAAAGCACCAGAAATATAACCATTGATTTATAGGGATTACCCCTATAGACCAAGGGGTCGTTTTGCAGGGCCTATCGTATAAAATGTCCCATACCATTTTATACGTTAGGTGGCATGTTTATGCTATGACACACAATTATGCTATGAAATGCACAAGCAAGTGCAACACACCCACACGACTCTATGTGCACAGACCTTTAGTTCCCCCTGTTCGGGAGGCTAGCTTCACCCCCAGGAACCTCCGCTGTGGCAAACGGAGACAGTGAGTCGGGCCCCCCACTCCTAGGCGGGTAATCACACTACCAGGCCTAGCCCTTCCATATGCCCCTAGAAGAACACAACCTAGAGTATCCGCATATTAGTGCTGGCTGTACCCACCAGGCTTTTCGCCGAGTCAACGTACCGCTGTCGGTGTGATCAATCGCCTAGTACTGATGACCCACCACTTATATGCACATGCAATCATGACAATTATATTTGTACAAGTTCTTATGTTACCGAGCCTCCAGCTCTCTAGGCTACTAAGCCTATACCAAGTCCCCGAGCATCCCGCTCCCTGGACTTCCAAATTACCAACCAAACCATAGTCATTACTGGTAGGCCCTTAGACTATGGACCTACTCTGCCCATTCCAGCCAATTTTTCTTCCTGTGTGTACATGTGTAGGTGTGAGGTACAACTATTATTAGGATTACTCTTGATCATTTTATTCCTAAGATTTAAGGTTAACCTTGGACTTCCCGAGGGTTACCCGGTGAAGGGCTCTCAAGGGGCACTAGGAATCAAGACGGCGGCATTACGGCCCGAAGTTCCCTTTCGCAAGGCACTTATTATTATTGGTTGATCTCCCTTAACCCGATCCTCTTTTAGTTACTTTAGTTCTAACCCTAGGGTATTAAGACTCTTCCTCTTCTTCCCGGGATGGACGATCTTTCGTCGTTCCCATACTCCCTTATCCTTGACCAGTCTCACACTCTACTTGTCCTGACTTCCAATGATGAACTCAATCTTAACTTACCCTACCAACCTTCAATTATCAAAATTCCGTGGTTTTACTATATGCAGACCATCCTAAGCTATATGAGGTACACAAGGGGAGGTACACCAAATTATCTTCCAAATCTCCTATAATATTTACTGGAGGTCTACCATATCATAATTTGTCTAAATCCAGAAACTTATAATTTTCCTAATTAATCTGATATTTATTTAATTTTCCCAAATGACGGGCCATGGGTCATTTTAAACATGAACTACATGATCCTCCTAAGTAATGGCTACTCAAAAATCATGATCATTAAATAACAGCAAGATAACCTCAAATACAAATTCCCAGAATTTTACAGAAAGTATTTAGCCTCTAAATAATTTATCCAGTATAATCACGTTAATTCTACGTAATGAAGGAAGTACTGAAATTATTCATCGAAAAATTATAGAAAAATTACTAATCAGTAGCATGACATATAAAAGATCTTTGTGCAAAGAATCATAATTTTACTAGCTTTCTAAACACCACTAAAGATTTAATCAAATAGTCAAGGTAAAACATACTTAATGAAGCACGCCTTAGAATTAAACTTCCAAAAATCCCATAAAAATCCACAGAGATTTAAAACCATAATAAACGTTCTCTGTCTAAATTTCATCAATTTCCAGGAAGTGTGTGTTCCATAATAAATTTTCTAAGCAATTCATACAAGCTACTAAATCGTTAATGAAGTACCCAAAATAATAATCTTAAAATTCATAGTAAAATATCCAGAGCTTGTACCATCCCTATAATTCACTCTACCCAAATCTCAACACTTTCCAATGTGATTTAGTGTCATTTCCTACCTCTACAAGTTTTGCACCCTAAACTAGGGTTAGATTTTTAGGTATCCCAACGGTCTCCAAATCTACTAAGATTTCATGCAGAGAACTATATTGGTCCTATGGTTCTCTTCACCCAATTTCGGGTCAATCGAAGGTCATTTGACCACATGACCTTCACAAACCACCAAGATCCATCCTTAGGGTTTGGCCGTGGTTCTTAGGGCAAACTTACCCCGATCCACCTCAAACTCTATGAGGGGGGTGCTAGAGAATATTCCTACCCAGTGGTAAAAATCTCAGCCTCTGTTGAGGTGATCTGACCACTTAAATCTCAAAAGTGCACTTTTAACCTAAGACCCCTTATTAGGGCAAAACTTAGGGTTGATCATTTCTAATCCCAACCATCTCCAAATGAGATGAAAAATTATACAGAACCCTATGGTGAACCCAGGGACCACTCACCAAAATTTGGGAGGGTTTGGAAATTATTTAACCATGTAATTAAATTAAAATAGGATTATTGAATTTTTCTCAAAACTATAGAAAACTATTTCCCAAAAATTCTCATTTTTGGATAGCACCTAGATATAGGTAATATTAGGCCACACCCCAAATTTCAAGTCATTTTGATGACTGGTTTAGAGTGGGGAATTTTTCTAAGGTCCAGACGGCCCTCTGGATAGACCTCACCAAAAAGGGTGCTATGGTCCAGGATTCTAAATCGAGTGAAATCAATTTTATATTAAACTAGACTTCAAGGGCTACATTTTCTATGTTGACCACTTTTCCTGTAGGATCCTCTAGATATTTTTACCAAATTATTTAAAATGACAGATATTTCATTCAGAAATTATTTTAAAAATAAAATCTAATTTAACGGCACTGTTCATCTTCTTCTACAGCCCGAAACAGAGCCCTGAAAACCTAATTTCCTGTAGCTTTTCCAAGCTATTTCCCGGCCATCCAACCATCTCCCTAGCCGGCCACCACCACCACCACCTCTGTTGAGGTGAGGGCTATCGTCGGGCGGCGGCACGGCCGCCGGAGAGGCGGTTTCCGGCGAACCCGCCACCATGAAATTTTCGGAAAACCACGAATACGCTCACCCGATCTGGCTCTTTTGAGCCCGATATCTCTCCTAACGATTTCTAAGATCTATCCGCAGAAGAAGAGGGAGGGGAGGACCTTATTCATGGTTTGACGGCGAGATGGGCGTTGGACTGTCATGGCGCGGTGGTGGCATCGTCGGAATTCTTCTACAGCACAGTAGGAGGCTCGAAACTTCAGGTAAGGGCTGGGAAACTTCATCCTTGAGCCTAAGGGGCCTTTTTAAAGCCGTAAAAAGGAGGGAGGGGAAAGGTCTAACACTGGTGGCCATTAATATAACGTTTCGGTTATGATGTTCGGACAGTTGAAACGCTGGAAACTGAAGAGGTGTTTGGACCAACATTTCCTTATTTATTTAAATAATTAAAGAAGGAAACGGCCCATAAATACTCCTGGTGTAACTTCCCATAATCAGAATTGATTACAATGTCGGTTACCGAAATTTCCAGTCTGGCTGACGTTTCGGCCTTGGTCACAGGCGTGACACATAGGTCACGGGCGTGACAGGCCCGGATAGCCAATTCTGGGTTCGACGATCGTCAAACTGAGATCAACGATCGTCGAAGGGTGGTCACGGGCGTGACACCTTGGTCACGGGCGTGACAAGCCCGTGTGGCCAATTCTGGGTCGATGACCGTCGAACTGAAATCGACGATCGTCGTACATGGTCACGCCCTATGTCACGGGCGTAACATTGTGGGTCACGGGCGTGACAGGCCCATGTGGCCAATTCTGGGTCGACGACCGTCGAATCTGAAATCGACGATCGTCGAACGTGGTCACGCCCTATGTCACGGGCATGACATTGTGGGTCACGGGCGTGACAGGGTCTTGAGGTAAATGTCGCGCTCGGCGATCGTCGCGCTGAGATCGACGATCGCCGAAGGGGTCACGCCCTGGGTCACGGGCGTGACACCTGGGTCACGGGCGTGACAGGGCCGGGTTGAAAATTCTGCGCCCGACAATCGTCTCCCTGGGATTGACGATCGTCGAAGGAGTCACGCCCCAAGTCACGGGCGTAACGGGTCGATCACGGGCGTGACCAACCCGTGACCTGAAATCTCGGTGGATTGATTTCAATTTTTAGGCTTCCTAGGGTTCTGTCATGACCAACCGACTCCTAGGGGTCTAGCCGGAAATGGGATGTTACAAATCCCAATAAACAAAACAAAGATTTCGTCCCCGAAATCAAGGTTAAGCCTACGAGACTCTAATCGGGAAAAGGAAGCTTGTAACATCCCATGAAAGTTAAAAGATCTACAACTCTGCGTTACGTTTGCAGTGTGCAGTTTTGATTCTAAGACCCATTCGTCCAATTGTCAAGGTATGCACCCCAATAAACAAAGGATTAGCCCCTATTCTTGAAATTTTCGGTCTTATTGGTTTAAAATAGGAACGCAGATTGATTGTCCAGAGGGGTTGTGAGGTGTACCCGACCGAAAAGTTCCGGATACCTTTGTCGAATCGAGTACTGTGGCTCCCATGTATGCTCCTCCTGACGATGCCGGGCGTCATATTACTTAGCCTGTCTGCTCTGCGCTTCTAGCATCCTGTCTCCAATTTGTCTCAACTGAGCCTCGGTGTTTTCGACAAAATCCGATCCCAATGCCTTCGGATCTTCGTCCTGAATCCAAGAAAGTGGGGTCCTTCACCTCCTTCCATACCAGGCTTCGTATGGCGCCATTCTGATGCTGGGCTGGTAGCTGTTGTTATGGGAGAACTTGACCAAGGGTAGGAGCTTCTCCCATGGTTCCCCGTGGTATCGAACAAACTGCTCCACAAATCTCCGCACTAGTACCCCCCCACAGCGTCATCCTTCTTGATCGGAATGAATCTGGCCACCTTCATCAACCGATCGATGATGACCCAAGTCGAGTCGTTTTCCGTCCGTGATCGGGGAAGTCCATGACTAAAATCCATCGTGATGTCCTCAAATTTCCCTTCCGGGGGTGCATGTTCTGAGATACATCATCCTTCTGATGATACAACCCAGCGATTAAATCTTTACCTTCTCAGATATCCCGTATCTTGTTACCCGTCACCTAATTTCACGTGATAATAGTTAATTCTCGTAATTATTCCGTCTTATTACTATGTCATTGTCTTGGTAACGCTATGGGTCATTATTCCAAACATTTTTTTACAACATCTTATGTTTGCCCGAACAACGTCGAATTATACCGACTTCAATCTCACTATATTTGTTACGCCACTTTCCCTAAACTAGGTCCAAGGAAACCCAAGCCAATACTACTTTGCCCAATAAACAAAGGTTTAGCCCCCAATAAACAAAAGATAAGCCCCTATCTTCCTTGGGCTAAGTATCTTTGATATTACCGTGTTATATCCGTCCTAGTTGGGTGCACAAATTCTAGGGCATCAATCTTCGACTTGGGGTTCCACCCTGAAACTCGTTAATATACTCCATACTTTAAACTCTCTTAGTCACATTTACGATAACTTTATCCGGGTCAAAATGTTCCCAATCCCAAATGGGTATCTTCGAACTTGAGTTCCTACCCAACCCTAAGTGTTGTCTCGGTGGTTGCCTCCAGGTAATTTTATTACCGGTATTGAGGGTTCAGACTACTTGTATTTTACCATTCTGCTAATGTATTATTGGTCTCAATTCTCCTTAAAGTAGTCTACCGCTTCGGATAATCGTTGATTGGGATAGTAGGGACACCTGAGTTTTACGTCTTAGGTAGTCATTCCCGTGCTAAACTCCTCCTTTATTCTCTTTGGGTATCTCCTTACTTTAACCAAATTCATACCCAAGGTCTATTTTGAACTAGGGCATACTATAGATTGTCCTGGTTAGTCACGAGTCCTAGTTGGTTGAGTCTACGTCGTTGGTTAGAGGATGATAAGATGAGACCTTCGCAGCCGGAGGTGTTCCCTGCTGGGGGCAGGGTTTGCCGCAGGCTACAAAGAAGGATTTCAATTAATGATGAAGTGGACTTTCACATGTGATTTCCCTCATGGGCACACCACTGCTTCCGCTGCTTAGTTTGTCCCCAAACTAAACTCGAGCGGGGGTGACCCAGGGTTAGTGGACTGCTACTTTTCCGATCGAGGTTTGCTCTGATACCACTTGTAAGACCCCATTTTTTTTCTTTTTTAAAACACTGGGGTCTTAGCCCAGAACTGCCGCTTTGTGGTGGCACCGACTCACGGGAAGGTCGCCACTACAAAAAGCCAATTCTGCCGGCCCTTTTCGATCGCAGAATAGTAGCATAATAAGTAAAAGCAAGTCCACAATAACCACATGTAAATGAAATAATCTCCACGAAGGGAGTGTCCACAATATATCAGAGTACTGCAAATACGGGCTTATGCCCGGTACATCATATCCTCACTACAAGTCACTCGCGGAAGCAAAACTAAAACTAAGCGTCATCGTAACCGTCACTGAACCGAGAGCACCCAAGCTGGACTGGCCCATCTCCACCGACTCTATACTCTACTTTTGTTGCATCTCTGGGTGTTTCTTCCTTTTCGGCCTGCCGTCGCCGCCTCGCGATCCACGTCTGCGTCTACGTCTTCGGCCTCCTGGCTGCAGAGCTGGTGGGGTCCCACCCATCAAGGGGCTTTTGACCCGTGTATGTCCCGGCTGGTGACAGTGGTAACACGGTCGCGGGGCCAACTCTGTCAGGAACTGCAATAGCCGTGACCCTTCCATATGGTACACCTAAAATGTTGTGGTTCGAAAACCGTTAGTCATAAAGACTAAGCCCTATCATCCCCTACCCCTTCCCCCATGGCTCCTAGGTACCGAGCGGAGAGGAAGAAAGGGAAGGACATGAAGGTGGAGATTAAATCAAATAAACAGGTGACAGCGGACCTATACTAGCAATTCTATAGTAAATACGATAGAAACAGAAAGTAAGAAATGTAACCTTAACTTATGCGTGGAAGCGCATAAGCCGAGGGGTCTTTTGCAGGGCTCCCATCGTATAGAGTGTCCCATACCACTTATACGTTGGGGTGTCGGTTATCAAACAGCAAGGAGTAGCAAAAGTAAAAGCACCAGAAATATAACCATTGATTTATAGGGATTACCCCTATAGACCAAGGGGTCGTTTTGCAGGGCCTATCGTATAAAACGTCCCATACCATTTTATACGTTAGGTGGCATGTTTATGCTATGACACACAATTATGCTATGAAATGCACAAGCAAGTGCAACACACCCACACAACTCTATGCGCACAGACCTTTAGTTCCCCCTGTTCGGGAGGCTAGCTTCACCCCCAGGAACCTCCGCTGTGGCAAACGGAGACAGTGAGTCGGGCCCCCCACTCCTAGGCGGGTAATCACACTACCAGGCCTAGCCCTTCCATACGCCCCTAGAAGAACACAACCTAGAGTATCCGCGTATTAGTGCTGGCTGTACCCACCAGGCTTTTCGCCGAGTCAACGTTCTGATGTCAGTGTGATCGATCGCCCAGTACCGATGACCCACCACTTATATGCACATGCAATCATGACAATTATATTTCTACAAGTTCTTATGTTACCGAGCCTCTAGCTCTCTAGGCTACTAAGCCTATACCAAGTCCCCGAGCATCCCGCTCCCTGGACTTCCAAATTACCAACCAAACCATAGTCATTACTAGTAGGCCCTTAGACTATGGACCTACTCTACCCATTCCATCCAATTTTTCTTCCTGTGTGTACAAGTGTAGGTGTGAGGTACAACTATTATTAGGATTACTCTTGATCATTTTATTCCTAAGATTTAAGGTTAACCTTGGACTTCCCGAGGGTTACCCGGTGAAGGGCTCTCAAGGGGCACTAGGAACCAAGACGGCGACATTACGGCCCAAAGTTCCCTTTCGCAAGGCACTTATTATTATTGGTTGATCTCCCTTAACCCGATCCTCTTTTAGTTACTTTAGTTCTAACCCTAGGGTATTAAGACTCTTCCTCTTCTTCCCGGGATGGACGATCTTTCGTCGTTCCCATACTCCCTTATCCTTGACCAGCCTCACACTCTACTTGTCCTAACTTCCAATGATGAACTCAATCTTAACTTACCCTACCAACCTTCAATTATCAAAATTCCGTGGTTTTACTATATCCATCCTAAGCTATATGAGGTACACAAGGGGAGGTACACCAAATTATCTTCCAAATCTCCTATAATATTTACTGGAGGTCTACCATATCATAATTTGTCTAAATCCAGAAACTTATAATTTTCCTAATTAATCTGATATTTATTTAATTTTCCCAAAGGATGGGCCATGGGTCATTTTAAACATGAACTACATGATCCTCCTAAGTAATGGCTACTCAAAAATCATGATCATTAAATAACAGCAAGATAATCTCAAATAAAAATTCCTAGAATTTTACAGAAAGTATTTAGCCTCTAAATAATTTATCCAGTATAATTACGTTAATTCTACGTAATGAAGGAAGTACTGAAATTATTCATCAAAAAATTATAGAAAAATTACTAATCAGTAGCATGACATATAAAAGATCTTTGTGCAAAGAATCATAATTTTACTAGCTTTCTAAACACCACTAAAGATTTAATCAAATAATCAAGGTAAAACATACTTAATGAAGCAAGCCTTAGAATTAAACTTCCAAAAATCCCATAAAAATTCACAGAGATTTAAAACCATAATAAACGTTCTTTGTCTAAATTTCATCAATTTCCAGGAAGTGTGTGTTCCATAATAAATTTTCTAAGCAAATCATACAAGCTACTAAATCGTTAATGAAGTACCCAAAATAATAATCTTAAAATTCATAGTAAAATATCCAGATCTTGTACCATCCCTATAATTCACTCTACCCAAATCTCAACACTTTCCAATGTGATTTAGTGTCATTTCCTACCTCTACAAGTTTTGCACCCTAAACTAGGGTTAGATTTTTAGGTATCCCAATGGTCTCCAAATCTACTAAGATTTCATCCAGAGAACTATATTGGTCCTATGGTTCTCTTCACCTAATTTCGGGTCAATCCAAGGTCATTTGACCACATGACCTTCACAAACCACCAAGATCCATCCTTAGGGTTTGGCCGTGGTTCTTAGGGCAAACTTACCCCGATCCACCTCAAACTCTATGAGGGGGGTGCTAGAGAATATTAATAGCCAGTGGTAAAAATCACAGCCTCTGTTGAGGTGATCTGACCACTTAAATCTCAAAAGTGCACTTTTAACCTAAGACCCCTTATTAGGGCAAAACTTAGGGTTGATCATTTCTAATCCCAACAATCTCCAAATGAGATGAAAAATTATACAGAACCCTATGGTGAACCCAGGGACCACTCACCAAATTTTGGGAGGGTTTGGAAATTATTTAACCATCTTATAAAATTAAACTAGGATTATTGAATTTTTCTCAAAACTATAGAAAAATATTTCCCGAAAATTCTCATTTTTGGATAGCACCTAGATATAGGTAATATTAGGCCACACCCCAAATTTCAAGTCATTTTGATGACTGGTTTAGAGTGGGGAATTTTTCTAAGGTCCAGACGGCCCTCTGGATAGACCTCACCAAAATGGGTGCTATGGTCTAACCAGGTTTCTAAATTGAGTGAAATCAATTTTAAATTAAACTAGACTTCAAGGGCTACATTTTCTATGTTGAGCACTTTTCCTGTAGAATCATCTAGATATTTTTCCCAAATTATTTAAAATGACAGATATTTCATTCAGAAATTGTTTTAAAAATAAAATCTAATTTAACGGCACTGTTCATCTTCTTCTACAGCCCGAAACAGAGCCCTGAAAACCTAATTTCCTGTAGCTTTTCCAAGCTATTTCCCGGCCATCCAACCATCTCCCTAGCCGGCCACCACCACCACCACCTCTGTTGAGGTGAGGGCTATCGTCGGGCGGCGGCACGGCCGCCGGAGAGGCGGTTTCCGGCGAACCCGCCACCATGAAATTTTCGGAAAACCACGAATACGCTCACCCGATCTGGCTCTTTTGAGCCCGATATCTCTCCTAACGATTTCTAAGATCTATCCGCAGAAGAAGAGGGAGGGGAGGACCTTATTCATGGTTTGACGGCGAGATGGGCGTTGGACTGTCATGGCGCGGTGGTGGCGTCGTCGGAATTCTTCTACAACACAGTAGGAGGCTCGAAACTTCAGGTAAGGGATGGGAAACTTCATCCTTGAGCCTAAGGGGCCTTTTTAAAGCCGTAAAAAGGAGGGAGGGGAAAGGCCTAACACTGGTGGCCATTAATATAACGTTTCGGTTATGATGTTCGGACAGTTGAAACGCTGGAAAACGAAGAGGTGTTTGGACCAACATTTCCTTATTTATTTAAATAATTAAAGAAGGAAACGGCCCATAAATACTCCTGGTGTAACTTCCCATAATCAGAATTGATTATAATGTCGGTTACCGAAATTTCCAGTCTGGCTGACGTTTCGGCCTTGGTCACGGGCGTGACACATAGGTCACGGGCGTGACAGGCCCGGATAGCCAATTCTGGGTTCGATGATCGTCGAATTGAGATCAACGATCGTCGAAGGGTGGTCACGGGCGTTACACCTTGGTCACGGGCGTGACAAGCCTGTGTGGCCAATTCTGGGTCGACGACCGTCGAACTGAAATCGACGATCGTCAAACATGGTCACGCCCTATGTCACGGGCGTGACATTGTGGGTCACGGGCGTGACAGGCCCGTGTGGCCAATTCTGGGTCGACGACCGTCGAATCTGAAATCGACGATCGTCGAACGTGGTCACGCCCTATGTCACGGGCATGACATTGTGGGTCACGGGCGTGACAGGGTCTTGAGGTAAATGCCGCGCTCGGCGATCGTCGCGCTGAGATCGACGATCGCCGAAGGGGTCACGCCCTGGGTCACGGGCGTGACACCTGGGTCACGGGCGTGACAGGGCCGGGTTGAAAATTCTGTGCCCGACAATCGTCTCCCTGGGATCGACGATCGTCGAAGGAGTCACGCCCCAAGTCACGGGCGTGACGGGTCGAGCACGAGCGTGACCAACCCGTGACCCGAAATCTCGGTCGATTGATTTCAATTTTTAGGCTTCCTAGGGTTCTGTCATGACCAACCGACTCCAAGGGGTCTAGCCGGAAATGAGATGTTACAAATCCCAATAAACAAAACAAAGATTTCGTCCCCGAAATCAAGGTTAAGCCTACGAGACTCTAATCGGGAAAAGGAAGCTTGTAACATCCCATGAAAGTTGAAAGATCTACATATCTGCGTTACGTTTGCAGTGTGCAGTTTTGATTCTAAGACCCATTCGTCCAATTGTCAAGGTATGCACCCCAATAAACAAAGGATTAGCCCCTATTCTTGAAATTTTCGGTCTTATTGGTTTAAAATAGGAACGCAGATTGATTGTCCAGAGGGGTTGTGAGGTGTACCCGACCGAAAAGTTCCGGATACCTTTGTCGAATCTAGTCCTGTGGCTCCCATGTATGCTCCTCCTGATGATGCCGGGCGTCATATTACTTAGCCTGTCTGCTCTGCGCTTCTAGCATCCTGTCTCCAATTTGTCTCAACTGAGCCTCGGCGTTTTCGACAAAATCCGATCCCAATGCCTTCGGATCTTCGTCCTGAATCCAAGAAAGTGGGGTCCTTCACCTCCTTCTATACCAGGCTTCGTATGGCGCCATTCTGATGCTGGGCTGGTAGTTGTTATTATGGGAGAACTTGACCAAGGGTAGGAGCTTCTCCCATGGTTCCCCGTGGTATCGAACAAACTGCTCCACAAATCTCCGCACTAGTACCCCCCCCACAGCGTCATCCTTCTTGATCGGAATGAATCTGGCCACCTTCATCAACCGATCGACGATGACCCAAGTCGAGTCGTTTTCCGTCCGTGATCGGGGAAGTCCATGAATAAAATCCATCGTGATGTCCTCAAATTTCCCTTCCGGGGGTACATGTTCTGAGATACATCATCCTTCTGATGATACAACCCAGCGATTAAATCTTTACCTTCTCAGATATCCCGTATCTTGTTACCCGTCACCTAATTTCACGTGATAATAGTTAATTCTCGTAATTATTCCGTCTTATTACTATGTCATTGTCTTGGTAACGCTATGGGTCATTATTCCAAACATTTTTTTACAACATCTTATGTTTGCCCGAACAATGTCGAATTATACCGACTTCAATCTCACTATATTTGTTACGCCACTTTCCCTAAACTAGGTCCAAGGAAACCCAAGCCAATACTACTTTGCCCAATAAACAAAGGTTTAGCCCCCAATAAACAAAAGATAAGCCCCTATCTTCCTTGGGCTAAGTATCTTTGATATTACCGTGTTATATCCGTCCTAGTTGGGTGCACAATTTCTAGGGCATCAATCTTCGACTTGGGGTTCCACCCTGAAACTCGTTAATATACTCCATACTTTAAACTCTCTTAGTCATATTTACGATAACTTTATCTGGGTCAAAATGTTCCCAATCCCAAATGGGTATCTTCGAACTTGAGTTCCTACCCGACCCTCAGTGTTGTCTCGGTGGTTGCCTCCAGGTAATTTTATTACCGGTATTGAGGGTTCAGACTACTTGTATTTTACCATTCTGCTAATGTATTATTGGTCTCAATTCTCCTTAAAGTAGTCTACCGCTTCGGATAATCGTTGATTGGGATAGTAGGGACACCAGAGTTTTACGTCTTAGGTAGTCATTCCCGTGCTAAACTCCTCCTTTATTCTCTTTGGGTATCTCCTTACTTTAACCAAATTCATACCCAAGGTCTATTTTGAACTAGGGCATACTATAGATTGTCCTGGTTAGTCACGAGTCCTAGTTGGTTGAGTCTACGTCGTTGGTTAGAGGATGATAAGATGAGACCTTCGCAGCCGGAGGTGTTCCCTGCTGGGGGCAGGGTTTGCCGCAGGCTACAAAGAAGGATTTCAATTAATGATGAAGTGGACTTTCACATGTGATTTCCCTCATGGGCACACCACTGCTTCCGCTGCTTAGTTTGTCCCCAAACTAAACTCGAGCGGGGGTGACCTAGGGTTTGTGGACTGCTACTTTTCCGATCGAGGTTTGCTCTGATACCACTTGTAAGACCCCATTTTTTTTTCTTTTTTAAAACACTGGGGCCTTAGCCCAGAACTGCCGCTTTGCGGTGGCACCGACTCACGGGAAGGTCGCCACTACAAAACGCCAATTCTGCCGGCCCTTTTCGATCGCAGAATAGTAGCATAATAAGTAAAAGCAAGTCCACAATAACCACATGTAAATGAAATAATCTCCACGAAGGGAGTGTCCACAATATATCAGAGTACTGCAAATACGGGCTTATGCCCGGTACATCATATCCTCACTACAAGTCACTCGCGGAAGCAAAACTAAAACTAAGCGTCACCGTAACCGTCACTGAACCAAGAGCACCCAAGCTGGACTGGCCCATCTCCACCGACTCTGTACTCTACTGTTGCTGCATCTCTGGGTGCTTCTTCCTTTTCAGCCTGCCGTCGCCGCCTCGCGATCCACGTCTGCGTCTACGTCTTCGGCCTCCTGGTTGCTGAGCTGGTGGGGTCCCACCCATCAAGGGGCATTTGACCCGTGTTTGTCCCGGCTGGTGACAGTGGTAACACGGTCGCGGGGCCAACTCTGTCAGGAACTGCAATAGCCGTGACCCTTCCATATGGTACACCTAAAATGTTGTGGTTCGAAAACCGTTAGTCATAAAGACTAAGCCCTATCATCCCCTACCCCTTCCCCCATGGCTCCTAGGTACCGAGCGGAGAGGAAGAAAGGAAAGGACATGAAGGTGGAGATTAAATCAAATAAATAGGTGACAGCGGACCTATACTAGCAATTCTATAGTAAATATGATAGAAACAGAAAGTAAGAAATGTAACCTTAACTTATGCGTGGAAGCGCATAAGCCGAGGGGTCTTTTGCAGGGCTCCCATCGTATAGAGTGTCCCATACCACTTATACGTTGGGGTGTCGGTTATCAAACAGCAAGGAGTAGCAAAAGTAAAAGCACCAGAAATATAACCATTGATTTATAGGGATTACCCTTATAGACCAAGGGGTCGTTTTGCAGGGCCTATCGTATAAAACGTCCCATACCATTTTATACGTTAGGTGGCATGTTTATGCTATGACACACAATTATGCTATGAAATGCACAAGCAAGTGCAACACACCCACACGACTCTATGCGCACAGACCTTTAGTTCCCCCTGTTCGGGAGGCTAGCTTCACCCCCAGGAACCTCCGTTGTGGCAAACGGAGACAGTGAGTCGGGCCCCCCACTCCTAGGCGGGTAATCACACTACCAGGCCTAGCCCTTCCATACGCCCCTAGAAGAACACAACCTAGAGTATCCGCGTATTAGTGCTGGCTGTACCCACCAGGCTTTTCGCCGAGTCAACGTACCGCTGTCGGTGTGATCGATCGCCTAGTACCGATGACCCACCACTTATATGCATATGCAATCATGACAATTATATTTGTACAAGTTCTTATGTTACCGAGCCTCCAGCTCTCTAGGCTACTAAGCCTATACCAAGTCCCCGAGCATCCCGCTCCCTGGACTTCCAAATTACCAACCAAACCATAGTCATTACTGGTAGGCCCTTAGACTATGGACCTACTCTACCCATTCTAGCCAATTTTTCTTCCTGTGTGTACAAGTGTAGGTGTGAGGTACAACTATTATTAGGATTACTCTTGATCATTTTATTCCTAAGATTTAAGGTTAACCTTGGACTTCCCGAGGGTTACCCGGTGAAGGGCTCTCAAGGGGCACTAGGAACCAAGACGGCGACATTACGGCCCGAAGTTCCCTTTCGCAAGGCACTTATTATTATTGGTTGATCTCCCTTAACCCGATCCTCTTTTAGTTACTTTAGTTCTAACCCTAGGGTATTAAGACTCTTCCTCTTCTTCCCGGGATGGACGATCTTTCGTCGTTCCCATACTCCCTTATCCTTGAACAGCCTCACACTCTACTTGTCCTGACTTCCAATGATGAACTCAATCTTAACTTACCCTACCAACCTTCAATTATCAAAATTCCGTGGTTTTACTATATGCAGACCATCATAAGCTATATGAGGTACACAAGGGGAGGTACACCAAATTATCTTCCAAATCTCCTATAATATTTACTGGAGGTCTACCATATCATAATTTGTCTAAATCCAGAAACTTATAATTTTCCTAATTAATCTGATATTTATTTAATTTTCCCAAATGACGGGCCATGGGTCATTTTAAACATGAACTACATGATCCTCCTAAGTAATGGCTACTCAAAAATCATGATCATTAAATAACAGCAAGATAACCTCAAATACAAATTCCCAGAATTTTACAGAAAGTATTTAGCCTCTAAATAATTTATCCAGTATAATCATGTTAATTCTACGTAATGAAGGAAGTACTGAAATTATTCATCAAATAATTATAGAAAAATTACTAATCAGTAGCATGACATATAAAAGATCTTTGTGCAAAGAATCATAATTTTACTAGCTTTCTAAGTACCACTAAAGATTTAATCAAATAATCAAGGTAAAACATACTTAATGAAGCAAGCCTTAGAATTAAACTTCCAAAAATCCCATAAAAATTCACAGAGATTTAAAACCATAATAAACGTTCTCTGTCTAAATTTCATCAATTTCCAGGAAGTGTGTATTCCATAATAAATTTTCTAAGCAAATCATACAAGCTACTAAATCGTTAATAAAGTACCCAAAATAATAATCTTAAAATTCATAGTAAAATATCCAGAGCTTCTACCATCCCTATAATTCACTCTACCCAAATCTCAACACTTTCCAATGTGATTTAGTGTCATTTCCTACCTCTACAAGTTTTGCACCCTAAACTAGGGTTAGATTTTTAGGTATCCCAACGGTCTCCAAATCTACTAAGATTTCATCCAGAGAACTATATTGGTACTATGATTCTCTTCACCCAATTTCGGGTCAATCCAAGGTCATTTGACCACATGACCTTCACAAACCACCAAAATCCATCCTTAGGGTTTGGCCGTGGTTCTTAGGGCAAACTCACCCCGATCCACCTCAAACTCTATAAGGGGGGTGCTAGAGAATATTACTAGCCAGTGGTAAAAATCTCAGCCTCTGTTGAGGTGATCTGACCACTTAAATCTCAAAAGTGCACTTTTAACCTAAGACCCCTTATTAGGGAAAAACTTAGGGCTGATCATTTCTAATCCCAACCATCTCCAAATGAGATGAAAAATTATACAGAACCCTATGGTGAACCCAGGGACCACTCACCAAAATTTGGGAGTGTTTGGAAATTATTTAACCATCTAATTAAATTAAACTAAGATTATTGAATTTTTCTCAAAACTATAGAAAAATATTTCCCAAAAATTCTCATTTTTGGATAGCACCTAGATATAGATAAGATTAGGCCACACCCCAAATTTCAAGTCATTTTGATGACTGGTTTAGAGTGGGGAATTTTTCTAAGGTCCAGACGACCCTCTAGATAGACCTCACCAAAAAGGGTGCTATGGTCTAACCCGGATTTTAAATCGAGTGAAATAAATTTTAAATTAAACTAGCCTTCAAGGGCTACATTTGCTGTGTTGACCACTTTTCCTGTGGGAGCATCTAGATATTTTTCCCAAATTATTTAAAATGATAGATATTTCATTCAGAAATTGTTTTAAAAATAAAATCTAATTTAACGGCACTATTCATTTTCTTCTACAGCCCGAAACAGAGCCCTGAAAACCTAATTTCCTGTAGCTTTTCCAAGCTATTTCCCGGACATCCAACCATCTCCCTGGCCGGCCACCCCCACCTCTGTTGAGGTGAGGGCTATCGTCGGGCGGCGGCACGGCCGCCGGAGAGGCGGTTTCCGGCGAACCCGCCACCATGAAATTTTCGGAAAACCACGAATACGCTCACCAGATCTGGCTCTTTTGAGCCCGATATCTCTACTAACCATTTCTAAGATCTATCCGCAGAAGAAGAGGGAGGGGAGGACCTTATTCATGGTTTGACGGCGAGATGGGCGTTGGACTGTCATGGCGCGGTGGTGGCGTCGTCAGAATTCTTCTACAGCACAGTAGGAGGCTCGAAACTTCAGGTAAGGGCTGGGAAACTTCATCCTTGAGCCTAAGGGGCCTTTTTAAAGCCGTAAAAAGGAGGGAGGGGAAAGGTCTAACACTGGTGGACATTAATATAACGTTTCAGTTATGATGTTCGGACAGTTGAAACGCTGGAAAATGAAGAGGTGTTTGGACCAACATTTCCTTATTTATTTAAATAATTAAAGAAGGAAACGGCCCATAAATACTCCTGGTATAACTTCCCATAATCAGAATTGATTACAATGTCGGTTACCGAAATTTCCAGTCTGGCTGACGTTTCGGCCTTGGTCACGGGCGTGACACATAGGTCACGGGCGTGACAGGCCCGGATAGCCAATTCTGGGTTCGACGATCGTCGAACTGAGATCAACGATCGTCAAAGGGTGGTCACGGGCGTGACACCTTGGTCACGGGCGTGACAAGCCCGTGTGGCCAATTTTGGGTCGACGACCGTCGAACTGAAATCGACGATCGTCGAACATGGTCACGCCCTATGTCACGGGCGTGACATTGCGGGTCACGGGCGTGATAGGCCCGTATGGTCAATTCTGGGTCGACGACCGTCGAATCTGAAATCGACGATCGTCGAACGTGGTCACGCCCTATGTCACGGGCGTGACATTGTGGGTCACGGGCGTGACAGGGTCTTGAGGTAAATGCCGCGCTCGGCGATCGTCGCGCTGAGATCGACGATCGCCGAAGGGGTCACGCCCTGGGTCACGGGCATGACACCTGGGTCACGGGCGTGACAGGGCCGGGTTGAAAATTCTGCGCCCGACAATCGTCTCCCTGGGATCGACGATCGTCGAAGGAGTTACGCCCCAAGTCACAGGCATGACGGGTCGGTCACGGGTGTGACCAGCCCGTGACCCGAAATCTCGGTCGATTGATTTCAATTTTTAGGCTTCCTAGGGTTCTGTCACGACCAACCGACTCCTAGGGGTCTAGCCGGAAATGGGATGTTACAAAAGTAATCGGGATGGTCAAAGTCCGGTGGGATAATTGTGGCCGAGAAGAGCTAACGTGGGAGCGGGAGAAGACCAGAGCTGAGTTTCCCGAGTTGTTTATGTAAATATATTAGCTCGTCTGTATATTGTTAAACCTTATATGTAAAGTGTCACATATTGTGTAATGCTTGTACTTCCTTACTATGTCAAAATTTCGGGACGAAATTTTATTAAGGAGGGGAGGATTGTAATACCCTAGAAATCTCAAAATCAAAAATTAGGATTCATGTTGGCTGACACGGCCTGAGACATGGGAGTGTCTCAGGGCATGTCAAGTGGACAGGGCCTGGGATACGAGAGTGTCCCAAGGCGTGTCTAGCTTAGCTGATGGCCAATTGTGTCCGAGGAGGACATGGCCTGTGACACGGGCGTGTCACAGGGGCGTGTTTGGCACACGGCTAAGGACACGGGCGTGTGCCTTAGCCAGATTATTCTCGAGTGATTTTGGAGATCAAATTATAGGGGTGACACGGCCAGGCACACAACCGTGTACTGGCTGACACGGGCATGTCAGGGCTGAAATGGGTGTGTCGCTGCCCGTGTTCTGGTTTGTTTTAAGTCGGTTATGCACCGCTTCAGGAACACGGCCTATGACACGGGCATGTCACAACCCGTGTTCGGTCTAGGAAAATCAATTTCAGGGCTAATCTGAGCCTTCCATTTTCTTTGACCAAGATCCAGTGGTCGAGGCTTTTCCCTGGGGTTATAAGGCCGGAATTGAGATGGATAAAACTCATTTGAGTTGTTCCATTCTCTTTCCAAAGTGAAGAGAGAGAGGAGAGCAAGGAGAGGAAGAAGAAGGGAAAGCCGGCTGCCGGTGGTGCTGCGGTGGTCCAAATCGCGAGCCGAGTTCAGCTCTGCGGAGGCTTGATCGCTGCGAAGCTTTCCAACCGTGTGCTTTTCGCCATGGCACCAAAACGTCCTTCAGGAGTAGCGATTTCCTTCTTGGACAAGTGAAGTCCTTCTTTCTTGCATTTGCGTAGGAATTCTCCACCAAAAGGTGGATGGATAAGTGATTCCCTTGGGTCGGTGGTACGTCCCTTGTTGTATTGCATTAGAACCGGAAGTGTGAGTACGGTTAGGCATGTTGTGTGAAGCCCATATGGACATGTTGGTCTGGATTGGTGATGCTTGTTTGCACATCGGAGAAGACTCCGTGAATATTGCTTGTATGCATGAAATTTGTGGTGGATACTTGTGGCTTGGTGTCGCAGGAAGTACTGGAGGAAGTCCAGGAAATGGTGAGAGTTGGGTTCAACTCTTGTGGCCGTGAGTGCCATATGAGATGAAGTTGAGCCGTTAGGCTGCAACTGGAGAAATACCTTAGTAGCGGACGGGCAAACTGAAGTCGTACTCGCGTCAGTCCAGTGTTGAGTCTGACGGTTTTGAGCAACGGGAAAGGTGGATCTGTACCGACGTTATGGTTGTCTAACCTTGGTTTCTTAAGGCCCTGTTAGGATCACATAGCGAGAGTCGATGGCTTGCGTGCCGATCAGACTAGAAATGCTCAAATTGGACCGTCATGTCTAAGACCTCTGAACGGTTGTGGGACCCGGTGTTTCCAGTACACTAGAATGTGCCCTGAGTGTACGGAATGTCAGGCCGTCGTGCCGGCATTTATGATATGTATTGCCTTGGTGGTTGGATATATATGTATGAGATGTAAAATGCTGTGTAGGGATGGAATTCTGCTTCCCTGTGCCAGGGGCAGGGTCGTTATAATTGGTCAGCTGAATGCTTAATGTTGCCCTATTTTCCACCGCTTGGTGGATTGGTTCTTGCAGGTGCAGGTGGTGCTGGTCCGAGCGGGACTTAGCGGGCTGAAGCCCAAGCTGCGTTGCTGCCCTCGAAAGCTTTGTTTTGTTTCTTCTTGTTCATGTGTGGTCGGGCTACGCGCCGATGTTTGGAAACCACACTTTTGTTAAGAGAAACCTGTAAGGCCATAAGGCCATTTTCTTTGGGCGTAAACATTCCTATTTTAGTATAGTGGATAGTTCTTGTAATTCTTGAGTTCAAGTTTTCAACCGTGAAGCTTCCGCTAGAATACTCTGTGTTAGGACACGTTGGTTTTGATATTATTTAATAGCGTCCCCGCCTGTTTGTGGAATATGGTGTAGGGCCCCGACCGGACCCTCTATTATATTCTATTTGACAGGTAGAGGCGTTACACGTTCTAAGCTGGCGGCCGACGTTTTTGAAGTGGATTCCACTGCTCTGTTAACCCTTCAAGTCGAAAGGTTAACGAAGCAGGTGGCGGAGATAGCTACTTCCTCCACCACTGTGCCCTGGGAAAATTCTATTCTTCCCTCCCCAAACGTCTGCGCAGCCGAAGAGTTCGTGGACTTTTTAGGAAACTTGGGTCGTCCTCCCTTCAACCTCAACAACAACCCTTATAGTAATAACTATAATCCAGGTTGGAGGAATCATCCGAACTTCTCATAGAGCAACCCTTACAACGCGCAACGCCCCCTCCCTGTTTCATGCCCAACTTCTCTCCTCCCCCTCCTATGAAGCCATTCCCGGTGGAGGAAAATTTTAATAAGTACATTTATTCCAATGAATCAAATATCCGGAATATTACCGGATCGCTTAAAAATCCTGAACTACAAGTTGGATAGCAGGCACGACTAATGTCAGAACGCGTGCAAGGGGCGCTGCCAGGGAAAACAGAACCCAATCCGCGGGAGAACCTCAACGCTATAACCCTCCGTAGCGGAAAGGAGGTGGTCGATCCAAAATGGATCGATCTACAGGTACACATATCTCCTGCTTCCCCTCTTCCCTCTTCTTCGTCGTTGTCAGTTTTACCAAATTTAAATGCTAAATTAATTTAAAAATGCCCATGCCGTATGTAACACCCCAAAACTTGGAAGAGGAATCGACGGCGTCGTTTTGGCCAAGTTTGGGTTTTGGGGGTAGGCACACGGCCTGTGACACGGCTGTGTCACAAGCCGTGTTGCGCCTGGGTCGTCGAGTCGTATTGCACCTGGGTCGCCGAGCCGTGTTGGTCGACGATCGGCGAGAAGGCACACGGCCTTGGACACGGGCGTGTCCTTGGCCGTGTCCTTCTCTGGTAGGGAATGTTGGTAAGTAGGGGGCGTGACACGGGTCTCGACACGGGCATGTCAATGGCGACACAGCCGTGTCGGAGGCCGCGTCAAAGGCCGTGTCGAAGGCCGTGTGCTGGTTTTCGAATCGGTCGAGACGGCGAATGGCTAACACGGCCTTGCACACGGCCGTGTTGCAACCCGTGTTCGGACCAGATTTTCTATTTTGGGTTCCGATCGTGGCCGTTCGTTCTTTTCTTTGGAAGATCCAACGGTGGGGAGCCTCCCTGGGTGGTTTAAGGCCGGGAATAGGGTTTCAAACCCTCATTTTCCATTTGGCTTTATCTCTCTTGATTCTAGAGAGAATGGAGAGCAAGGAGGAGGAAGGAGGCCAAGTTCCGGCCACCGGCGAAGCCTCGGAGGTCCGTTTCGCGAACGGAGTTCAGATCCGTGAAGGTGGGAGCGTTGCGGTGGTGTTCAATCGAGCAAATCTTCTCCATGGCTAGGAAGAGGGGACGGAAGGTAACGACACTTCTCCTCTCGGTTTTTAGGATTTAGGATGCATGAATAGCATCCCCGTCCTTTCGTATTTTGAGCACCGAATCTCTCAAATGAGAGGGATTCGTGTAGCCTAGGTTCAAGAGGAACCTCCGGGTTGAGTATGTTCATCCCGGCATGCTTTGCATTAGAGATCCGCTCCGTTAGCGGATTAGGCATTGTGGGTGAAGCCGTGGTTGCGACCGTTAGTCCGACCCGGTGATGTTGCATAACGAGCTTCGGGGATTCGGTAGAAATCCGTTGTGGCAATACGCTGTTGTATGTATGCGTTTTCCCCCTTATATTTGAGTGAGTACTCGTGGTCGGAACCGGACAAGGTTAGCTCCGTATTGTGCGGTAGATGGTTTCCTTGGAGCACGGGAAAGGCACGGTGCGAATGGTGATTGGGGTGGGGAAACCTTTGTTTGTGCTGTGCAAAGGCGCGGCTATATCTCCGTGGTCGGCTGGCTATCCTGTGACGCGCAAGTCATGTGGGGGAAGTGTCCCGGCGAGACTAGCCCCTTGTGTGGACTGACGAGAATGTCGAGCGGAGGGCAAGCCCGGGCAATGTGGCCATGAGCTGGTGGGGTCCAGCAAGGCTTCTTAGAATCGGTCAGTGTGAGACGGAACCCTGACGTGCGAAGTCAGAATGTGCGGGCAAGCCCCGGGGCATATGACCCTTATGCGGGTGGGGCCTTTGCAAGGTTCCGTGTGACGGCGTGTGTGCCATTAGGGACATGGTGGTTCCCTTTTGTTTGCGGCTTTAAGCCGATGGGGAAACGGAAGTACCCAGTGTTTGATGTTGTGCTAGATGCATACGAGCTAGGGTGCCTTGGGTGAAACCCGGGTTGCATTCATGTTGCATAGTAGGCCCCTTTTTCACCTTGTACAAAACATAGAAAACATGTATACTGTATGAGACATCCAAGCCTGTTTTACCGCTTTAATATATATGCTCTTTTGGTGTACGAAGTGCTAACTTGCAGGTGGAGTGGTACCCCGGGGTCCGTTAGGGACGGCCGAGAGGAGATGTGTTTGTTACACAGTAGAGGTCAGCCTTTGCTGACCTACGTTACTTCAAATCGTTACAGGGCAAGGATCGCATGCAGGAGCTAGCGCGCCGGGAAAAAAGCCCTAAGCCTCATGAAGTGTTGCTGTGCTTGGATTTTCCATTTGTGTTTGCTACTCTTGTTATGTTTATGTCCGGCTTGCATGCCGAGGTAGCCTAGGAGTGCTCGGCATTTATATTTTTGGACTATTATTGTGTAAGGCCTTAAGGCCATTTGATACTCTATCGTTAGTGGATAACTTCTGTCGGTTAATGTTATGTTTCCGCTGTCTTTGTCTGGAGTTTTGAGTTTGGGTAGTTTTCATATCATATTTTAATACTAAAGCTGTGGCGACCGTATGTTGTGGGGCCCTGGACGGACCCATATTATATGGTCTTTATAGGGGAGGTGTTACAATTTGGTATCAGAGGGAGGTTAGCGTTCCAATGAGAAGTTTCGCGGTCGAAAGTATAAGTCGAGTCGCGTATAAGAAGTTATCCACATAGGAGTATCGCGGGACCATGAGTGTCCTTGTGTTCGAGTCTTGCAATTAGAGACTGATTTGCGTTTTCTTGCTTGTGTTTAGAGTGCAAGCAACGAGTCTGGGACCTCGAGGCCAAGAGAAGAGCTCTCGGCAAGTAGTGCGACTGCGCAAGGTCCGCTATGGATGGGGGTCACACCGGTCGACTTCTGCCGTATTCTTGCAGAAGCGATGGTGGCGGCCCAAGCTGCAGCGACAGCACAGGTAGCAGCTCCCGTTGCTCAGATAGCAACTCCTGCTACCCCGGTCACGGCAGCGACCGTGCAAGTTGAGGAGGCCAGGCGGGCGGAGCCGCAGGCCGAGAGAGTGGTTATCGGGCAGGGGGACCGACAGATGAAGTACTTTCTGAGCTTCCACCCTCCAACCTTCAAGGGAATCAGCACGCCCACAAATGCAGAGGATTGGTGGGCTAGAATTCAGAAGCTTCTGAGGGCGGCAGAGGCGCCCGAAGAGAAAAAGGCAGAGTTCGCAGCCTTTATGTTGGAGGGAGATGCCAAGTTATGGTGGGTGAGCCACAATGGCCGGCAATTTCTAGGACGCACACCGTCCATCGAGGAATTTGGGAATGCCTTCCTGAAGAAGTACATTCCCGCCTCAACAAGGTTAGCCCTCCAGAGGCAGTTCCTACATCTGGTGCAGCGAGACAAGTCAGTGGATGAGTATGTTCAGGAATTTACTCGCTTGGGTCGTTATGCGGGAACGACCATGGCAGACGATGAAGAGAGGGACAATCTCTTCTATCATGGATTGAGGGAGAATCTAAGACAACCCCTCATATCGATGAAACGTGCGGGTTTCAATGAATTGGTGGAGGCGGCCCGAATTTTGGAGAGTGATATGGAGCGATCCCAGCGTCGCAAGGGTTTCACGCCCAAACAGGGGGAAGAGAAGAAGCCTGCTCAGTCCCACGGAAAGGCGGAAGGGAGCCGATGGAAGAAGAAGCCTTCCCCATATAAGTCGGGCGAGAAGAGTTGTCACAACCCGCATTTTCTCCGAATTAAGAATTATCAGAGTAAGAGAAAACACGCGTCATGATGCCACGTCAAGCAGGGGATAACTGCTGACGCTCAGGCAAATCCAACTACAATCTTTATGCAAGGAAATCATGTGCTTAATGAATAGAAAATCAGTTATGTTTAGAGTCCGTATCCCTCGGCTCAGTGGATCATCTAGTCCACAAAAGAAAACTATATTTATACACTGCGGAAAGGAAAATACTTTAATTAGGTTTTACACCCTAAAGAGCGCATAAGTGTCCCAATAGAACCACTCATGCTATGCAAGACACTACACTTAGTTTATATAATATATATGAGAAAATGATTTTTCATACGTGATTTGGAAAGTAGTGTTTAAGTTTACAAAACATGCTGATCATGAGATTTATTTATAATAATGTTTATAGTTTGAAAATACCTAGCAACCTAGCATAAACCTTCTCAAAGCAAGTAGACTATCTCCAGAAAAATATATGGTAGCAGCAATAGTATATATCTAGTACAAGGTAAAAACTACTAGTGGGCGCCAACAACCTGACACGAACCCACCAGCACATATATATGTCTGTAAGAAAGTACTGAAAACAACCTCACAATCAAGGTAAACGAAACTCCAAAGTCCGGGAGTCCACCAACAACACCACCTCCAACTAGCCACCAGACTGGCTACAGCTCAGAACCTGGGGTATTCCAAAAGAAAACAGAATACCTCAGCAAGCAAAAATCAAGGTACAACTGCATGAAAGAGTCAACCAAAAGGACAAAGTAACTGAAAAACATGCAGTAGAAAGAGTCACAACTGTCCAAAACAGGACAACGAGAAATGCACAACGTGCAAAGAAACAGCAACGACCCAGCCCAGGAACCACATCCTGCAGGGCCTACTAGACTACCAAGAGTCAGAATGCTGCAAACTACCAAAGAAGAAACTTCTAACACCCTAAACTGCGGGAAGTGATAGTAGCAAAAACAACAACGAGGAACCGGATCGAAGGCAAACGCAGTCCCCCAATCCACCATGTCCAAGTCAAAAGCTCGAGGGTCAACACGTGAAAACACAAGGGACCTTCCACCCGACATGCCCAGCCCGTACCTGGAGCAAGAAATCCATGGGTGGCCTTGGCTATATCACACAACTCCACCCCCATAAAGAGCTACAACCACCACTACTATTCACGACCCACGATTCGGCCTTTAGGAAAAATAAAGAAAACGGCCGACAAGGAAAACCCAGAAATACAACTGGAAAATCCACTCGGAAACGAAATACAAGGTAAAGGAAGAGTGTTGAAATAAACCAACACGACTAGGCGTTGAGTGAAACGCACTCAGCGCCTACCTAAACTTTGGCGTTGAGTGAGCTAGCCTCACTCACCGCCAAAATTATACCACTACCCACAAGCCCACTAAAGAATGTGGAGCTCGACGACAGTCGAACGACCAAGGCAAAAGATCCAGAACTCGAGTAGTTGCTTGCCACTTGAGTATCTAAACTCCCGCACTCGAAACCATCTAAATTCGCTTATCAAAAGAAAATATAAAAAACGCACGATCGGTGACGCACGATCAGTGGTCGTGCGCACTCATCGGCTGATGATCGTGCGAAACGAACCTGGAAAACCTGACAGAAAACCTAGCAACTGCGCACGATCAGTGTCGCACGATCAGTGGTCGTGCGCACTGTTGCCAGCGCTCGTGCGATTGCCCGAGACAGAACTTTGGAAACTGAAATTTATACGCGCACGAACAGAGGCACACGACCAGTGGTCGTGCGCCCTAAAGGTTGATGACCGTGCGCGGTCAACCTGCACCGTTTGGAATTTCCCGAACGACACCGGAACGCGCACACGACTCACGCCACTGTAGTAGCAGTAGACAACTCTCAACACCGCACGCTACTACCATTCAAACTATGCCTAACCATTCGAATAATATCTTAACGAAGGAAATTGGCAACCACACCCCCCCCGTCCTAACTTTCCCTCTCGGCTATACCCGAACCAGAGCAACATTCAAAAATAAAGGAAAACAACGGCTCCACGCCGACAATTTGGATTCCAAACATCACAACATAGGGGGGGTTTCAGTAGGAAGAACTAAGCCATATAGTTAGCAAGAAAATGAAAACAACAAGGCCTCTAACCTGGGCTAACCGGGAGTTCAATTTCAGCAAATATAACCAAAGAAAACACTTGGCAAGGGTAAGAATACCACTTGCCTCAAATCTCAGCGAAGCTTTGGACTGCTCTCCTCCTCTTCGCACGGATCAAGACGGCCGCAACACCTAGAACAAAGACTCGGCCATTAATGGCGGTAAACTTCCAAAACTGAAAATTCCAATCCTTCCAAAACTCCACGAAAATCGAATTTCTTACCGCAGGAATGAAGGTCTCGACGAGAGCAATCCGAATCCACTCTCGGAATCGAATTCCGTCCACAAACGCTCCGGGAATCGGCGTCCGAAGGCAAGGTAGGCGGTTACTCCGTTCTCTCGTACAGGACCGGCGGTTTCATCGTGAAGAGGAAGATGACCGATCCTTTTCTATTCTAAATATATATATATATATATATAATTATATAATTATATAATTAATTACAAAATTACATAAAGCACCAAATCGATGCGAAAACCGAACTACCTCGGAATTCGACGAAATTCGCACCGTAGCTAAATACCCACGCTACGAACGCAACGACGAAGTCGAAATTAACTTTCGATGAACAGAACTCGAGTTACACCCAAACAAAGCCAAACACAAACATCCCCCCGAGAGGCCACACCGGGTCACCAAAACGACTCGGTTTGCTAGGGAGATCTTGCCAACAGGCTACCAAACAGGGCACTCAGTTCTAAGGAGCTAAACCATACTCCACACATGGCACAAGCCACGGAAACGCGTCATCGTAACGCCAAACGAGAATAAAAATAATCGCTGAAAAGACGGGGCGTTACAAGAGTAATTGGACGTCCGGAGGGTCACGCTCTAAGGGCCCTCAGACGTGCTATAGTTGTGGCAAGCCAGGCCACAAAGCAAGATTTTGTACCCAAGGGGGCACGGAGCAAGAGCCAAGGCAGGAGCAAACTGTGCGCTCCGGCCCTAGTGCCGCGGAGAAAGGGAAAATGGCGGAGTCGAGTGCTTCCCGGTTTCAACCAGTGCAGCCAAGGGCCTACAACCTTGGGCAGCAGGAAGCAATCCGCCAAATCGATGTGGTGACAGGTATGAGAGTTCAACCTGCATCGTAGATTTCTTCCTTTCAAGCCTTTTTATGTTTGTTGCATGTGTATAGGCTTTGTAGTGGTATCTGGGTACCCCGCTAGGGTACTTTTTGATACGGGAGCATCGCACTCCTTCCTTGCGGAAAGTTTCACCCGGAGGATTGGAGTTGAGTCCTTTGCAACGGACTCAGAGTTGAAAGTGCGCATGCCCAATGGGTCGTCTATGACAACTAGGGCTAAAGGGCGGATTTGTTGGAGTCTTGAGGGAGTCGACTTCATATTGGTAGCGGCGATCTTACCGTTGTCCGAGTTCGATGAGATTTTGGGGATGGATTGGCTAGCGGAGCAGCGTGCCAGTATCGACTGTTTGTCCAAGGTGGTAACCCTGAGGGGCGTGGGGCAAGCGGAAGTCAAGTTTGAAGGCCTGTATGGAGTGGCCTGTTCCCTTGTTTCGGCACTTCAGTTAGTGCGAGCTGTTAGCCAGGGAGGTGTAGCTCTAGTAGCGTTGTTGGAGGTTAGCCTTTCCAGGCTATCTCTTGGAGAAGTGCCCGTGGCGGCGGAGTTTGGAGATGTATTTCCTGAGGAGCTACCGGGAGCACCTCCTCGGCAGGAGATTGATTTCTCCATCGAGTTGGTGCCCTAGGTCACGAGCTCAAGGTTCAGTTGCAGGAGCTTTTGGAGCAAGGGTATATCAGGCCCAGCTTTTCACCATGGAGTGCGCCGGTGTTATTTGTAAAGAAGAAGGACGGTAGTATGCGTCTGTGCATAGAATACCGAGAGTTGAACAAATTGACTGTCAAGAATAAGTATCTGATTCCTCGGATAGACGATCTCTTCGACTAGTTGGTGGGATCGGTGGTGTACTCCAAGTTGGACTTGAAGTCCGGATATTATCAGTTGCGGATTCGTGACGAAGACATACCCAAGACCGCGTTTGGTACGAGGTATGGTCATTTTGAGTTCTCGGTGATGCCGTTCGGGCTGACGAACGCGCCGTCCGTGTTCATGGACTTGATGAACCGAGTGTTTCGCGAATATTTGGACTGGTTCGTAGTCGTCTTTATCGATGACATATTGGTGTATTTCAAGTCAGAAGCGGAGCACGAGTCGCACTTGCGGATAGTGTTACAAGTGTTGAGAGAGAACCAGCTCTATGCGAAGTTCTCGAAATGCGAGTTTTGGTTGGAGAAGGTGGCGTTTTTGGGCCATGTGATCAGTGGGGACGGGGTGGCAGTGGATCCAACGAAAGTAGAAGCCATCAGAGAGTGGCCAGTTTTGAGGACCGTGGCGGAAGTCCGGAGTTTTCTTGGACTAGCCGTGTAACATCCCATTTCCGGCTAGACCCCTAGGAGTCGGTTGGTTGTGGTAGAACCCTGGGGAGTCCAAAAATTGAAATAAATCGTCCAAGATTTCGGGTCACGGGTTGGTCACGCCCGTGACCGACCCGTCACGCCCGTGACCTAGGGCGTGACTCATTCGACGATCGTTGATCTCAGGGAGACGATCGTCGGGCGCAGAATTTTTCCACCCGGCCCTGTCACGCCCGTGACCCGCAATGTCACGCCCGTGACATAGGGCGTGACTCCTTCGACGATCGTCGATCTCAGGTAGACGATCGTCGGGCGCGGAATTTGCCTCATGGCCTGTCACGCCCGTGACCCACAGAGTCACGCCCGTGACATAGGGCATGACCTCGTTCGACGATCGTCGATTTTAGTTCGACGGTCGTCGGCCCAAAATTAGTCACCAGGCATGTCACGCCCGTGACCCACAATGTCACGCCCGTGACATAGGGCGTGACCACGCTCGACAATCGTCGATCTCAGTTCGACGATCGTCGACCCAGAATTGGCCACACGGGCCAGTCACGCCCGTGACCCGGGAGTCACGCCCGTGACCACCCTTCGACGATCGTCGATCTCAGTTCGACAATCGTCGAACCCAGAATTGGCTAACCGGGCCTGTCACGCCCGTGACCTATGTGTCACGCCCGTGACCAAGGTCGAAACGTCAGCCAGACTGGAAATTTCGGTAACCGACGCCATGATAAATTCTGACTATGGGAATGAAAACCAAGAGTATTTATGGGCCGTTTCCTACTTTAATTATGTAAATAATTAAGGAAATGTTGGTCCAATGGGAAATCGCCACCTGGCAAACACCTCTTCATCTCCAGCGTTTCAACTGCCTTAGCCATAACCGAAACGTCATTAAGGGAAATATTAATGGCCGTGAACGTTTCATCCTTTCCCCTCCCCGCTTGCTGATCTATAAAAGACTCCTGAGAGCAAGGGGAAAAGATTACACTCTCCATCAAACTGTTTCAGTTTTCCCCTTGCTGTTGAAGAATTTCCGGCGACGCCACCACCGCGCCAATGGCTTCCCGACGCTCTGCACGCCTCCAGCCCGCGAACAAGGTCCTCCCCTCCCTCTTCTTCTGCGGTTAGATCTTAGAAATCGTTAGGAGAGATATCGGGCTCAAAAGAGCCAGATCGAGTGAGCGTTTACCATGCTTTTCCGAAAATTTCATGGTGGCGGGTTCGCCGGAAACCGCCTCTCCGGCGGCCGTGCCGCCGCCCGACGAGAGCCCTCACCTCAACAGAGGTGGTGGTGGTGGTGGCCGGCTAGGTTGATGGCTGGATGGCCGGAAAATAGCTTGGAAAAGTTACAGGAAATTAAGTTTCAGGGCTCTGGTTTCGGGCTGTAGAAGAAGATGAACAGTGCCGTTAAATTAGATTTTATTTTTAAAACAATTTCTGAATGAAATATCTATCATGCTTAGATATTTTGGGAAAAATACCTAGATGCTTCTACAGGAAAAGTGGTCAACATATAAAATGTAGACCTTGAAGTCTAGTTTAATTTAAAATTGATTTCACTCCATTTGGAGTCCTGGTTAGACCACAGAACCCTTTTTGGTGAGGTCTATCCTTAGGGCTGTCCTGACCTTAGAAAAATTCCCCACTCCAAACCTGTCATCAAAATGACTTGAAATTTGGGGTGTGGCTCCATCTTATTTATATCTAGAAGCTGCCCAAAAATTAGGATTTTTGGGAAATATTTTTCTATAGTTTTTAGAAAAATTCAATAATCCTAGCATAATTTAATTATATGGTTAAATAATTTCCAAACCCTCCCAAATTTTGGTGAGTGGTCCCTGGGTTCACCATAAGGTTCTGCATAAATTTTCATCTCATTTGGAGATGGTTTGGATTAGAAATGAACAAACCTAAGTTTTGCCCTAATAAGGGGTTTTAGGTTAAAGATGTATTTTTGAGATTTGAGTGGTCAGATCACCTCAACAGAGGCTGAGATTTTTACCACTGGCTAGTAATATTCTCTAGCACCCCCTCATAGAGTTTGAGGTGGATCGGGGTAAGTTGTCCCTAAGAACCAAGGCCAAACCCTAAGGATGGATCTTGGTGGCTTGTGAAGGTCATGGGGTCAAATGACCTTGAATTGATTCAAAATTTAGTGAAGAGGACCATAGGGCTATTATAGTCCTCTGGATGAAATCTTAGTAGATTTGGAGACTGTTGGGATACCTAATAATCTAACCCTAGTTTAGGGTGCAAAACTTGTAGATATAGGAAATGACACTAAATCATATTGAAAAGCGATGAGAATCAGGTAGTGTAATTATAGGAATGGTACAAACTCTGGATATTTTTCTATAAATTTTAAGATCATTATTTTGGATACTTCATTAACGATTTGGAAGCTTGAATGATTTGCTTAGAAAATTTTTTATGGAATACAAACTTCCTAGAAATTGATGAAATTTAAGCAGAGAACATTTATTATGATTTTAAATCTCTGTGAATTTTTATGGGATTTTTGGAAGTCTAATTCTAAGGCTTGCTTCATTAAGTATGTTTTACCTTGAATATTTGAATAAATCTTTAATGGTGTTTAGCAAGCTGGTAAAATTATGATTCTTTGCACAAGGATCTTTTCTATATAATACTACTGATTAGTAATTTTTCTATAATTTTCTGATGAATAATTTCAGTACTTCCTTCTTTACGTAGGATTAACGTGTTTATACTGGATAAATTATTTAGAGGCTAAATACTTTCTATAAAATTCTGAAAACTTGTATTTGAGGTTATCTTGCGGTTATTTAATGATCATGATTTTTGGGTAGCCATTACTTAGGAGGATCATATAGTTCATGTTTAAAATGACCCATGGCCCATCCTTTGAGAAAATTAAATAAATATCAGATTAATTAGGAAAATTATAAGTTTCTGAACTTAGACAAATTATGTTATGGTAGACCTCCAGTAAAAATTATAGGAGATTTGGAAGTCAATTTGGAGTACCTTCCCTTGTGTACCTCATATAGCTTAGGATGGTGTGCATATAGTAAAACCACGGAATTCTGGTAGTTGATGGTTGGTAGGGCAAGCTAAGATTGAGTTCATCATTGGAAGTCAGGATAAGTAGGGTGTGAGACTGGTTAGGGATAAGGGAGTACGGGACCGACGAAAGATCGTCCATCCTGGGAAGAAGAGGAAGAGTCTTAATACTCTAGGGTTAGAACTAAAGTAACTAAAAGAGGATCGGGTTAAGGGAGATCAACCAATAATAATAAGTGCCTTGCGAAAGGGAACTTCGCGCCGTAATGCCGCCGTCTTGGTTCCTAGTGCCCCTGGAGAGCCCTTCACGGGGTATACCGGGGGCAGTCCTGGGCTAACATAAACCATAGGAATAATAAATTAAAAGAGTAACTAGTATAGCTAGGGTTGCACATACACACTCCCCGATAGCTAGGAAAGTAGATTTATAGGATTGGTTTCCATTCAGACAGTAGCTCTGAAGGTAGATGCACGGACGGGACTGTCCGGGGGCCGAGGGCTCGAGGGTTGGAGTACAGAATAAAGGTGGTGGGTCTTCGGTATCTGATTGTCGTTCACACCGACATCGGTACGCTGACTCGGCGGTGTGGGACACTTAGCCAAAGAAAGTCTGGTGGGTACAGCCAGCAGCAGTACGCGGATACTCTGGGTTGTGTTCTTCTAGGGGCGTACGGAAGGGCTAGGCCTGGTAGTGTGGATGCCCGCCTAGGAGTGGGGGGCCCGACCCACTGTCTCCGTTTGCCACTACGGAGGTACCTGGGAGTGAAGCTAGCTGCCCGAACAGGGGGAACTAAAGGTCTGTGCGCATAGAGTCGTGTGCGTGAGTTGCACTTGCATGAATCATGGCATAACATATCACTACACTCATAATTGCATACAACCGACACCCCAACGTATAAATCGGTATGGGACTTTTTATACGATGGGAGCCTTGCAGAAGACCCCTTAACTTATAAGTTTGTATGGGCATTCATATAAGTTAAGGTTACATACTTATTTACTTGCTTGTTTACTTACAGTTCTCTAGCTGCCTTTTTATACAAATTGCTACTTATTAACTGCTCTCCTTATTACCTACTGCCGTAGGATTGTTAGACCTATTACATTCTAAATAAACATTAGATTAGCTTCCTTGTCACCTGCTTGACTATTCTCCACTTTGTAGCTTCCCTTTCCTCCTCTCCGTCCGGTGCTTAGGAGCCGTGGTGGGAGGGGTAGGGGATGATAGGGCTTAGTCTTTACGACTAACGGTTTTCGAACCACCACATTACAGGAGCTCCGGATGGGAGACAGGGACCAGCAGTCCAGGGAGCAGCACCAGCGGAGTACGATGCGCATGGAGGTGGGACAGTCTAGCACCGGTGCACCTGCGACCAGCTCTGTGAGTGATTAGTAGTTTCATAGCTTCCGCGATGAGCGACTTGTAGTGAGGAATCTGATGTACTGGGATCGAGCCCATTTATCTATTTTCCTATTTTTATCTATTGATGGACTGGATATGATTTCACTTTTATTTACAAGTTTCTGTGGACTTGTTTACATTTTTGTATAAATACTTCTCTCTCTTGTGATCGAAAAGGGCCGGCAGAATTGGCGTTTTGTAGTGGTTGCCTTCCCGTGAATCGGTGCCACCGCAAAGCGGCAATTCTAGGCTAAGACCCTGGTGGTTTAAAAAAAAGGGGGGGGGGGGTCTTACAAGCCGGGTACTACCGAAGGTTTGTGGAAAACTTTTCACGGATAGCTCTACCCCTCACTTCACTAACTCGCAAAGATCAGAATTTTGTATGGACTCAAGAGTGCAATCAGGCATTTGAAACCTTGAAGGAGAGGCTAATGACGGCGCCGATCCTAAGTCTACCAAAGGGGACCGAAGGATTCCAGATCTTCAGCGACGCATCTGGATGCGGTTTAGGGTGCGTGTTGGTGCAACATGGTAGTGTGATAGCTTTTGGGTCGAGGCAGCTGAAGCCTCATGAGAGAAATTACCCCGTCCATGATTTGGAGTTGGCGGCAGTAATTTTTGCTTTGAAATTGTGGAGGCACTATGTTTATGGTGCAAAGGTGGAGATCTTCACGGACCACAAGAGTCTGAAGTATCTCCTAAATCAGAAGGACCTAAATATGCGGCAGCGCAGGTGGGTCGAGTTTCTTGGGGACTACGAGGTGGCGATTAAGTACACGCCAGGGAAAGCCAATGTGGTGGCAGATGCTTTGAGTAGGAAGTACTCGGGGCAAGGAAATTGGATTGAAGCTCACGATGAGCTGTTAAGGCGGGACTGGGAGTCCCTTGGTTTGGAATGTGTGGCAAGAGGCGAGTCTAGCGTGGCTCGACTAAATTGGATTGAGATGCAGAGTGACTTATGCGATTGTATTCGGGAAGCAACCCGTGTAGATGCGGAGTTCCAACCTTTCGTGGAGGAAGCTCTAAAGGGCGAGGGTAGCGCCTGGGAGATGGTTGATGGGATTCTGAGGAAGGGCAGAAGGATTTGTGTACCGCAGTTCGGCAAGCTCCGCGAGGAGTTGATGTTTGAGGCCCACTTCACTAAGTACTCCATTCACCCGGGCAGTACAAAGATGTACTTGGATTTGAAGAAGTCCTATTGGTGGCCTGGGATGAAGCGGGACGTAGCTTTGTGTGTGAGTCGGTGCCAAACTTGTGCCTTGGTGAAGGCCGAGTGTCAGAAGCCGGGCGGGTTCTTGAAGCCTCTTCCAATCCCCGAATGGAAATTTGATGACATCTCCATGGATTTTGTGCATGGGTTGCATAGATCGCAGCAGGGTAATGATGCCATTTGGGTGATTGTGGACTGCTTGACCAAAGTGGCACACTTCATCCCAAACCGGAAGGAGGACGGTGTGGAAAAGTTGGTGGAGTTGTACGTCCGCAATATTGTACGACTTCATGGGATTCCGAAGAGTATAGTCAGTGACCGGGATGGATTTTTCACGTCTAAGGATTGGCGGTTGGTATAGAAGAGCTTGGGCACAAAACTCAAGTTCAGTACGGCCTTTCATCCTCAAACCGATGGGCAAACTGAGAGAACGAACCGTACTTTGGAAGATATGCTAAGGATGTGTACTCTCGACTTCGGCAAGAAGTGGGAGGATCACCTCTTCATGGTTGAGTTTGCTTATAAATATAGCTACCAAGCTAGTATCAAGATGGCGCCATATGAAGCTCTTTATGGGAGGCGGTGTCGAACACCGATGTCTTGTACAGAGGCGGGAGACACAAAGCTTTTGGGGAAAGAAGTGGTAGCCGACGCTAGTGAGCTAGTGCGGACCATCCAAGAGCGCATGAAGGTAGCTCAAGATCGGCAGTCGAAGTATTTCAATGCTCGCCACAGACATGTGGAATTCGCTGTGGGCGACTGGGTGTACCTTAAGATCAAGCCGTTCAAAGGCGTTTCACGAATTCGCTGACTCAAGAAGCTGAGTCCGAGATTTTTGGGACCATTCAAGGTCATCGAGCGAGTGGGAGAGGCAGCGTATCGGTTGGCATTGTCCACAGAGCTAAGTGGATTGCATGACGTTTTTCATGTCTCCGTTTTGAGGAAAGCTTTGTTAGAAGCCAGCGTGGTGATTGAGCCGACGGCGGTGCCGGTAGAGGAAGACTTGAGGACGCGAGTTCGTCCAATCGGGATAGAAGATTCAGAGGTTCGGCAATTGCGGAATAAGGAAGTCAGACTCGTAAAGGTCCGTTGGGACAACTGTGGCTGCGAGGAGCTCTCATGGGAGCGAGAGCAGGCCATGCTGGAGGAGTACCCCGAGCTTTTCTCCTCAGGTACCGTTTAGAATTTGTGTACTTTCCATGTTTTAAATTTCGGGACGAAATTCTTTAAAGGGGGGGGGGGAGAATTGTAACACCCCAAAACTTGGAAGAGGAATCGACGGCGTCGTTTTGGCCAAGTTTGGGTTTTGGGGGTAGGCACACGGCCTGTGACACGGCCGTGTCACAAGCCGTGTTGCGCCTGGGTTCGTCGAGCCGTGTTGCGCCTGGGTCGCCGAGCCGTGTTGGTCGACGATCGGCGAGAAGGCACACGGCCTTGGACACGGGTGTGTCCTTGGCCGTGTCCTTCTCTGGCAGGGAATGTTGGTCGGTAGGGGGCGTGACACGGGTCTCGACACGGGCGTGTCAATGGCGACACGGCCGTGTCGGAGGTCGCGTCAAAGGCCGTGTCGAAGGCCGTGTGCTGGTTTTCGAATCGGTCGAGACGGCGAATGGCTAACACGGCCATGCACACGGCCGTGTTACAACCCGTGTTCGGCCCAGATTTTCTATTTTGGGTTCCGATCGTGGCCGTTCGTTCTTTTCTTTGGAAGATCCAACGGTGGGGAGCCTCCCTGGGTGGTTTAAGGCCGGGAATAGGGTTTCAAACCCTCATTTTCCATTTGGCTTTATCTCTCTTGATTCTAGAGAGAAGGGAGAGCAAGGAGGAGGAAGGAGGCCAAGTTCCGGCCGCCGGCGAAGCCTCGGAGGTCCGTTTCGCGAACGGAGTTCAGATCCGCGAAGGTGGAGCGTTGCGGTGGTGTTCAACCGAGCAAATCTTCTCCATGGCTGGGAAGAGGGGACGGAAGGTAACGACACTTCTCCTCTCGGTTTTTAGGATTTAGGATGCATGAATAGCATCCCCTTCCTTTCGTATTTTGAGCACCGAATCTCTCAAATGAGAGGGATTCGTGTAGCCTAGGTTCAAGAGAAACCTCCGAGTTGAGTATGTTCATCCCGGCATGCTTTGCATTAGAGATCCGCTCCGTTAGCGGATTAGGCATTGTGGGTGAAGCCGTGGTTGCGACCGTTAGTCCGACCCGGTGATGTTGCATTGCGAGCTTAGGGGATTCGGTAGAAATCCGTTGCGGCAATACGCCGTTGTATGTATGCGTTTTCCCCCTTATATTTGAGTGAGTACTCGTGGTCGGAACCGGACAAGGTTAGCTTTGTGTTGTGCGGTAGATGGTTTCCTTGGAGCACGGGAAAGGCACGGTGCGAATGGTGATTGGGGTGGGGAAACCTTTGTTTGTGCTGTGCAAAGGCGCGGCTATGTCTCCGTGGTCGGCTGGCTATCCCGTGACGCGCAAGTCATGTGGGGGAAGTGTCCCGGCGAGACTAGCCCCTTGTGTGGACTGACGAGAATGTCGAGCGGAGGGCAAGCCCGGGCAATGTGGCCATGAGCGGGTGGGGACCAGCAAGGCTTCTTAGAATCGGTCAGTGTGAGACGGAACCCTGACGTGCGAAGTCAGAATGTGCGGGCAAGCCCCGGGGCATATGACCCTTGTGCGGGTGGGGCCTTTGCAAGGTTCCGTGTGATGGCGTGTGTGCCGTTAGGGACATGGTGGTTCCCTTTTGTTTGCGGCTTTAAGCCGATGGGGAAACGGAAGTACCCAGTGTTTGATGTTGTGCTAGATGCATACGAGCTAGGGTGCCTTGGGTGAAACCCGGGTTGCATTCATGTTGCATAGTAGGCCCCCTTTTCACCTTGTACAAAACATAGAAAACATGTATGCTGTATGAGACATCCAAGCCTGTTTTACCGCTTTAATATATATGCTCTTTTGGTATACGAAGTGCTAACTTGCAGGTGGAGTGGTACCCCGGGGTCCATTAGGGACGGTCGGGAGGAGATGTGTTTGTTACACATTAGAGGTCAGCCTTTGCTGACCCACGTTACTTCAAATCCTTACAGGGCAAGGATCACATGCAGGAGCTAGCGCGCCGGGCGAAAAGCCCTAAGCCTCATGAAGTGTTGCTGTGCTTGGATTTTCCTTTTGTGTTTGCTACTCTTGTTATGTTTATGTCCGGCTTGCATGCCGAGGTAGCCTAGGAGTGCTCGACACATTTATATTTTTGGACTATTATTGTGTAAGGCCTTAAGGCCATTTGATACTCTATCGTTAGTGTATAACTTCTGTCGGTTAATGTTCTGTTTCCGCTGTCTTTGTCTGGAGTTTTGAGTTTGGGTAGTTTTCATATCATCTTTTAATACTAAAGCCGTAGCGACCGTATGTTGTGGGGCCCTGGCCGGACCCATATTATATGGTCTTTACAGGGGAGGTGTTACACCGTACCCTCATAAGATAGATAGCGAGCGTCAAGAAATGCAGTATAAAAAAATTATTTTATTATTAAAGCAAATTCATATTAATGTTCTTTTCTGCGAGGCTATCTTGCAGATGCCTAAATATGCAAAATATCTAAAAGAACTCCTTTCTAATAAACGAAAATTACAAGATGTTTCGCATATCGCTCTCAACACTCAGTGCTCGGCGGCACTTACAAATTAATTGCCCAAAAAGCAAAATGACCCAGGACGTTTTCCAACCCGTGCCTTTTTGGCAATGTATTGGTAAAATTCGCCTTAGCAGATTTAGGCGCGAGCATTAATTTGATGTTGTTATCACTTTTTAAAAATTTAGGGTTGGGCACTCCGGCCCCTACGAATATGCGCATCCAATTAGCGGATCCCTCGGTTAAGTTCCCCATCGGGGTAGTGGAGGACGTCCTTGTCCGAGTCGACAAGTTTATCTTCCCGGTAGACTTCGTCATCTTAGACATCGAGGAGGACGCCGACGTACCAATAATACTCGGTCGCCGCTTCTCTCGCCACCTCCAGCACATTAATAGATGTTAGTAATGACCGTCTCCTCCTTCGGGTAGGAGATGACGAGGTTACTTTCTCTTTTAATTCCTCGATGGAGGACTCTTCATTGAGAGACGACTTCTACTATAGTTTAGATACATTTTACGAAGACCGTTTTTCGAGTCAATTTCTCTAGCTAATGATACTTCTGCGCTCGAAAATTTTTATTGCGACGAGGACAAGCCTACGAAATTTCCTTTTGAACCAATTGGTTCAAAAGACATTAGAATTAAAACCTCGCTAGAAGAGCCGCCCACCCTAGAACTCAAACCATTACCCGAATCCCTCAAATACGCCTTTTTAGGAGAAAATGGTACACTCCCGGTGATCATTTCATCGCATTTGAGCAATTCGGAGACCTCCGATTTATTGGAGGTTTTGCTTAAACATCGCCACACAATTGCGTGGCAAATTTCTGACCTTAAGGGGATTAACCCTTCTCTCTGCACTCACAAAATTTTCTTAAACGATAATTGCCGCAAAGCCATTCGGCCGCAGCGACGTCTTAACCCAAACATGAAAGACGTCGTGAAAGTTGAGATAATTAAATTACTAGATGCGGGGATTATTTATCCCATTTCTGATAGTGCATGGGTTAGTCCCATTCATGTCGTGCCCAAGAAGGGCAGTCTGACCGTAGTGGCGAATGAGCACAACGAGCTCGTCCCAACTCGTACTGTTACGGGTTGGCGTGTGTGCATCGATTATCGCAAACTTAATGATGCCACCCGCAAGGACCATTTCCCACTACCGTTTCTTGACAAGATTATCGAGCGTCTTTCCGGTCATCCATATTATTGTTTTCTCGATGGTTTATCGGGGTTTTTCCAAATCCCCATCTACCCCGATGACCAAGTGAAAAAAAACTTTTACTTGCCCGTTTGGCACCTTCGCCTATCGAAGAATGCCATTTGGCCTCTACAATGCACCGGCTACATTCCAAAGATGTATGCTAGCAATCTTTGGCGAGCTAGTAGAAGATATTATGGAAGTATTTATGGATGACTTCTCTGTTTTCAGATGCTCTTTTCCCGATTGCCTTAAAAATTTTGATCGTGTCATCCAACGGTGCGAGAACACAAGCCTTGTTCTAAATTGGGAAAAATGTAACTTTATGGTTCGAGGAGGTTTGGTCCTCGGCCATAAGATTTCGATTAAGGGGATAAAGGTCGATAAGGCCAAAGTAGAAATCATAGAAAAATTCCCTCAGCCAACTAACGTAAAATCTATTAGGAGTTTCCTTGGCCACGCGGGCTTTTATAGACGTTTTATCCAAGACTTTTCAAAAATCACAAAGCCGCTAACTCGCCTCTTGGAAAAGGAATCACATTTTGTCTTTAGAAGCGATTGCGAGCCTACCTTTGATTTAATAAAATAAAAACTTTTCAATTCCCTAATTCTAGTGGCCCCTAATTGGTCCCTTCTGTTTGAAATCATGTGCGACGCTAGTGATATTGCCTTAGGCGCCGTTCTTGGCCAACGCGTAGACAAACATTTTCATCCAATCTATTACGCTAGCAAGACGCTCACTTCCGCACAAGTGAATTACACAATGACAGAAAAGGAACTCTTAGCCGTCGTTTTTGCTTTCGATAAGTTTCGCTAGTATTTAACGCTATCTAAAGTTAACGTTTTTACCGATCACTCTGCCCTTAAGTATTTACTAGCTATAACCGACGCGAAGCCCCGCCTTCTTCGATGGATCCTCCTCCTTCAATAGTTTGACTTGGAGATTCGGGATAAGAAGGGCGCGAAAAATCTAGTTGCAGACCACCTCTCTCGTTTAGAAAATCCGGGTGCAGAAGCGCTCGTCGAATCTGAAATAAATGACAGATTCCCCGAGGAATGCCTTCTTGCCATTTGTTCGTCTTCGCCATCTTCGCCTTGGTTCGCAGATTTTGCGAACAATTTAGTCGCGCGGGTGCTTCCAAAGGAGTTCCAAGTCACCAAAAGGAGAAATTATTTTCTGACTTGAAAAATTTCTTTTGGGAGGACCCATTTCTTTTTTGAATCTGTGCGGACCAAGCGGTCCGAAGATGCGTCGCGGTTGTGGAGTGCACGCAAATACTTAGGCACTGCCACGAGGGTCCAGCCTGTGGGCATTATCATGTCAACCGGACTGCTTGGAAGGTGCTAGAGGCGGGCTACTTTTGGCCCACTTGCTTCAAAGACGCTCACAATTTTGTGCGTGCATGCGATAGCTATCAGCGGTCGGGTAACATCTCTCGTCGAGACGAGATGCCCCAAAACATGTTTTTAGAATGCGAAGTCTTCGATTTATGGGGCATAGATTTTTTGGCCCCGTACCTCCTTCTTATAAAAATATGTATGTTTTAGTGGCGGTCGACTACGTATCAAGGTGGGTGAAAGTGCAAGCTCTCCCCACCAACGATGCGCGAGTCGTCGTCATATTTCTAAAAAAACTATTTTCTCGCTTCAACACACCTCGCACAATTATTAGTGATAGGGGAACACATTATTGTAACGCTCTAATGGCTAAGATGTTAGCTAAATACGGAGTCACGCACAAACTTGCCAACCCTACCACCCGCAAACAAGTGGCCAAGTTGAGGTAGTAAATCGAGATATTAAGCGAATATTAGAAAAAACCATTTCACTTAATAGGAAAGATTGGTCCATTAAGCTTGACGACGCGTTATGGGCGTATCGAATGACATACAAAACCGCTACTGGTTGTACTCCGTTTCGAATAGTCTATGACAAAGCGTGTCATTTACCCGTAGAACTGGAGCATCGCGCCCTTTGGGCTTTAAAACTCTTAAACCTCGACGCTAACTTAGCCGCTCAAAATAGAAAACTTCAACTAAACGAGCTCGATGAATGGCGTGCGAACGCTTATGAGAGCAATAGGTTCTATAAGGAGCGTTCTAAGTTATATCACGATCGAAAAATCAAGTCCCCAAAATTTTTTCTCCAGGCGATCTTGTCCTTCTGTATAATTTGCGTCTTAAACTTTTTCCAGGAAAACTAAAATCTCGTTGTTTCGGTCCCTACATAGTTGAAGAAGTTTTTCCGTATGGGACCGTACTCGTCTCCCACCCGAAAAAGGCTCGTTTAAAGTAAACGGTCATTGGTTAAAGTTTTATATAGCGGGCGACCCAGTGATCGAGCATTACGAAACCATAACCCTCCTTGACTTATAAACCCCCCGATATAGTAAAGCTACACGACTATAAGCAAAGCGCTCTTAGGAGGCACCCCTCGCTTATCTTTTTCGCACTTTATTTATCATGTTTGCTACTTTTTTCTAATAACGCAGGGTTTCTAAACGGGCTTCCCCAAACACGCATCAGGGACGTTTCTACCCTCCCTCTTTCTTTTTGTACATATTACATTTAATTTTTCTGATTTTGCATACTTATCTTACAACATTGGGGACAATATTGGAACTAAGTATGGGGGTGTTTTCGTGTTTTTACTATCTGCACTTGTTTTATTTTCCAAAACAAAAACGAAAAAAAAAATTTTAAACAAAAAAATTTCCAAAAATATTTAATTTTGCTTTGTAAATATTTTTTTTCCTTTTTTTGTAAATAAATTTATGTAAATATTTTTTGTAAATACTCTTCTCTTTTCCCCTTTCTTTTCTCTCTCATCCTTGTAAATAACTTCTCTTTTTTCAGTTTTTTTTGTAAATAGAATGAAAATTTTCTTAAAAATACAGAAAATTGTACAAAACTTAAAAATAAAAAAAATTGATTTTCGCATTTTCCTTTCTTTAGTATGTATATATTAAAGAAATAAATACAAAATACAAAAAAAGATAATAACTTTAAAAATTCAAAATATATATATTTTATAAAAAATAAATAAATCAAATATATAATTCTTAATTATCTTGCTATCAAAAAATTTTGTTTTGAGTTTAATTATATGAGAATTTAACACAATTCTTTGTTCACTATTCGTTTGTTAATTATAGATTGAAAAATTTAAATAGTCGGGGTTAAGTTTTAAAGAATTTATTATGCTTTTTTAAAAATAGCGAACTCGTTTTAGACACTACTTCTAAGTTTTTTTTGATAGGGGCACGTGTATTATGTTAGAAAATAATGACTATAGAATTCAATTATGCATACTTTTAGCTTTCTTAAAAATTGGAACGTATAATTTATAAAGGTTGCTCTCAAAAAATTTTCATTTAAAATCTACTTTTCTTTTCTCCCCTTATTTATCATGACCTACTTGGTATGATAAAAATTTTTACCCCTTAAAAGATCCTATGTCAATGAGAATAAGATTTATTCCGTAAACATAGGCACCCAATAATTAAAAGATTACATGTTACGGAATAAGAGGATAAAATTCATTACTCTTATACATATACATTGGGTTAATTTTATTATTATGAAGTTGAAAAAGACAGAAAAAAATCATATTAGGAAAATAAGATTTCATTTTCCTAATAATCCAAAAAAAATTGGAGGTTCGAGAAAAAATTACCTCACCTCAAAATCCAAGCCACTTCATAAACCATCAACCCCCTTAGCCAATTTCATGATTCTAGAATTAATTCAAAAATCTTTTTAAGAGCATAATTTGTAAATTGCATTATTTCTGGTAAAACTCCTATAAGATAAAGTTTATATAATTCCAAGCTATTTTTTTAAGCTAACAAGTACAACTATTGCTTTCTATTTGATTACATCAAGAACTCTTTTGGCCAAAACTTTTTGCCCTATTTAAATCATCTACATAATTTTAGGACTTAACTCTTATACACTATATATTTTTAGATCTCTCTTATAATTAATTTAAGCGGTAGTAAAAATTAGAGTTTTTTTTATTCCTTATAAGTTCACCTCAAACTTTTGCTCTGGAATAACAAAAGCTTAAGTATGTGGGTATTTGATGAGTTGTAAATATACGCATATTTTGGTTTTTTATTTAAGTCATTTTATTATTATTTCATATTTTTTAGTTTGTTTTGTTTAATAATTTGTTTCTTTTTTGCAAATAATTCCTAACTTAACTTTATTTTCATTTCCAGAAAAAATCCCAGAAAAGTCAAAAAAAAATTGACCCGACACGCCCGTATTCGAAGACTCGACACGCTTGTGTCAACCACTCAACGCCATTAGCCGTTCACTCAATTCTTGTACTGTTCACCTCTTAGAGCCACTCAACGCCACCCGAGAAGGATATGCTTGGTGACACAGCCGTGTTCAACACCCGTGTCACGCGACTCAATGCCTCCCGCCTATCAACACTCAATGCCTTCTTCGACCCGAGAAGGACACGCCTAGCAACACGCCCGTGTGTTATCCCGTGTCACCTGCTCAACTCAACATCAACTTGATACGTGTCTCGAAACGCCCGTGTCAAGCAACCTGACACGCCCGTGTTGGACACGTGTCCCGTCCTGAAGGTTCAAGAAACAAGCCAGTCACCGGATTTCGCCAAGTCAAACACGATAACTGTGATACGCCCTACCGACACGGCCGTGTGGTTGGCCGTGTCACCCAACTTTTTTTGTCTATAAATAAAAACTTTATGAATGATCCAGGGGTTCACTTTTTTGAGCCAAATTTAGTGTGTTTTGTGGGTTGCCCTTGTGGATTCCATTTCATGTAAGGGGATTTCTTCCCCCTCTTTTATGTTTGTTTTTGCTTTAGCTTTAGCTTTATAATAACATTATAATAGCTTCATCATTATAATAAAAAATGTTAGATTTTCTCTCTCTACATGGTATGAAAATTTATTTGGGTGGCTCATCTCTTTCTCTTTTTATCCTTTTGTATTTCCTAGTGTTTCTCTTTATGAAAAGTGTGTGTGTGTGTATGAGTTTAACTAGTTAACTTTTTCATGCTTTGAATTAGTTGTTATGTTAGATTTTATCATTGTTTTTATTTCAAAAATGAAGTGTTATTAGGATAGTTTTTCTTCAAGCTTTATGTTACATTAAAAGTATATCTATTTCATTCTTATGGATTTATAAAACAGGTTTTGAAGTGTTTTTGATTTTTTTTACTTAGCTTTCTTTTTAGGACCATGTAAAACCTTTTTGTTCTTTTAAATTTTATTTCACATTTTATCCACTTTTATGAACTCTTAAGAATGAAAAAGATATAGTTTTAATTTTTAAACAACTTTGGTTTTAACTTAAATTTCCAAAACTTTTTGCTCCTTTTAATTTTATTGTCTTTTTATTCATTTCTAGCACATTATAAGAATAGAAAAGTAGTTGTTTTAATTTTTAGATAACTTTGAATTTCTCTAATGTGTGTGTGAGTTAGGGTTTTCAATTATGTTGTTTTAATTTCATGTTTGTGTGTGTGAGTGTATGAGGATAGATTTTATTGCTTTCATTCTCCCGCCCACTCATTTGAGCCAAGACTCGCAATTTTATCGCTTTCTCAATCTTGTAGAGTGTGTGCGTGTAGGTGATAATTTTATTGCTTTGTTTTCTTGCTTTCTTCAATTATGAAGAGTGTGTGCGTGTGCACATTTATTTCTGCCTACTCGTTAAGAGTTAAATGGTGCGCTTTTATTCCCCCCCCTCGTTTGACTGGGACTTGTCTTTTTTATTGCTTAAATTTTCCTCCTACTCATTTGAGTAGGATTTGTCATTTACCGTCTACTCATTTGAGTAGAACTTGTACTCGCATTTATTTCTGCCTACTTATTAAGAGTTCAATGGAGTGTTTCACTTCCCGCCTACTCATTTGAGAAGGACTTGTCTTTTTTATTTTATTTATGGTTTTGAAGTGTGTGTGAGTGCTTGTTTTAGTTAGCATTTTAATTTATCTAAACACGCTGTTGTTTTTGTTTTCTTCTTATAACTATTTAGTTCTAAATTTCGAACTCGCGCCTCATTAAAACCATAAAGCTGTCCCCATACCGATGAGTGGCTAATCGTTATTAGCCCTCGGCATCGAAGAGCATTGGGACATATAAAATGATTTGAATAATTAAAGTCCTTTATTTTCATTTTAATTTAAGGACTTAAGGTTTGCCACGGGTTAACGACGCGTAGACCCGCATAATCGATGCATGGGCTCTATTTCCGTTATCTATATGCTAGCTAGCCGAGAGGCCGTGCATATGGACCGATCCCCCCTGGGTAAAGAGAACTGCGTATGCACCCTCGAAAGAGGAGAAGTGTAGTTCTGCCAGATTGGGTTCCCCACCCAATAGCGGGCTTCTTAGCATCGGGCGTTAAGAGGAATCCTTCGTCGTACTAACGTTCGGTCGAATAGACTTAGCGTTCAGGCGAGCAATATTCCTAGAGATAAGTGCTCTCATATTTATGGAACCTTCACGGCCAAGTGCCTTTTATTAATTTGAAAACTAAGTTCAATAATTATTTTTAGTCATTTTAGCCTTAATCTTATTCGATGCCGAGCGTTAACCCGTCATCGAATAATCTAAGTAATATTTCAGCTTTCTTTTATTTTCGTCTTTAAGTGACAAACAAAAATCCACCTTACTTTCAGTAAAATAATAGTCTTCCTGGAGGAGTAGGAATAATCAACCCGACCCCGAGAATAATACGACCTCGGTATTCTCCCGAATATCGAGTAGTACATGCGATAGGTGCATTTGCCTCCTTTCGTTAGAACTTCGATCTTCTAGCCAGTCTGCGCCGGTCGACTCATCGAACCAACCACCCAAATAAGAGTCTGCGCGCGGGCTATATCAAGTACCCCTTGCTTTTTGTTTTGTTTTTCTCAATATTCCCTATAATAACTTAGCTAATTATATTCTTTCTAATCGTTCTTTTTGATTATGTTTCACAAGTAAAATATTGGTCATGCTTTGTTTCTAATTCACGGTAGCTTGTTAATGTGAAGTGTTTTTTTAAAACTCGCATTTCTATTATGGTTTCTCATTCTTTATTTTCTTTACTTCTTAAAAACCTTTCATCCACAATTTAACTTTTTGTTTTATGATAATTTTTGTAATATCAACTTTGAGTAGTGTAGTAGATGTGAATGATTCTAGACTAGTATTATTCTTATTTTCAAAATAAGTTCATTAGTCAAATTTTAGGCAAATTTTAGGAGCATGAAAATGATGTAGACCATATTTATTTTTGTTTGAGCCTTCTTGCCAACCCAAAAATTATTACCCTAGTTAGCCTCTTTTGAGCCTTTTTCCTATTCCACTTGATAGCACCACTTATCATTTCATTTTTCACCAAAGCCAAATTTTCCAACCTATCGTATCACACTAACTTTTTGAGGTTCATAAAATTTCATGTTGTCATAGGGTTGTTTTGTGATTTTTGGAGAAATTTAAGAAAAAGTGTGCTAAAAAGAAATGTTTAATTATTTGGCCAATTTTAAAATGAAAGGAAAATTTTTTTTTTGCCTTTGTTTTGAAAAGAAAAAAGAAAAAAAATGTTGTTTTTTGAAAATTTTGAAACTCTTTATTTTGGTTTAGTGTGATTTTAAGCCTTCATGTTTATCTTTGAATTCCATTCCTAATTATATGCCTAAACCAAACATTTCGGTCCTAATAAGTCTTGTTGATTCATGCTCCTAGGTTTTATTTTAGCTAAGTGAAGAAGAAAGTAGATTAGTTAAGTCTTGGATTTGAATTTAGATTTTTGTTCTTTGATTGATTTGGGTATAAAATGCCTCTTAGAATCTAGTAACAACTCAATGCTCTATTTCATTTGTTGCCTTACTTTAACTTATTTAAAGAATTCTGTTAAAATCTTGGATGAATTATTTTTTTAGTAAAGTTTATAAAAGTTAAAACCATGTTTAAACAACTGTTTTAGGATTACATTTCACCTTCTCCCTACATTGAATTTTGTATTGTACTTGTGTTAGCATAATTAGAATTTTCCTGATTAGTCACTTTTATGTTAACTAGTTTTTTATATTTTGCTTGAGGGCAAACAAAACATAAGCTTGGGGGAGTTTGATAATACATTTTGTAGTTTAAACTACTAGGGTAATTAAAAGTTTTTATTCTAAAAATCATATATTTTAAAGCTTTACTTTGACCTCCTTTGGATATATTTTAATGCCACTAATGATTTCTCTTTTCTTTTACAGGTTTGTAGTTTTCAGCAATTTCATCGAGCTCAGCCAAGTTTCTCGAGCTCGCCAGCATTCGTCGACCTCATCCCATTTGTCGAGCTCACCAGCATTCGTCGACCTCATCTTCTGCGTTCGACGAATGATTCCTTCATCCCCAGTTCGTTGAGCTCGCCAGCATTCGTCGACCTCAGCATTCATCAAGCTCCGCCTTCATTCTGCGTTCAACGTTCGTCGACATCGCCTTCAGCCAATTTCGTCGAGCTCCGCCTTCAATCTGAATTTGAAAAACTCAGCCAAGTTCGTCGACCTTGCCTTTATTCTATGTTCGACGTTCGTTGACCTCTCCTTCAGTTCAAGTTTGTCGACCTCGCCTTCATTCTGTGTTCAACAAACTCCTTAGCGTTCGTCGAACTCAGCGTTCATCGACCTCCCGTCCACTTTTTGCGTTCGATGTTCGTCGAGCTCTCCCTCCTTCTCCTCTGATTTCGTCGATCTCTCCCTCCTTCTCCTTTGATTTCCTCGAGCCCTCTCTCCTTCTTTCATCGAGCTTACCAGCTGCTAGAGGACAAGTCCCACTTTTTCACAAAAGCCTGCTGCCGCCATAAATGCACGTCACCCGTACCGAGGCAATCCTCATTTCCTGCCAGAATTTGTACTAAGGTCAACTCCCATGCATGGCTGGATGCATGGGCATTTCTTGCTCTTTGAAAAATCAATAAATAGAGCCCCTCCCCTTGCGAAAAAAATATAGATTTTTGGGAGAGGGTAAGTGCTGCCATTTTCAGTTCTTCCTTAGTGTTCTTCCTCTCTCCTTTTCTCATTTCAGTTTTTTTGTTTTATTTTTACTCTTATGTAATAGTTTATTTTAGTTTCAGTATTAGTTTTAGTGCTAGCTTAGTTTTCATTTCCTGCAAGTGTAAGTTTTTATATTTCAAGTTGTAGCTCTCTCTTTGAATTAATATAAAGCTTGTTTACTTTTACTTGTCTCTGTTTTGTTTCCATGCACTCCTACTCATCTCTCCTCCTCCACTTCACCATGAGTAACTAATCCTCCTTATACTCGATCATGATGATCCGAGGTTCGAGTTGATTAAGTTATGATGCTTTAGTTTGATTTTTTTTGTATGGTTTAGACCTTGATTTACTCTTGATTAATTGTGTTTGGAGATATATCATCGATATATATTCTCCATCTTTGTTTCCACTCTTATCTAGCCGAGAGGCTCGTAGTTTGGAGTGAATAATCAAGAGTAAAGAGAGTTACACGCACCACTCCAGAGAGGCAGACGTTAAATCTCCTGGATTAGAGTGAAATCCAATAGCGGGGTTCACAGCGTAAAGCGAGCTTTAGGCCTTCGATTTGGACGAGAGTTCGGTCGGACCTTCCTAAACTCAGGTGGGCACATCTTCGAGAGAAGCGTGTTCATGCTTTAGGAACCTCCACGGTCAAGGTCTTTTGACTTATTAAGTTAGAGTTTATTATCGCATTTTTGATCAACTAAGGGCGAGGTGATTCTTGATCGAGTGCTTTTCTTTATCATTGTTTAACCCCTCATTTTAATCGCTAGTTGTGGCCTCTCTAATTAAGTGCAAGTGCTTTTCTTTATATAAGTAGTCTCTTCTTTTAATTTAGTTAACAACCCTAAAAGTTTCTTTGATAAGATAATAGTCTTCGTGTGAGTAAGATTACTCAACGGTTCCTGGATTTTTGTACGACACTTGTGTCCCCTAGCTATAATTCGATAGGTATACTTTCCTAGTTGGATTGCTAGTTCGGTTTTATTCTCTTTGTAAATATTCTTCCACTAAGGGGGAGAAGGCAATGATCAAGGCAAATACTGAGAATGTTGTTGGAGTCACCAATGTCATCAGAGGCTCATTGGGGCTTTAGCAGTATTCATATGATGAAAATATTCCTGTCCCTATTCTAGAAGGTCGATATGATGAATATTATGGTGATCAATATGATGATCAAGGAGGTGCTCAGTTAGTTGAACCTTCTATTGCTGCTTTAATTACTACATTCATCCCCACTGCTGACCAGATAGACAAAGCCAAAGGAAAGTCTATTGCTGAAGAAGAACAAATCAGGCTCAGCAAGAAAAGATATAGAGAGGAGATGGAAACTAGGCTAGATTTTGAGAAGTGGAGTCCTCAGTCTAAGACTATTATCTTATCTGCCCGGGATCAAATAAAAGATAAGAAAACTAATAGGGGAAAGCTGTATAGATCCCTAGAATGGGCTAAACTAGAAAGAAATGAAGAGGCCAGAAGGAAATTCAAAAGAGATAAAAAGTTAGGTGCACTCTCACCAGATGTTGTGGAGCCCAATACATAATTTTTGAAGCCCTACAGCTATTTTCAGAGACAAAAGGAAAAGAAGGATGAAGATAAGGAAAGGCTGCAAAGAAACCCACAGTGGGATAATCATTAAGGAACCATAAACATAATATGTTTTGTATTTTCCTTAAGGGTTGTAGGAAAGTGAACATATTTTAAGCACATAGTATATTTATGATTATTGCCCTTAATAATATTCATATTATTGTGCGTGTGCTTCATTTTCTGTTCTCAAATTTTGTGAATGTTTATCTATTATATGTGGTAATGTATATCCTTATCTAGAGTTCCGACTTCTTCAAATAAGGGGTGATTATTGGGTCCATTGATCACAATGTCTTAGATTTGAAGAAGTTCCACAGGACAATGGTATACACAAGAATGTATTTGATGCATGCTCTAAGTTTAATGTATACAGGTTATTCTCTATTGCACTTATTTTACCGACAGTAAGAGTCACAATACTTATTGACTCAAGACAGGATGCTGGAAAAGCAGAAATCTGGCTAAGTCTAGAAGCGCTGAGTGAAGGCAGTTCACTCATTGCCAAGAATCCTAAAAGTGTTAATAGAAGCTTAAGAAGTCAAAGACTCAGGATTGATATCTAAAATTTTTTCAAAGGACAGAAGCATTGAGTGAAAGCAGTTCACTCAATGCCTACTCATCTGGAAATCAGCTTAAGTACATAAGCGTTGAGTGAAGATAGGCCACTCAATGCCTCATCATGAAATCTGTCCAATGACAGATGTGTTGAGTGAAGACAACTTACTCAATGCCTACTCAACAAAAATCTGCCTAAGGACAGAAGCATTGAGTGAAGACAGTTCACTCAATGCCTCATCAAGAAGCCAGGCCATAGACATAAGCATTGAGTGAAGAAGCTGCACTCAACACCTTCATATAAAAAAATTAAACTAAGTTAAGAAGCACCGAGAGATGAAGGCTCACTCGATGCCTAAGCTGTTAGACTATAAAAGTCTATATGTGTTGAGTGATGAAGGATCACTCAATGCACTCAATGCCTAAGATGTATAATTCAACTAAGTACTTTTGCATTGAGTGACAATGCTTCACACAATGCCTGTGCAATTTGTCTAGAATTTTTTAAGTCCACAGGAGCTGAGTCATGCTGACGTTAGTAGCAATTCAAATAACGCGAGATTTGCTTGCTAAAAGACAAAAGGCACCGCTTTGCTTTTAGTATTGCTGTTAATGCAAAAGTTATGCTGCAGTTGCCCATTCTGGTGGTCCTCTGCGCATAGAGCCATTGGATGATGGGATACAAAAGGAGTGTTACGAGAAAGAAGAAAATAGCTTTGGAGAGAAAAAATTTTCTGGTCATCTTCTTCCTCTCGACAAAGTTGAATCTAACCAAGAAATTGCTTTAAAGTTAGTCTGCGAATAATAGACATGGGTTGCTATAGAAGAAACATTTCACTAAAGATTAATTACACTTTCAACAACAAGGTCAGAAAGTTTTCTTTCGGAAGAATAAGAGACAACACTATGGAGTTACTTCTCAGCACTAGCAGAACAACCTTGAATATCCATTTTTAGTGCTATGAAGAAGAAATAGCTGAGTGTACTCAGATTAGCAATCAGGCTTAGAGAACACTTTCTCTGGAGCAAGTCATCATCGACAAACTCAATATCTCTATAGGATCTTTCTAGATCTGATAAGCCTAAAATATAAAGGCTGAAGTGTAGGATCCTTCTATGGATCTGAGGTAATGCATGTGTGCTTGAGGTAGGAGATTTATTCTCTAATGTAGGATTTTGTGTGAATCTGAGTGTAGGGCTATCCTCCTAGCCTGAGTTGTAGGACTTTGAATAAATATGAGGTAGGTGATTTATGGATCACTGAGTTATAGGAGTATCATTTACTCTGAGTGGTAGGGCCTTGAGCCCGAGGTAGGACTTGGAGGAGTCTGAGAGATCCTGAGGGATTTGTGTTGTGTGCGAACAGAAAAATATAAACCAAAAAGTGGACAATAACAGAGTTTTTATTTCTAAAAATTGTTTCTATTACAAAGGTATGACCTCCCATTTATAGAATGGAGGAGAAAATAGAGATTACAAATAAGCAATGTGGGACTAAATATATTTACGATAACAAGAGGCTAGACAACACCAGACCGCACAGGTCATGTGGTTTGACTAGAAGGCTAACCACCTGACCATAACACCAAGCCGTCAGAGGCTAGACAGAGTGAAACCTCCAGAGGCTAGGAGAACGCTAGACTGCCCAGCTACCAAGCCGTTGGAGAGAAGCCGCCAGACCAATTAGCTATCAAACCGCTAGAGTTAAACCGCCAGACCGCCCAGTCTTCAAACTGCTAGAGACAAGCCGCCAAACCGCTCGGTTTCCATACTGTAACACTCCCCCTGAAGCTGGAGCATATATATCGATTATGCCCAGCTTATCGCAAATGTGAAAGAAGGAAGCAGACACAGGCTTGGTTAAGATATCTGCAAACTCGTTGTCTGAAGTAATGAAAGGAGTGCAAATATGTTTCTTCAAGATCTCTTCTCTAATGAAATGGCAGTCAACTTTGTTGTGCTTTGTTCTCTCATGAAATACCAGATTTTTCCAGATATATATAGCAACCTTGTTGTCGTAGAACTTTGGTAGAGGATTATTATAGACTTCTCCTAAGTCTAGCATGAGAGCCCGAACCATTTTAACTCACAAGTGGTTGACACCATACTCCGATATTCAACTTCGGAACTAGACCTGGAGACAACCGACGGTTTCTTTCTCTTCCAGTTCACCAGGTTTCCTCCCACAAAGGTGCAGAAGCCCAATGTGTACTTGCGATCACCTTTGTCGTCAGCATAGCTAGAATCTGAGTAGTCTTCAACATTTAAATGGCAATTCCTCAAAAATAGAAGTCCCTTACCAGGTGCCGTTTTAACATATTCTAATATTCTCAGGGCAGACTGTAGATGGCACTCTCTAGGAGCTTGCATGAACTGGCTAACCTTGCATATAATATAAGAGATGTCGGGTCTAGTAACCGTGATATAAATGAGTTTTCCAACCAGGTGCCTATACCTTATAACATCTGACAGAGGAGACGAGTCATCCGTCCAAGTTTTATCTTCTCTAGTATCCATAGGGCATCGGGCAGGTTTAGCCACAGTCAACCCATTCTCTTTTTGAAGATCAAGCGCATACTTACATTGGGAGAGAACCAAAAATTGGGCTATCGAGAGAATTCTATACCCAGGAAGTACTTTGGGTATCCCATATCCTTCGTAATAAGGTGTTGACAGAGATGTTTCTTTGTCAGGGCTATACCAACCTGGTCATCACTAGTGAGAAGAATATAATCCACATATAGAGCAAGAACCACCAGACCCAGGGCGGTTTTGCGAATGAATAAAGAGTGATTGATAGATATTCTTTTGAACCCAACGACTGTCACAATGCCGCTGAACTTATCAAACCACGCCCGAGGGTTCTGCTTTAGGCCATAGATTGCCTTCTTCAGCCTGTATTGGAACACCCTATTACTAATTTGGGTAAGGATCACTATGTTTTTCTTAGGAAACCAGGTTGACCTAGATGTATAGTTGAAAAGGTCAACATTAGAATATGTCTAGGGCTTAGAACTTAGGTTTGAAGATTCCCCCAGGACCATTCCAAGAATTCAGAGATAGAGCCAAGTCTAAGACCTTTTTCGTCGAGCTCAGTTCGACGAAACGTCGAACTCCGTTCGACGCTCTCTGAGCTCAACTAAGTTAAGTCGTCGAGCTCAATTCGACGATCTTCGAGCTCAGATCGACGATCTGCCTTCAGTCAGTTTGCTTAGTCATCAAACTCAATTCGACGATCTTCTAGCTCAGGTCGACGATCCTTCTTCACTTATTCTCCAGGTCGCTGAGCTCAGTTCGACGATCTTCGAGCTCAGTTCGACGTTTTCTGGCTGATGATCATTTCCAGTCTCTGAGCTCAGGTCGACGATCGTAGAGCTCAGATCGACGTTTTTCTTGAGAGATCGACGATCTTAAGGATTCAAATTCAGTCAGACTTTGGAATGTGTTTCAAATTATCTCAGCATTTATGTCAAGAGATCTGCCAGCCGTTTTCATTTATTCTGGAGCAAGTTTCAAGGAATTATTCAGAGAATGTTTTACTGGACTTTCTCCTAGAAGACAAAATCTTTTATGGAAGGCATTTAATGTCTGGTTAATGGCTATCTTGGACATAGAATCTCCAGAGAATTAAAAAAAAATCTTTTTCTCTTCTTTTCTCAAGTAATAAGACACACAGATACACAGACTGATACAGACAAGAAAGAAAAAGAAGAAGTGATTCATAGGATTCTCTGATCAACACAAGAAAACTCAAGTGATCAATCCTGAAGAATTAGCTGAATAATTTTGTGTACTCAAAAAGTGATCACAGCTTCATCCCAAGGACTCCAGACAACTCATCTTTCAGCCTCTGCTGAAACTATCTTATGCTGGAGATCTGAAGCTTCTGAAGACCTATCACCCTGAAGCAAAGCTTCCTCTCCTGAACTAGTCAACATCTCAGGGGGAGCTTTAACAATACAAATCCACTAGTGCTTCTCTCTTTGATTGAGACAGAGAAGACAACTTCACCCTCTTTCTTTTTCTTTTCCTTTCACTCTGTAAAAGGGTTTTCAAAACTCCCTTCAAAAGTTCTGAGTCTGGTTCTGAGAGCCTTGTCAAAACTCAGTGGTGGCAAGACACCTTATCAAAAAATCTAGTTTGGTTTTTGAGCACCTTGTCAAAAGCTCATTGGTGCTAGGACACCTGATCAACCCTTCCTGCAGTGGATTCCTACCAAGGTTGGTAGAAGAGTGAATGTACCCAGGTTTTTGGGGAACCACTATAGCTCCTTGTGTTTTCTGGTTTGCTTGTGTGTTCTCTTTGCTGTGTGCTGTGCTCTTCTTTTTACTGCCTTTTTAATTCTATAGCAAGGCACCTTACACCTATATATAAATTAAATCTTAAAAGCTTTGCTAAGTTTAAAATTGTGAATTTACTTTAAATAAACTCTATTCACCCCCCCCCCCCCTCTAGAGTTGAGATAGATCTTACCCTCACTTTCAATTGGTATCAGAGGGAGGTTGGTTGTTCATACAGGCTAACACCTGAACCAAAAGATCCTTGATAAGATCAATCTTTTAAGAGGGTTATTTTCATTATATTTAATTTTATATAAAGACATGGCACAAAACAAAGATTATGCAAGCACCAGGCCTCCAGTGTACAATCTATCCAAGTTTGCACTTTGGAAAGCAAGGATTAGACTTTACATGAACTCTATTGATGAAGACATATTTAATTCTGTTTTGACAGTGTGCCCAAGTCCACCAGCAAGCTCAAGTACAAATGCTGTTCCACCTCCTTCAGGAACAGATGCTGAAATAAAGAAGTGGAAGACTGCAGATGCCAAGGCCATGAACATCTTAGCTCAGACAATGTCTGATGAGATATTTCAAAAGGTAGCTGACTGTAACTCAGCCTAAGGAATTTGGGACAAGCTCTCTGAAATTGTCTCAGGATCTGCTGATGAAAGGAAAGACAGGAGATCCCATCTGATAAGCCAATATGAGAATTTCAAAAAGGGAGAAGCTGAATCAGTGTCTGACATGTACAATAGACTAAGTCTGATTGTCAATGAGTTAAAGACTCTGGATAAAGAAATCTCATTGACTGAGCTGAATGACAAAATCTTAATGTGCTTCCCCAGCACTTGGGATTCAAGAATCTGGCCAATCAAAGATGCCAGAAGTTTAAATGAGATCACCACTGAAGCTCTTCTGGGCAAGCTCAAATCCTATGAGCTGCTCATTAAAAATAGAGAAGAAGAACAAAAGGCTACTTCTCCAGTCATAAGGAAAGAAAAGACCATAGCCTTCAAAGCTGCCGAAGAGGAGCCTGAAGATAAAGCTACGGGAAATGATGAGCTCCTAATTCTATTGGCCAAAAGATTCTACAAGATGGCCAGAAAAGACTTCAGAAAGAGATCATACAAGGGTCATGATAAACCAAGGTATGATAAATCAAGCAACAATAAAGAAATTATATGTTTTGGTTGCAGGAAACCAGGCCATATTGTGCCTGACTGTCCAGAAAATAAGAACAAGGATAAGAAAGATAGAAGAGAAAGAAGAAAGGAGAAAGATTTCAAAAAGAACAGCTCAGACAAACCCTCCTCCAACAGGAAAAAACATACAAGGAAGGGATTTGTTGCTGAGACATGGAGTGAAACTGAAGAGGACTCTGAAGCCTCATCCAGCTCCAGTGATGATGAGGATGATGCTGATGAAAAGGAATTCTGCATGATGGCTATCAATGCCTCTCAAACAGATTCAGAAGCAGAAGAGTCAGAATCAGATTCAGAAGCTCAACTAGAAGAAGATCAGGTAATCAATTCATTTGATTTCAGTTCTGAGGATTTTAAACATGAGTTTAAAGTACTATGCCTAGATCTGTTGGAGTCTGAGAAGGAAATCACTTCCCTCAGAAAACAACTATCTGAGTATAGCACTGTAAAATCAGAGAACCTCAAACTCTCTGAAGAGTTAGAATGCTATAGAGAGGAGATAGCTTCACTGAAAAGTGAACTATCCAAGGCCAAGCAATTTGAAGAATCCCTTAATAGGAGAAGTATCAAATTAATGGACATCACAAGCACAGTGAACTCAAGATTAAATAGTACACTAGGCTTGGGTACTTCATCTAGCCAACCCATAGTATTAACAACCCCAATCAAATTTATTTCTGATAAAGGAAAGGGTGTTGTAGAGGTAGCTAGGAAAAATTCAGATCTACCAAAGAAAAAGAAAGTTCAACAGAAAACGTCGAGCAGAGGTCGACGATCGTCGAACAGAGATCGACTATCTCAGGCTGAAACGTCGAACTCAGCTCAACGTTTCCTGAACTCTGAACTCCCTCATAGTCGATCTTCGAACGGAGCTCGACGATTTTTCCCAAGATCGTCGAACTCAGCTCGACGATCGTTGAACGCAGTTCAGAGCTTTGAATCTTCCTTCAGAGGTAAATCTCAATTCAATCCTAGAAATGCTTCATCCCAAAACTTTAACCCTTATACTGAATGGATAGTACCTCCTAGGAGATACCATCCTGAAGGTTATAAGAGTCAACCTGAGATGTCTTTTATTTCTGAATTTAAAGGTTATCAACCTAGGCCCAAGGTAAACTGGGTCAAAAATATGTAAATTCTTATCTATGCAGGTGAAGACCTATCCAACATCAAACCAATTATGGTATCTGGATAGTGGGTGCTCAAAGCACATGACAGGGAATAAGGACAACTTCACATCCTTTAAAGCCAAGCTTGGACCCAAAGTAATTTTTGGTGATTCAAACTTTGGAACTACAAAAGGATATGGTGCAGTTCAAATTGGAACAGTCACCTTCAAGAAGGTAGCCTATGTTGAAGGACTCAAACACAACCTGATAAGCATCAGTCAACTATGTGATGAAGGATATCAAGTGACCTTCAACAAAGAAATATGCAAGATCAAGTCAGAAGACAACACAACTGTGTTGACAGGTAACAGTAAAGGTAATATTTACTTAGTAGACTTTCATTCATCTAAGATAGATATTTGTCTGTTTAATTCCATATCTAGACCCAATATTCTATGGCATAAAAGACTAGGACACATTAACCTTAGAACCATTGCTAGGCTATCCAAGGACAACCTTGTCAGAGGACTGCATTCTGGCCCCTACAAGAAGGAAGGACTCTGCAAGGCCTGTCAATTAGGCAAGCAAACTAAAAGTAGTTTTAAATCAATTAACAAGAGTGATTCACCTAGGATTTTGTATCTGTTACACATGGATCTTTTTGGACCCATTGCAGTACAAAGCTTAGGAGGAAAATCCTATACTTTAGTGGTTGTAGATGACTTCTCAATATTCACATGGGTATTCTTTCTGAGGAAGAAGTCTGATAACTTTAAATGTTTGACAGATTTTCTCAAATGCATTCAGACTGAGTTCAACACTCATATTGCCCTGATCAGAAGTGATCATGGGACAGAGTTTGATTCTCTTCTCATGCAAGAGTTTTGTCAAAGTGAAGGGATCAGGCATACTTTCTCAGCTCCTAGAACTCCTCAACAAAATGGGGTAGCTGAAAGGAAAAATAGAACCCTTATTGAATCTGCAACTACATTATTGACAGATGCTCACCTACCTCTATCCTTTTGGGCTGAGGCAGTGAACACCTCCAATTATGTGTTGAATAGAAGTCTAATACATAAACTGAAGGGCAAGACTCCCTATGAATTACTCAAAGGGAAGAAACCTAAAGTAGACTATTTTAAGGTTTTTGGTTGCACTTGTTACATTCATAATAATGACAAGAAATATCTAGCAAAATTCCAAGCTAAAGCTGATGAAGGAGTGTTTCTGGGATACTCCATGATCAGTAAAGCCTATAGGGTTTATAATAAAACTACTCTAAAAATAGAAGAATCTGTCCACATTTCTTTTGATGAAGCTAACATGTCTTTCAAGGAGAAGAATACTTCTAGCATAGAACATTTGCAGGTGCACTCTCTAGCTGAAGACTTGGATAGATTACAAGTTACACAAAAGGATGACAGTAGGGAAGATGAAGAAGCTGCTCACCATCAAGAAGAAAATCTTCTTGAAGAACCAGTTGTTGTTCCACAAGAGGAAACAACAACACAGGTTAGTGAACCATCAACACCCCCTGTTGATCTAGTAACAATAAGAGATCATCCAATTTCTCAAGTAATTGGAGACATCTCAACTGGTGTGCAAACTAGAAATCAGGTCAACCAGAACCTGATGCACACTTGCTTCCTCTCTCAAATTGAACCTCAAACCATTCAAGATGCAGAACAAGATCCACATTGGATCATTGCAATGCAAGAGAAGTTGCATCAATTTGAAAGAAATAAAGTTTGGGAACTAGTGCCTAAGCCAAAGGATCATCCCATTGTTGGAATCAAGTGGGTGTTCAGAAATAAGCTAGATGATCAAGGAATCATTGTAAGGAATAAGGCAAAACTAGTTGCTCAAGGGTCTCTCAGGAAGAAGGGATAGACTATGACCAGACTTTTGCACCAGTTGCAAGATTAGAAGCCATAAGAATCTTTTTGGCTTATGCTGCTCACAAGGGATTCAAAGTCTATCAAATGGATGTCAAGAGTGCTTTTCTCAATGGGGAGATCAAAGAAGAAGTCTATGTCAGACAACCTCCAGGTTTTATCTCTCTAACCCATCCTGATTATGTTTTTAAACTACACAAAGCATTATATGGTCTCAAGCAAGCTCCTAGAGCATGGTATGAGACCCTAGCATGTTTTTTGCTGAAAAATGATTTTGTTAGGGGGAGAGTAGACCAAACTCTTTTTATTAGAACCCATAAGTCCCACACCCTACTAGTGCAGATTTATGTAGATGATATTATTTTTGGGTCTACTGATTCAAACTTGTGCAGAAGATTCTCTAATCTAATGCATTCAAAATTTGAAATGAGTAGCATGGGTGAGCTATCCTTCTTCTTAGGATTGCAAGTCAAACAACATGCTGAAGGCATATTTATTTCTCAAACCAAGTATGCAAAAGAGCTGGTTAAGAAATTTGGTATGTCTGATGCATCATGTATGAAAACACCCATGCCTACCAATGATGTATTGGATGCTGATGAACATGGGAAACCAGTTGATCAGACAACATATAGAGCAATGATTGTCTCTTTACTGTACCTTACAGCTAGCAGGCCTGATATAATGTTTGCTACATGCATTTGTGCTAGATTCCAAGTTAGCCCTAGAGAGTCTCACTTAACTTTAGTAAAGAGGATTCTTAGGTATGTTAAAAGTTGTCCAAATCTAGGACTCTGGTATCCAAAAGATTCAGCATTTGACTTAACTGGATTCTCAGATGCTGATTATGCTGGATGCAGAATAGACAGGAAAAGCACCAGTGGAACTTGTCAGTTCCTTGGTGACAGGCTTGTCTCTTGGTTTTGTAAGAAACAAACATCTGTGTCAACTTCAACTGCTGAAGCTGAATATATGGCTGCAGGCAGTTGTTGCTCACAAATCTTGTGGAAACAAAACCAACTCCTAGACTATGGTTACAACTTAAAGAAGTCTAAAATATTTTGTGATAACACCAGTGCTATTTCCATTGTACAAAATCCAGTCCTCCATAGTAGGACAAAATACATAGAAATTAGACATCATTTTCTAAGGGATAATGTTGAGAAAAACAAAATTGAACTTGAATACATCCCAACTGATTTGCAAAGGGGAGACATTTTCACCAAGCCTTTGGATGAAAAGAAGCATAACTTCTTCCTCAATCAGTTAGGAATGCTAGATGGAGGCAGTTTAAAATAAACTCCAAGATTTTATAAATCTAAAAACAGACCAAGACTAGGCTAAAAACTTATCTCTTTTTGTGTCTGTAGAATAGGTTTTGTCTCTGAACTGCGCTCGATGTTTCCCCAAAAATCATCGAACGAAGATCGACGATTTTCCAGAAATCGTCGACCGCAGATCGACGTTTCTTGAATCGTCGATCTGAGTTCAGCGCCGCCGTTAGCTCCAGGCTTCCATTCTGTCTGTTCAGAGGTCGTCGAGCAGAGCTCGACGCTCGACAATATCATCGAACGGAGTTTGACGTTATTGGAGACACTTCAGATTCCTTTAGTAGCCCAAAATCGTCGAGCTGAGTTCGAAGTTCTATCGAACTGAGCTCAACTATTTTCTGTTTTCGCGTCGAACCCTAATATAAAATCTTTTTTCGGCCGCTGCTCGTTGTTTATGCTTTCATACTCTCTGCAACTTTCTTTCTTTCCCTCCAAATCTTCTACACTTGGTCGTGTTTGTTTCATTGTTGCAGGTATAGATGGCTGGGTCAAGTGCTGCCATTTCAAAGATGAAATTCGATACAGGTTTTGATATTGATATGAATTCGTTCGATGGAAGTGATCAGCGATTCAAGGACATTCTCAACCTCTTTCGAGAACAGCAGCTATCTCAGATCATGACCACCCGAATGAAGATTGCTTCAGAAGAGATAAAAGAATGGTGTTTTACCGCGACAGATGAGGATGAGAATTCTATCATCGGCTCAATAAAAGGGACTCAGGTACCATTGTCCCAGGCCCTTCTGACTGAAGTTTTCCTCCTTAGTTCAGGAGATGACTCCATTGATTTATCTGTATGAGATAGAGTATGAACCCTCTATCTGTCTATCGATGAGAGTGTGGGTCACACATTTAGACTGGGGCTTGTGAACCCTAACAAACCTCTGTTGCATCCAAAATGGGACAGGAAAATAATTTGCTGCAGCACCACTTGCTTCTGTCTGTTTCTATCCCAGACACCTCCTCAACCTCTCCTCAAATCTCAACTTCTTCCCCATTACCATTTCCTCACCAATGTCACCTCCTCCAGCCACAACCTCAGAAGAATTCCATCCTCTATTCTCTTATCCAACTTTCACCACTCCATCATTTTCTCTTATCGCTTCCCTCAACATCCTCCTATCAACAACTTCTTCAAGAAATCCTCTCTCAACCATCCTTCATCCTTTTCAAAGCCATCCATCCCTACACCAACCTCTTTCTGGCTGATGTGGAGACCTCCTTGGTTGGAAAAGTGCTTCCCAGGCAATCCCTTCATCTGGGTGCTTTAATTCAATTGTCTCTGAACCAAGGCAGGGGGAGATGCCTTATGAAGCAGTGGATTCTGAGACTGCAAAGCACTCATCCCATGTGATCCCAATCTGATTGCCCTATATGTCAATTCCTTCAAAGCTGTGGATGCTGATATTTTAAGTGATGCTGCTGCTGTTACAACAAGTCTGCTTTCAGAAGATACTGAAATGGTCTCTGTGATTGAGGACACTACTGCTGCTAAAGAACTTAATACCTACCTAGAAGAATCTGAACCTGTTTCTGCTTCAATTGTTTCTACTTCTGTTGTCTCTGCTCCTGTTATTTCTGCTGCTACTGCTCCAGCTCTTACCCCTAATCAAATCAAGCAACAAGAAAAGTATATAAAAAGCATTGATGACTTGTATGATAGACCACAAAGTTCAGACAGTGATTGATTTCAAACTGAATCTAATGATTCTTCTAATACTATTGCCAAGAAAAGGAAGGCTAGAAGCAAGGCTATGTTGAAGGTTCCCCCAGCTCAATCTAAAGATTCAAATGACATTCCATATTACATTTTGCATGAATGTTCTATCACTGAGCCCTGGATGCAGTACTCCAAGAATCAAATAAAAGCTATGAAGAAGAAAAGGAAGTTAGACAGATATGAAAAGGGATCTTCTCAGTTTCAGCCTCCTCCTCCTCCTCCAGATTCTGGGTCAGGCTCAGCTTCTCAAGCCCCAGCTTCCAAACAAAGTTCCTCCCAGTCTTCTCAGAGATACCTTCCTAGGGGGCAATACCAAAGGGGCTATCAGTCCAGAAGGGGTCAGTATAGAGGAAGCCAAAGAGAGCATAGATTTCAAGCTAGGGAAGGACAAAGGTTCACAGACTCTACTCAAGTTCCTTTCCCTTACAAGCTCAGAGAAAAAGTTGAGACCAGAACTCTTATTGCTTCAGAAACTGTTAACAGATATGAGCCTGCAGTACCATTTGAAGACCTAGAGAACAATCCATTGTCATGGACTGCAAGGATGAAAGAATTGGCTGCACTAGATCAATTGAAGAAAGCAAGAGAGCAAGGAATAGATACCTCCAATATTACTACTCTGTCAGAACAAAGAAAAGCTGAATTGGAAAGGTATTCTTCAAGTAAATTCTTTGACCCAGTGGACTACCTGAAGCTGCATCCTGAGGCTGTGGTTCCAAGGCCAAGAGCTCAAACCTCTTTAGGTGCAGATGATGACAGAAGGTCAAAGAAGGAAGCCCTTAATCCTAACAGAGAAATCATATTTAAGAAAGGAAATGAAAAGAAGTAACATGTGTAAGCAGACAGTATAATCTCTCTGAACATTTGGTGAAATTCCTCTTGATTGCTGCTATGATTTCTTGCTCTGTTATTTTGTTTGTTGCTCTTTTATATGTTGTTGTAACTTTTATTTCTGAAATATGTAAATAGTAATCCTAACCCAAATAGGGGGAGATTGTTGGAACACCCTATTACTAATTTGGGTAAGGATCACTATATTTTTCTTAGGAAACCAGGTTGACCTAGATGTATAGTTGAAAAGGTCAACATTAGAATGTGTCTAGGGCTTAGAACTTAGGTTTGAAGCTGCCCCCAGGACCATTCCAAGATTTCAGAGATAGAGCCAAGTCTAAGACCTTTTTCATCGAGCTTAGTTCGACGAAACGTCGAACTCCGTTCGACGAAACGTCGAACTCCGTTCGACGCTCTCTGAGCTCTACTAAGTTAAGTCGTCGAGCTAAATTCGACGATCTTCGAGCTCAGATCGACGATCTGCCTTCAGTCAGTTTGCTTAGTCATCGAACTCAATTCGACGATCTTCTAGCTCAGGTCGACGATCCTTCTTCACTTATTCTCCAGGTCGCTGAGCTCAGTTCAACGATCTTCGAGCTCAGTTCGACGTTTTCTGGTCTGATGATCATTTCCAGTCTCTGAGCTCAGGTCGACGATCGTAGAGCTCAGATCGACGTTTTTCTTGAGAGATCTACGATCTTAAGGATTCAAATTCAGTCAGACTTTGGAATGTGTTTCAAATTATCTCAGCATTTATGTCAAGAGATCTGCCAGCCGTTTTCATTTATTCTGGAGCAAGTTTCAGGGAATTATTCAGAGAATGTTTTACTGGACTTTCCTCTAGAAGACAAAATCTTTTATGGAAAGCATTTAATGTCTGGTTAACGGCTATCTTGTACATAGAATCTCCAGAGAATTAAAAAAATCTTTTTCTTTTCTTTTCTCAAGTAACAAGACACACAGATACACAGACTGATACAGACAACAAAGAAAAAGAAGAAGTGATTCATAGGATTCTCTGATCAACACAAGAAAACTCAAGTGATCAATCCTGAAGAATTAGCTGAATAATTTTGTGTACTCAAAAAGTGATCACAGCTTCATCCCAAGGACTCCAAACAACTCATCTTTCAGCCTCTGCTGAAACTATCTTATGCTAGAGATCTGAAGCTTCTGAAGACCTATCACCCTGAAGCAAAGCTTCCTCTCCTGAACTAGTCAACATCTCAGGGGGAGCTTTGACAATACAAATCCACTAGTGCTTCTCTCTTTGATTGAGACAGAGAAGACAACTTCACCCTCTTTCTTTTTCTTTTCCTTTCACTCTGTAAAAGGGTTTTCAAAACTCCCTTCAAAAGTTCTGAGTCTGGTTCTGAGGGCCTTGTCAAAACTCAGTGGTGGCAAGACACCTTATCAAAAAATCTAGTTTGGTTTTTGAGCACCTTGTCAAAAGCTCATTGGTTCCAGGACACCTGATCAACCCTTCCTGTAGTGGATTCCTACCAAGGGTGGTAGAAGAGTGGATGTACCCAGGTTTTTGGGGAACCACTATAGCTCCTTGTGTTTTCTGGTTTGCTTGTGTGTTCTCTTTGTTGTGTGTTGTGCTCTTCTTTTTACTGTCTTTTTAATTCTATAGCAAGGCACCTTACACCTATATATAAATTAAATCTTAAAAGCTTTGCTAAGTTTAAAATTGTGAATTTACTTTAAATAAAATCTATTCACCCCCCCCCCCCTCTAGAGTTAAGATAGATCTTATCCTCACTTTCAGCCTACATACGCGTGTGTCCCCCTAAGAAACATACCCAGGAGGTTGCTCCATGTAGACATCCTCTTGTAGATCACCATAGAGGAACATATTCTTGACATATAGTTGAGAAATGGGCCAATCCCTGTTGACGAACATGGACAGGAGAACCCAAATAGTGCTGAGACGAGAAATAGGAGAAAAGGTGTCAAAGTAATCAACGCCATAGGTCTGAGTGAAGCCTTTAGTGACCAGTTGGGCCTTATAACGGTCCACACTGCCATCCGGACAGAACTTCACAACAAAGACCCAGCGACAACCAATAACATCGATGCCGAAAGGAGGAGGAACAAGAGTCCAATGTACCACACTCAGTGAGGGTGGAAATTTTCTCATCCATAGCAGCCTTCTAATTATGAACATTAAGGGCGTCCTGGTATGTGCGGGGAGAGGCAGTGGCAGAGATAGCCAATGTTAGAATTGGTAGTTTGACACTCTAGTCGGGCGGTTAGCAGTTCGAGCGGTCTGGCAGTTAGTCCTGACGATTAGTCCGGTGGTTTGGTTGTTTAGCAGGTTAATGCAGTGGTCTGGTAGCGATCATCTATGAGCAGTCTGATGATAAGCCGAAACTACGGCTTGGTGGAAACCCGCAGATACGGTCTGGAGGCTTGCCGCAACTACGGTCTAGTGGTTAACCACAATTATAGCCTGGTGGAAATCTGCTCTTGTGCTCTGGAGGCTTGCCGCAGCAGCGGACTGGTGGTTAGCCACAACTGCAGTCTGGTGGTAACCCGCAGTTGTGGTCAGGTGGCAACCCACAATAACAGACTAATGGTTAGCCGCAACTGCGGCCTGGTGGCATCCTACAATTGCGGTCTGGTGGCTGCCCAACTGTCTTTCCTGGCGGATTGGCGGTTTCCCTTTGTGTAGTTTGGAGATTTGTTATTCTTTTGTATAGTATGCGGTTTTACATTGTCAAACTGCATAAGCCGCACAGATTGTATTTAGTCCTGTATCGTTTGTTGTATTCTCTCATCTCCCCCCCCCCGTTTCTATAAATAAGGGGGCATACCTATGTAATTATTATCTTTTTGGAGCAATAGAATTTTCCTTTATTTATTCCTTGGTCATTTTCTTGCTCAATTCTTACATGGTATCAGAGCGAATCGATCCTTTGCTCCAATTAGATTATGGTTTGTTTGTTTAACCGCGCGACCTCTTTTGCCGGCTTCGTCCGGCTTCTTCCGATTTATCCGGTTTCTTTCCCATCCCTTCTCTCCCTTCCCGCCTTTTATTCTCGCTGTGCTTGCGGCTTGCTTCCTTCCGGGCTTTTATGTTCACCCGACTTTTTTGCTAACCACGCTTCTTTGTGACTTATTGTGTTCATGCGGTTACATTTCTCGTTTGTGAGTTCCACCTTTTGGTCATGGTTTCTTCCTTGCCACTGCTATGTTGTCACCTTGACCGGGCGGACTCTTTTGCCTCTCTTTCTTCTTCTTTGCATGACTTCTTGGCTGTTCGCATTTTTCTTCTCTCCTTTCTTGCATGGGTTGTTTTTCTTCCCGTGACTTGTTTCTTCTTGCGCGGGTTCTTTTCTCTACTCGCGCAATTTCTCCTCCTTTGTGCGTATTTTATTCTCGCGACTTCTTTGTTGTTCTGCATTTTGGTCGCGACCTTTTTTTTCTTGCCGCTAGTGTTTTATCACCATGACCGTGTGGCTTCTGCTCTTTTATTCTCACTGCACCTTATCTTCTTCGCAGCGGAATTACTCGTTTCCGGCTTCTTGACAAACCACGCAGTTTGATTTTTTCTGCCGATTGCTTCTGTTTGGTCGCTTTCTTTCTGTGACCGGTTTGCCGTCTTGATCTTGTGTGGCTTATTTCTGCCAGGGGTTTGCTCTCCTTTTTTCTAGTTTCTTTCCTCATGGAGGTGGTTTCTCTTTTCTCCTCTACAGTTTGTTCTCTTGCCTCCTCTAATAAGTGGCTTATTGACTCTGGCGCTACTTGTCACATGACCGGTAACTCTCGTTTGCTCTTCTTTGATTTCCCAAAATATGCTACCTTCTATTATTATTGTAGATTGTACAACTGCTCCTATTCATGGTAGTGGGACTGTGGATCTTTCCTTGCCTTTACTGCTCCAGGATACTCTCTATGTCCCAACTTTTCCATGCATTTTACTTTTTGTTCATTCTCTCTGTACTCAGTTTAATTGCACTGTTACTTTATTGGACCCACTTATTCTTTCTCTGATTTTGTTTCCAAAGCTACAATCGCTACTGGGACTGCAAGTGATGTCCTCTTTTTTCTAGATCAAGACGTTGCTTTTTCTACTTCTTCCTCTCTTCAACAATGACATCATCGTCTTGGTCATCCTCCTCGCCTCATTCATCAAATTTTTTTAGAACTTCCTTCCGAGGATTTTCCTTTGAACTGTGAAGCATGTGAGTTGGGTAAACGTCATCTCTCTTCTTTCCTAGCTCGAACGGGATGTTTTTCTTCGCGTCCTTTTGAACTAGTTCACTCTGACATCTAGGGTCCTTCTCCTGTTGCTACTATTGGAAGAGGAAGTTTATACTTTCATGTTTATTGATGATTTCTCTCGATGCACTTGACTGTATTTCATGAAGGATCGTTCTGAACTATTCTCTGTGTTTGCTGCATTTTATAATGAGATCTTCACACAGTTTCGTGTGCCCATTCAGGCTATTCGAACTGATAATGCCAAGGAGTATATCAGCCATCAATTCTCTGATTTTTGGGTGAACCATGGCTTGATTCATCAAACTGCTTGTCCCTATACCTCTCAATAGAATGGCATTGCTGAATGCAAAAATTGCCTTCTCTTGGATGTTGCTCGCAACCTTTGCATATAAATGAAGGTTCCTCGGTCTTATTGGGGTTATGATGTTCTTCTCTCTTGCTTTCTCATCAAGCGTATTCTCTCCTCTATTCTTCAAGGCAAGACTCAATTTTCTATTTTATATCCTGGGGTTGAGCCGTTTCATTTATCTCTGGAAATTTTTGGCAGTATGGCGTTTGTTTACGTACTTTTTCCTTGACGTGACAAACTTTCTCCTCGTTCTGTTAAGTGTATCTTTCTTGGTTATTATCCGACGCAAAATGGCTATCGCTATTTCGATCCTCTTCTGCGCAAATAATATGTTTCAGCTATTGTTACATTTTGTTTGAAGATACACCATATTTCTCCCCTACTTCCTCTCTCGTTCCCTCTGATACTTCTTCCCTGCCTATTCTCACGGCACCTCCGCCAGAGCTAGTTCTTTCCACTTCTCCTCCTATTGCTTCGTCTCTTTATATGAAGCCTGATGTGGTACCCTTGGAGCCCTCTGTGCCTGTTCCAGAGCCTCTTCTTTCTTTTGATAGTACATTCCCTCCTCCATCTAGTAGTGATCTTGATCTTCCAATTGCCCTGTGGAAGGGCATTTGACAATGTACTAAGCATCCAATTGATGTTGTTGTCTCATATGCTCAGCTTTCCCTGAATGCCAGGCATTTTGCTCTTGCTATTTCTTCTACTGTCATCCCGAAAACATATCAAGAAGCTCTTTCTATTCCTCAGTGGAAAACTGCTATGGATGAAGAAATGAAGATGTTAACTGAGAGAGGGACTTGGACTCTTATGCCCCTACCTATGTGAGTTGATGTAGTTGGTTTTCGGTGGGTCTTTGTGATTAAGTATCTTCTTGATGGCTCTATTGATCGCTATAAGGCAAGGCTTGTTGCAAAAGGGTTTACTTAGACATATGGACTGTCTCTTTTAAGAGGTCCAAGACATACTTTCTTTGTGAAAGAACAATCGACCCTGATTTCCTAGATATTTCAATTCCCAAGAAATATTTCGGAGATCCCATATCTTTAGTAATAGAAAGATTAAGAAGATTCTTCTTCTTCATATCCATACCTTCTCTATCATCCCCTATGAGAAGAATATGATCCACATAAATAGCAAGGACCACAAGACCGTCCGATGTCTTTCAAATAAATAATGAGTGATCCACATCACTTCGAGCAAACCCAACCAACGAAATGACCTCATTGAACTTGTCAAACCAGGCCCTGGGACTTTGCTTAGGATGATAGATTGCATTTCGTAGTTTATAGACTTGAAACTCCCCCTGAGCAACATACCCAGGAGGTTGCTCCATATAGACATTTTCTTGTAAATCGCCATAAAGGAAGGCATTCTTCACATCCAGCTGAGACATTTCCCAGTCTCGATTGACAGCCACTAAAAAGAGCACATAGATTGTAGTAATCCTTGCCACAGGAGAGAAAGTATAAAAGAAATCCACGCCATAAGTCTATGTAAAACTTTTGGCAACAAACCGGGCCTTGTAACGATCAATAGATCCATTAAGTAGAAAATTAATGATAAGGCCCCAGTGATAGCCAACTACATCATCACCTAGAGGTGTAGGAACAAGAGTCCAAGTACCCTGTTCAGTAAGAGTATGCATCTCTTCATCTATAGTAGCCTTACAATGAGAGATAACAAGTGCATCTTGATACGAGGCGGGACAAATATTAGCCGAGAAGGCTAGAGAAAAGGTCCTAGACGAAGGAGAGAGCTGAGCATAAGAGACCACAACCTGAAGAGGATACTGGGTGTGTTGTTTTTAGTTGTCTACCTAAATCACCTAGAGGGAGGTGAATAAGTGAGGTCTGCGTCTTTTGCGGAATAAAAGATTGAGCGAGCGAAGCACAGAAAACAAGCACACACAATACAGAGTACACCAGATATATAGTGGTTCCCCAATCTTGGGTACGTCCACTCTCCACCTCACCAATCTAGCAACACGCTAGACTCGGCTACTTCATTATTTCCTCGGATTGAAAACCAATCCTACACCTCGGAGTAACGCCCCTACAACTTGATCAACAAAAATGAATCTACACTCGGAAGAAAAACTTTCGACAAACTCGGAGATAAAATCTCCTATAAGAATAAAATGATTTAAAAATAAATACACAAATTGGTCTTCACAAATCTGGCAAGGACTTGCTTCTTCCTTCTTGAAAATTGAAAAGCCCTTTCAGAAAAGTTGAGGAAGAAATCTAAGTATGCTTGGATCTGAGAACTTAGAATCACCACGATTAAGAAAGAGATGTGTGGCAGTAGAGAAGGCTTTATCTGTTGATTCTTCTTGTCTGAATCCTTTGGATCAAGAAGATCAGAGTCGATGAAGACAATGAGCAGCAGTGCGGTTCTTCCCGATTTAGAATCAAAAAAATGATTCAGAAACTTTTCTCTCATCGTTATTCTTCCTTAAGGTTAGTCAAATGCGATTAGACCTTTTATAGGAATCAACCAACGGTCATAATCATAAATGACTCAGACACGTGGACTAATAATTTAGGAAATTATTTTGAAAACACGTCCCGTCACTTAACGAAATTCCAGAGAAAAAGAATCGAACTTCAGTTCTCGAGTGGATATAAAGTTATAGGAGAACAAAGTCTTGTTCTCGAGAAAGAAACTATAGGAATCTCGAGAAGCAGCACTTAAGGAAATTACAGGAAAAACATCTTCATTTCTCGAGTGGAATATGGATTACTCGAGTACTCAATTTGTTTCTCGAGAAGTGGATGTAAGCTTCTCGAGTATAAGACTTCGAGAAAATCCTGAAAATAATTCCGGCTACTCGAGTAATAGAACTTGACTTCTCAAGAAGTAGATGGACTTCTCGAATATAGGTACTACTCGAGTAATAGATATACTTCTCGAGTACTTGAATTTTGTCACTCGAGACAAAGTATTGAACAACTCGAGTTCTTTTAGCTACTCGAGTACTAGACTTAAGGAATTCTGAACTAGAAATCTCTGTTAATTTGAGAACAAGGAGAAATCTACTCGAGTAATATAATTAGCTTCTCGAGAACTAAGTTCAGTCTTCTCGAGAACTAAGTTCAGTCTTCTCGAGAACTATTTCCCTTACTCGAAATTTAGACTTAGCTCGAGTACTCACTGAAAATCTACTCGAGTACTCATGTCCTTCTCGAGTAAAACACTTAGAAAATTTTTAGCTTCGGGGAAATTTTTCTTTCTTCAATTAAATCAGCAACAAGTCATTCTCCTACAAGTATAGTGCTTGAAAATGAAGTGTATCCCAATAGAGTGGCTACACATGAGTCAACACCATGGATCACACAATGAGGGATTACATTGTAAGGTCCTGTGTTTGCTGACTCATTGTAGACTGCATTGGTCTACACTTGGAAATTAAGTCCTGCAAACACATAACTCAAACAAGACATCAAATACACTTTAATTCATCTTAGTTTAAGGGTGACTTCATACAAATCTAGGTTATTGTGGATACAATACCCAATAATCTCCCCCTATTTGTAGAAGTTAGAACCCTCTACACTAAGGTGAATTACATCAAGATAAACAAATAAAAGGACTTGATAGCAAAGAGAAAATGAGACTAATAAGCTAAGAATTAAGACAAAAATAGATCATCAAAATTAAGGATTTATATATATAGTATTGTCCATGAATTCCATTTCCACACAATCTCAAACACAATCTAAATCTTTTGTCATTCGTTGACTTGATGTTGTTGTTATTGTCTTTCTTTCTTTTCTTGCTGTCTTCTTTGGTAGATGAATGGTTTTGGATAATACTTTGGTGGTCTTGGAGGAGCATTTTGGTTATTCCTTCCATACTCTCTATAATAGATTCTTCTTTTAGTAATAGATTTCTCATACAAGTCCCACTCATAGGAGTTGTAATGATCATGTTGATGAGTCCGATTATTTAGGGATTTTCGGACTCATATTGGCTAGTTTTGACACATATACGCTTCACTTTTAGTTCGTTATCGTTTATATTTCTTCTAATATTTATTTCCTTAGGAAGTGCATTATTTTGGCCCAAGGGTGTGCAATTGCACATTGTTTTGTTGGGGGTATGCACATGGTGCTCCCCGTTATCTTTCTTTTTTGTTTTTGTTTGCATTTGGTTGCTGGGAGCTGGTTCTCTAGTTGGTTATTTTGCTATGCAGGTAGTCGGAACATCCAGAATGCTATTTCTAGCTTCTGTGTAAATTGTACGGTCGTGCAAATTTGTTCTCGCACGATTTCAGCACAATCGTGCGTTTTACACAACGTTTCTAGGGACTCTTGTAGCTACCCGTGCGTTTTGTTCCCGCACGGTTTAGGCCAAACCGTGCGAGAAGGAATCGCACGGTCTGCATATTTTTCTCTGCATTCTAGCATTCTGTGGTTAATCATGCGATTTGTTCACGCATGGGCGGAATCGCCCGTGCGCGAGTAAAACGCATTGTTTTCCTATTTTTCCTGTATTCCTGATCGCACGGTCATGCGTTTCCTTCACGCACGTTTCGGGCCGGTCGTGCGCGATCATTTCACAAAATTACTCAGTTCTGTTTCTGCCCGTGCGTTTTTGCTTCACGCACGGTCTGCGCTCGTGCATTTTTCCCGTGTGTTATGAAAATTCTGCACGATTTCTATTTAAACCACTGCTTTTCAGGGGTTTCAGGGACACAATTTGGCAGCCAATTTCTTCCGCCGGAAGGGGGTTTTGCCCCGTTCTTCATCCTCCAAGCTAGGGATTTGCTCCCTATGAAGTTCCCTTGCATCCATGGCGTAAAGAAGTGAGTTTCCACTCTACGATCTCTGCGAAGTAAGGAAGAAGTGAAGGTTTGATGTTGAAAACATAGACCAACAAGAAGACGGGCGCTTAGGAACCGATGACAGCCTTCCACGACCCCAGACGCAACCGATGAGTGGCTCGCTGGACACAAAATGACAACTCGATGCTTCCTCCCACGTTTACGACAAATACTCGTTCGTTGTTTGTATCTCTACCTTTCTCTTCCAAATTTTTAGGTTTTTGTATTGGATTTTCATTAATATTTGATGCAAGAACTTTGGTGAACCTTGTGCTTAATTCCATTTACTTTTGTTCTTGCTTGTGAGTGATGCGGTGGTTTATCTACTTAAGTTACTTGTGGTACGAATGTTTGTGTTTGATATACTAGAAAGTTCTAGGTGTGAGCGTAGTGATGAGGTTATTACGACCCTCAATTTCGCAAGCCTACTCGTCCATCTGCCCCGCGATTCGGTGCAAAGAGGCCCGTGTAGTCTTCCATCCCGCCTGGCAAAGCGATGCTTAACGACATTACATAGGAGTAGTTGTTAGCCTTTTGCTTTATTTTTCCGCAACCTTCAAAACCCCTTTTAGCTAATTCTAACCTAAGGACTTCAATCTCAAGTCCTCCTCAATATTAACTCCACCTTATCGTGTTCCTTGAGAGATCGATACTTGGGGAAATTCTCCCATTTTATATTACTTGTGCGACCGGTACACTTGCCGTCACATTCACATCACATGTCTATTCTCATTATTGTCCATAACTAATTTGAGAGTATCAAGGATTAAGGACTTAGATGTAGGGCTCCAAATCTCTGCCAATTCTTGAGCTTTCCTCTTTTCTTCTTCTAGGTTTGGAATGGACTTGCTAACAGAAGCTCTGTCATCGTACTTTCTTCATTTAGGAATATGTGCTTCAGGTTGTTCTTGAGGCAGATCAGTTTCCCAAACCTGACCATAGGTTTCTGGAGGAGGAGCTTCTGATCCTTCAGGCCTTGGTGAGAATGTTGGCTATTGAGCTGACTGTTGAACTGGCTGATGTTGTGCAATGGGATTGAGATGATGAGGCATTAGATTTGGATCTACTTGAATGTCAGGGAATATCTGATTATGCATCCACACTGTTGTGTCATAAGTATGAAACTTTACAAAATCTATCTGATCTTGCCACTCAGCATGAATTTCCTTTAACTTTGCTTCCCAGAGGGTGTTCATGTTGGCATCTGATTTTTCCAAGTATTCTTTGACTAAACTCTTCCCCTTTCTGACTTCTACAGATAGGGTTTCTATATCAGCCTCTTTAAACTTACCCACCTCTTCACAATCCTAGAAGTTAAGCTCATGGGCTTTCTTGTCTAACTGGATTTGATTATTTGCAAGAGTTACTTATTGGTCCATCACCTGACCAATGCTAGTAATGTTGTGGTCTAGAGCTTTCCCACCTATTTGGAACAGATGTTTCAGCTCATCAGTATTATGCTGGATTTCAGCAAATCCTCTTCTCATTTCCTTCTCTAGAGCAGTAATGTTTTCATTGACAGCCTTGAGATAATCATCAAAGTACTTTCTCTATTGTAAGAGCATCAATTCTATCTAACCCAAAATATCATTTATAGTAGGAGAGGGAGATGGAGTTTTAGCTTGAGGAACTGGAGGAGGAGCAGAAGTCCATGGAACAATTTCTTCTATAACCACTAAACTCTGAGCCCTTGTAGTTTGAATCATAATATCACCTTCCTCACCACGAATGGTGGGAAGAGTGAAGTCGAAGCTCTTTATAGGAGCTTTAGCTAGTTCTAGGGATTCTCCTTTCTCATCAGATATCAAAACTGTTTCTTCTTCTTCTTCTATATCAGCAGAAGGGAACTTGCGAATAGGGGATTCTGGTTCAGAATGATGTTATTCTGGTGATGGTGCTGGAGTTGGTTCTGGAGATGGTTCTGGAGATGGAGATTTTTCTGGTTGGAATGGAGGAAGAGGCTATTTAGAAGACAGTTCTTCTATCATCTGATTAATATCTTCTTCAGTAGAAAAGATATTCTTTTACACTTGGGCATCTGAGATTGCCACTTTAGGGGTGGCTGGGTGGAGTGCAGCAACAGGAGAAGGGGTATGGATTCTATCCTCTTGAACTGAACGAGCAGGCTCCCCCTCAGCAGCTGCACCAGATGTGCCAGCTACTTGAGTTAGAGGAGGAGATGGAGTCCTGTCCTCAATTTATGGATGGTCATAATCGATGACAGCTTGGGCTGGATTCTTCAGTTTAAGTTCCCATCTTTGAATGGAAGAAAGAGAAACCTTCTTCATGTGGTGAAGAGTTGTTCCCTTGGATAAATCAAAAACTTCTTGTTTGAACTCATGCAGGAGAAGAGAAATAATCCTAGCATAGTTAGGTGCTTGAATGCTTTATATTATCTTTTCAAGAATCATCATACCAAACTGAAATTTCTTCCTCCATATAATGGCTGTCATCATATACAAGAAATTGGAAGAGATAAAGCTTATTGAAGTTGTCTTGCATAGAAGAACTTTGCCCATAATATCCACCAGAAGTTTGCCTCTGCATTGAGGTCAGGTCGACGAATGTGGTTTAGAACAACAAAAATTCCACAGAAGCTATAGGCTCTATCATAGTCTTCGACAGTTATGTCATCTTCTTCTTCAATCACTAGAAGTTAGAGAAGCTTGGAAACAACTATTTTTGAAAGCTTAATCTTTATTCATCTAACTCTTGACTTAAGAATTTTACAATTTCTTCTGACCTTTTCATTCTGAAAGAATTGTTCGACTTCTGGAAAAAGAATCTTACATGGTTACTCTAGAACAAAGGTCAAGCCGGCGATATCCAGAAGAAGAAGAAGATTTTGAAAATCTTCTGAAATCTCTGCAATTCTGGTATAGATGAGTTCACTACTAAACCCTATCTTCGAAGTCGGTGCCATTGATCCAGAGAATACAAAACTTGACTGCAGGAAGAGAGAGACGGTGGAGAGCTCTGTGACGGCGGCGGAAGACGAACAGTCTTCTTCTTTCTTTTCGAGAAAGAGGTTTTGAGATCGAGTAAAATGAAAATTCTGCATTTTTCCTATTTATATGAGCCCTAATTTATGATGATTAAGCAATTAAATAATGTGACATACCTGAGAATATGACGACATAAATATCTGGGTGCGAATATCAAAATTTGAATGTGAAGTCGAAAAAGAAAAAAATTCCTTCTGATTTATCAAGTGGACAAGCATTACTCGAGTGAAAGAACTATAGTGCTCGAGTAATATCTGAAACTTCTCGAGAAGTATCTTATTACTCGAGTAGTATTTCTCGAGAGGTATTCCTAGTTCTCGAGTAGTCCAAATAAGTACTCGAGTAGTGATATGCCTTACTCGAGAAATGAAGTCTGGACTTAGGAAATTCTGAATTTTTGAAGTGATTCTTGAACCTTGAGCTATGTTGTGAGTCGTCCTTCTTTATTCTTCTTTGTTGAGCATGCCAAGTTCTATTTTGAAGAATAAGAACTTGGCCTTGTCCAGCGGCTTCGTGAAAATGTCTACAACCTGCCTATCAGTTGGGATATACTGGAGGTTGATGTCTCCTTGCTCCGCGTGCTCCCGGATGAAGTGATTCCTCGGCTCTATGTGTTTTATTTTGATGTGAGAGATTGGGTTGTTGGCAATTGCAATTGCACTGGAAGAGTCGGAAAACATTGGGATATTTTTGAACTTCATGTTGTAATCTTCAAACTGGTTCTTTATCTATAGCAGTTGTGTACAACAACTGCCTGTAGAGATATACTCTGACTCGGTTGTTAAAATTGCGACACAGTTCTGCTTCTTGCTACTCCAGGATATGCGTCTTCTTCCTAGGAATTGATAAGTCCCGGAAGTGCTCTTCCTATCATCTTTACTTCCTACAAAATATGCATCTGAAAAACCAAATAGTTCGCTATCATTACTTCTTGGGTACCAAAAGCCAAGATTTGGTGTACATTTAAGGTATCTAAAAATCCGCTTTGCAACAGCATAGTGAGATTCCTTACAGTTCACTTGAAATCTAGCAAATACACATGTTGAAAACATTATGTCTGGTCTACTCGCAGTAAGGTAGAGCAAGGATCCAATTATGCTTCTATACTTGATTTCATCAAAAGGTTTCCCTTTCTCATCCTTGTCCAGAGACATAGCTGAACCTATTAGAGTCCTCATAGAGGTTGCGCTCTCCATTCCGAATTTCTTAATTAATTCCTTGGTGAACTTTTGTCTGCGAGATGAAAATTCCATCTTCAGATTGTTTCACCTGAACTCCTAAGAAATACTTCAGCTCTCCCATACTGCTCATTTCCAACATCCCTTGCATAAGTTTTGAAAACTTCTTACAGATGTTGTCGTCAGTAGAGGCAAAAATAATATCATCGACATAGATTTGCACTTGCAAAATCTTGCCTTTTATTTCCCTAAGAAATAATATCTTATCTATCTTTCCCCTTGTGAACTTGTTCTCAAGAAGAAAGCTAGATAGCATCTTATACCAAGCTCAAGGAGCTTGTTTCAAACCATATAAAGCTTTAAATAAAAGATAAGCATGATCAGGAAAGTTAGAATCATTGAAACCTGGAGGTTGTTCCATATACACTTCTTCCTTTATGTCACTATTAAGGAAGGACGACTTCACGTCCATCTGATTGATAGTGAAGCCCTTAAGTGCAACATAGGCTATGAACAACCTGATTACCTCTAGTCTTGCCACTGGAGCATACGTCTGGTGGAAGTCGATTCCTTCTTCTTATCGGTATCCTTTGGCGACTAGTCTGGCCATGTTCTTTATGATTATTCCATCCTCATCCATCTTGTTCCTGTAGACCCACTTGGTTCCTATGACGTTCTTGCCTTTAGGTCTTGGAACAAGCTTCCATACTTGGCAGCGCTTGAATTAGTTCAATTCTTCTTCCATTGCCATTATCCAAGATGTATTCCTCAAACTTCTTTGGTTCAACCTGTGAGAGAAAGTTCAAATATAAATTTTCATTAGTTGTACCTCTACGAGTTCTGACATCATCCCGAGATTCTCCGATGATTTGATCAATTGGGTGATCCTTCAAGTGTCTAAGTTCTAGGTTCCTTACATCTGGAGCTTCTTCTATCCCTTGAGTGACTTCATTAACTTCGATGACATCCATCATGGTGATAACCTTCTCTAATAGGGGTTGGAGTGGTGATCATGATGAACTCTTGATCTTTTTCCTTAATTTTCTCATCCAAGCTCAATTCCTTCAGTCGTGAACCTGCATCTTCAATGAACACACTAGAAGAACTGCTTTGCAGCAAGCTTGTCTTATGAAATACAACATGAATAGATTCTTCCACAACCAGGATTTTCTTATTGAAAATCCTATATGCCTTACTATGACTACTATATCCTACGAAAATACCTTCAAAGCTCTTTTCACTAAATTTAGTGGTGTGATACTTACCATTGTAAGGGACGAAGCATTAACTACCAAAGATTCTAAAGTATGAAATGGTCGGTTTCCTGCCCATTAGTAGCTCGTAAGGTGTCTTATTTTGGTTTTTATTTATGAGTGCTTGATTTTGCACATGGAATGTAATGTTGACGACTTTAGCCTAAAAATATTCCGGTAGTGAGGCATCACTCAACATGTTCCTGCAAGCCTCTATGAGTGTTCTATTCCTTCTCTCAGCAACTCTATTTTGTTGAGGAGTACGAGGAGAGGAAAACTCATGAAAGATACCAAGACTTTCACAGAAATCTTTCATGGCCCCAGACTTGAACTCTATTCCATTGTCACTTCTGATTTTGACAACTGAGCAGTTGCATTCATTCTAGACTTGCTTGACAAAATTCATAAAGATATCTAAGGTATCTGACTTGTGTTATAGAAAGAACACCCACGCAAAGCGAGAGTAATCGTCAACAATAACCAATGTATAATCCTTACCTCCCAAACTTCTAATTTGTAGTGGACCGAACAAGTCCATATGAAGTAGGTGTAAACACCTATTAGAATCTTTGCCAATAATGATTTTAAAGGTAGCCCTTATTTGCTTGCCTTTCACACATGCATGACAAGGTCTATCTTTGACGCACTTGACTTTTGGGGCATCACGTACTAAATTAAGAGAAAATAATTTATTAATAGTTTTGAAATTTATATGTGCTAATCTCTTGTGCCATTGGTCACCAAGAGACGTGCTATCTTTTGCCAAAAAGCACACTGGTATAGAAGAGTCTATGCAAATAAAATTTAAACAAAAGATATTTTTGCTATGAGTGCCTGATAAAATCATTTCTAAATTATCAACTGATTTTATCAAACACTTGTCTACATGAAATTATACGTTGTATCTTTTATCACCGAGTTGGATTATGCTTATAAGATTGTGTTCCAATCCTTCAAAATAAGCCACATCGGAAAAGGATACACTACCATTGGTAATCATACCATAGCCTTTTGTAATTCTTTTGTCAGAACCTCCAAAGATGACCTTTGGCTCGTTTATGATTGGAGAATAATTTTGGAGAAGGCTTCTAGTCCCGGTCATATGCCGAGAGCATCCACTATCCAAATAACAGATGGGATTTTTGGTGGCCTTTGTACATTCCTGCAAAAATAAAATCAAGTTGCCTTAGGAACCCAAACTTGTTTGGATCCTTGACTCTTGTTAGCACACTCCCCCTACGAGTATTAACATTATGAGTAGTCTTTCTCACATTATTAACTTGAGGAGTTTCATAATGTCTGGGATTAAACCAGCAATCTATGGGGAAGTGACCAACCTTGACACAACACCAACAGTCAAATCTGTTGTATCTTTGCCTAATGATCTAATGCTCGACCTTGAGATTTTGGTCTAGCAGGGGCAGTAGAATTTGAAGTAGAAGCTTCATGGTGATGACATTCACATGACTTCTTCTCCTTAGTAGGATTTTCTACAACGGGTTTAGCTTTTGGTGCTTTCTTGATGTTATGACCATGATTGTAAGGTCCATAGCTCTGAAGAGTAATCTCCTCATAAGCTGCCTTGAAGACACTCTCGCCAAAGTTCCGAGGATGAGTCCATTCTTGGTACCGAGACTTGGGCTCTATGTGAGTAGGCCTAGCAAAGTGACTGTAGGACGAGTCAAGATCAAACTCATTCGTTGGAAAGATAACCTTCTTGAATGAAGTTTATTCTTGAGGAGCTTTCCCTTTCTCCTTGGCTAGAGCCTTCTTGGCGGCCTTATTTCTCCTTTTGGCCTTGTTTCTCCTAGAAGATTTACTAGGGGATGCCACGTGGAATAAGCCAGCACCTTTGGCCTGAGCAGAGAATTCAGTAACAAGTGGACGAACTGTCTTGGGCTTGGAGAAACTTTCAACAAGTTTCTTTTCAGCTGCAAGTTGTTCTTCCAATTTGTCTTCACACAAACTCGGAGACAAAATCTCCTACAAGAATAAAATGATTTGCAAATAAATACACAAACTTGTCTTCACAGATCTGGTAAAGTCTCGCTTCTTCCTTCTTGAAAATTGAAAAGCCCTTTCAGAAAAGTTGAGGAATAAATCTGAGTATGCTTAGATTTGAGAACTTAGAATCACCACGATCATGAATGAGATGTGTAGCGGTAAAGAAGGCTTGATCTGTTGATTCTTCTTGTCTGAATCTTTTGTATCCAGAAAATCAGAGTCGATGAAGGTGGTGAGTAGCGGCGCGGTTCTTCCCGATTTAGAATGAAAAAATGATTCAGAAACTTTTCTCTCTTTATTATTCTTCCTTAGGGTTAGTCAAATGCGATTAGACCTTTTATCGGAATCAACCAATGGTCATAATCATAAATGACTCAGACACATGGACCAATATTTAAGGAAATTATTTTGAAAATGCGTCCCGTCACTTAACGAAATTCCAGAGAAAAAGAATCGAACTTCAGTTTTCGAGTGGATATAAAGTTACTCGAGAACAAAGTCTGGTTCTCAAGAAAGAAACTATAGGAATCTCGAGAAGCAACACTTAAGGAAATTTCAGGAAAAACAACTTCATTACTCGAGTGGAATATAGATTACTCAAGTACTAAATTTGTTTCTCGAGAAGTAGATGTAACCTTCTCGAGTATAAGACTTAGAGAAAATCCTGAAAATAATTCTGGCTACTCGAGTAATAGAACTTGACTTCTCGAGAAGTAGATGGACTTCTTGAGTACAGGTACTTCACTACTCAAGTAATAGATATACTTCTCGTATACTTGACTTCTATCACTCGATACAAAGTATTGAACTACTCGAGTAAAGGCTTTTAGCTACTCGTGTACTAGACTTAGAGGAATTCTGAGCTAGAAATCTCTGTTAATTCGAGAATAAGGAGAAATCTACTCGAGTAATAGAATTAGCTTCTCAAGAACTAAGTTCAGTCAACACAATGGATTACTTACTGAAAATCTAGACTTAGCTCAATCGAGTACTCACTGAAAATCTACTCAAGTACTCATGTCCTTCTCGAGAAAAACACTTAGAAAATTTTTTATTTGGGATTTTTTTTTCTTTAATGAAATCAGCAACAAGTCTTTCTCCTACAAGTATAGTGCTTGAAAATGAAGTGGATCCCAATAGAGAGGCTACACATGAGTCAACACCATGGATCACACAATAAGGGATTACATTGTCTAGTCCTGTGTTTGATGACTCATTGTTGACTGACAGTGGTCTACACTTGGAAATTAAGTCCTGCAAACACATAACTCAATCAAGACATCAAATGTACCTTAATTCATCTTATTTTAAGGGTGACTTCATACAAATCTAGGTTATCGTGGATATAATACCCAACAGGGTGAAGGAGCGAACACCTTTCCGAAGAGCAAACGAAAGATCCCAATCTTACCTGTCTACTGTATCATCCCCATGTAAAGAAGAGACTACTAGTGTGAGTGCTGGTTGCGGAGACTAAGGAGAAGAAGCAAGGACAATAGAAGAGTTAGAAGGAGGAGAATTAGAAATAGGAGAATAAGAAAGCAAGGCAGGATCCCGAAGAGGTGCCGGTACATCGGGAGAAGAAGAAGAACCTTCCGAAGAAGAAGGAAGAGAGGGAGAAGAAAAGAAGAGAGCATTCTCAAAAAAAGTAACATCTGCTGAAACATACTGTTTCCGAAGAATAGGATCAAAATAGCAATACCCTTTCTATGTCGGACAATAGCCCAAAAAGATGCACTTCACAGAACGAGGAGACAGTTTATCACGTCCAGAAGCAGGAGAGTGAACAAATGTTGTGCAACCAAAGACACGAAGAGGTAACGAAAAGGGTGTCCCATAAGGATAGAGAATAGAAAAGAGTGTTTTTCCATTAATAACCGAAGACAGAACTCGATTAATGAGAAAACATGAAGAAGAACTACATGAACCCAATAAGACTGGGGAACATGCATATGAGTAAGAAGACTACGAGCCACATCTAAAAGATGGCGATTCTTAAGTTCTGCAACACCATTCTATTTCGAAGTATAAGGGCAAGTAGTTTGATGGACCATGCTATGATCCAAACAAAATGAAGTAAATTGATGACTAAGATATTTCTTAGCATTATTAGTACGAAGAATTTTAATAGGGGTATCAAATTGTGTACGAATTTCATTATAAAAAGCAGAAAAAACCGAGAAGTTCTCAGAGCCTTCGCAAAACAAATATAACCACGTATACTTGGAAAAAACATTTATGAATGTAACAAAATATAAACTACCCCTAACAATAGTTTGAAGGGGGGAAGGACCCCAAACATCAGAATGAACTAAATCAAATGAATGAGAAGAACTGCGGCCCTGCTTAGCAGGAAAAGAAGATCGGTGATGCTTGCCAAACTGACCAGCTTCACAATTTTGAGTTGAATCACTACGAGGAAATATGGCAGAAGATGATAAAGAATGTGAGGAATTGGATGCTCAAGGAGAAGATGCCTATCAAAACCCTCATTTTATCCGCATTTAACAATATATTAGAGTAAGAGAAAACGCGCGTCATGATGCCACGTCAGCAAGGGATAACTTCAAATGCTCAGGCAAAACTCTAACTTAACACCTTCTTGTAAGATCCATAAGTTATTAAGTGGAAAATCCAGTTAAATTTTAAGCGGTTAGTCGTATCACTCGGCTGAGTGGCTCATCTAGTCCACGAGAAAAAGTAATAATATGCTGTGGAAAATACTTTATTTACAATGATTGATGTCCTACATGAGTATAAACATCCCCAAGGGATAACTCATGGTATGCAATACTCTAGATTTATATTAAGTATGGAATTAGCTTTTATGACAGTTAAATATAATGAGTTTAGCTTTCAAATATGACATGTATGGAGTATTAGTAATAATACTTTTATATTTTAAAATATCTAACATACACCTAGAATAAAATCTTCCCAAAGAGCAAGTACAACCAACCAAAAGAGGCAAACAAGCAGTTAGCAAAGTATTCAATATTCCAAAAGAAAACTGCCAGTGGGCGTACACAACTTAACACGAACCCATTGAAAGTATGCTTGTCTGAACTAAAATCGAAAACAACAAACTACCTCACGGTGGTGAGGAAAACCACTGCAACAACTGCAGCCCACAATCTACCACCCAACACAGCCGCTCCACCGGCTACAACCTTGAACTTGAGACATTCAAATAATGAACACCTCAGTAAGAAATTTGCAAGTGGAAATGGAAATAAGAAGGTAATAATTAAATAAAGGCAAGAAAGGGTTTACCAAACTCGACTATAAGAAAAAGATAAACCACATCTGATTAGCCAAATAGAAACAGGTAAAGTGAAAAGTTTGCAGTAATGGAGTGAAAGAAATTTGCACGAACTGCGGAACGAAGCCATGCTTCAACAAAATCGGCAAGGATAAGCATTAAATAGCATAAACCGAACTATAAGAAGCAAATGAGCACAAAATAGCTCAAAAACGTGAATCATTAACACTGGTGAAAATAATCGGGCCGGAGTCGGTGACCAAAACATCAAAATCCAAACTACTAGACCCAAATGTCTCACAAAAAGGCACTGCGGTGGTGGTCACCTGGTCCAACACAACCCAACAGTCCAAAAAATAGAGACCAAACAAACCACCAAGTGTAATGATTCACAAACCGACGTCCAGTTGGTTGTCCTTTATCCACTACCAACTTCCCTAGCCGAAGAAAACATCATACCCTAACATCCTAAAACCATACCCAAGACAAAACCCAAAGAAATTCCTTGACAAGCCCTAAAATCACTCTAAGGACCATACCCGACGAACTGGACAAAATTTGGTGGAAAAAGCTAAGTACTTGGCCAAAATAGGCGAGTATAACAAACGAACTCTATCGATACTCGACGAATCGTACTCAATTCGACATGTAAACTCGAGTAATTTTACTTAGCTGACTGGCCACTCAACGCTTCCTAACCTAAGCCATACTCGACGAATCGTCGAATATACTCGACGAATCGGTCTTCACTCAACGCCACACTACTGATACTCGACGAACCCGATGCCTAGATATTAGACGAATCAACCTTACTCAATGTCGCGCCAGTCGATACTTGACGAAAAAGTCTTAAGCTATTAACCTATACTCGACTACTTATGACGTTACTCGACAAATTTTACATGGTATATATCCTTATACTCGACGAATTACTGATAGTTTTCTACACCTATATTCGATGATTTTCACTTAGCATGCCTATTATACCCGACAGATTCTAGTCGAAAAGTCCTAACTATTCTAGGGATTTTCTAAAGGCTAACTCCTACACAACTCCTACACATAAAGGAGATAAAGAAAAGGAAAGACATGAAAGGAAAATAACAAGCAAGGGGGAAATCTCCACTTGCCTCAAATCTTGGAAGAATCTGCCTCCTCCAACACTCCACGACATGGATTGGCTATAAGAAGACCTAGGCAACATTTCCTGAAACTTTTGAAGGAAGAAGGAGGTCAAAACTACAAACACTAATCTCTAAAAATCGGAGAAACGAGAAATACATACCACGTATGCGAAGATCGCAGCGAGAGATTTCCAAATCTCTAATCTATCGACGAAACCGACCACCGAATCTCTCACAATCGCCGACTGAAAGCACGTGGTGACGCTGATCTCCTCCTTCGTGAAATAGGCGACGGCTCGGTAGGGAAGATGATGAATAGGGTTTTGACGCTACCCTTATCATCGGTTAGATATATAAATAATTTTAATATTATATTACAATTAATAATAAATAACCCCAAAATGACCCGAACTCAAACCAACTCGAAATCTTACGAAAATCGCACTATAACTAAATACCGATGCTACGAATCCAACGGTGAAGTCGAAATACAAATTCGAAAAAACAAACTCGGGTAAAACACCACCCGAAGATAAAATGCCACCACATCCCTATAAAAAGCTCAACTGAGTCACCAAAATAGACTTGGCTCACGAGGGAAGGTGCACAACCAAGCCAAAACCAACCACACAAGAAAACCCATTGAGCAAACCCATGCTCCAACAAACGACACTCGTTAACTACGGGTCAATGTAACGCCCTTACATCAAAATACGACACTATGGGAATTAAAATAAACACCAAAAAATCAGAGGCGTTAAAGCCACCCCCCTTAAAAAGAAGTTTCATCCTGAAACTTGACGTAAAAAGGATCAAATCCAAAACAGAAGAAAAGTAACCAAAGGCTATCAAATAAAGAACTTATAAAAAGCGTCATGAAAATAGATGAGGATGAGGCTCCCTCATAGATGACTCCATCTCCCAAGTCGCGCTCTCCACGTCTTGGTTCCGCCACCAAACTATAACCATGGGTATTTTATTCCTTCGCAACACCTGCTCTTGAGTATCCAAAATGTAAACAGGTACTTTAACATAAGAAAGGTTAGGCTCCAACCAGAGCACATCATTAAGAATTTGCCGGTCATAAAGCACGCACTTCACAAACTGGATTATGTGAAAAACATCGTCCACACAAGGTAAACTTGCTGAAAGATAATTATATGGGTAGTTAATCACCTAAGGGGGGTCAATCTATTTTTTAAATTTCTTAATCACTTAAATTAACTGTTCAACATAATATTAAACAGAAATTTTCACAGTATCAATAATCCACTGAACACTACACAAGCAATCATAGAAAATAGCACAATCAATCCCATGTACACAGAAATGTTATAGTGGTTCCCCTATCTAGGGTACATCCACTTTCCCCCTTCTTCCTCATTATCAATGTACTAGATAAGGTTATATCTCCTCCTCTTCATCTTAGATCAAAAGATCTTACAGTATTAGTTTCTGTTAAGAAACCTACACTCAGACCAACAGGTCGTACTTCAGAGATTCACTCAATCTCCTACCTTAGGTCCCTCAAGACCCCTCAGCCTTTATAACACAGGCTTACACCTCAGTGATCCCACACAAATCACCAACCTCAGGTCCCTCAAGAACTCTACCTCAGCCTTTATAAATTAGTCTTAAAACTCAGAGAATTAATCTCATACCCACTCAGATCTAAAATAGATCTTACAAAATAAAGAGGTAAAATGAGAATTATAATAATCTCAGAAATCAACAATCCCGTAATCTAACTTATCTGAGAATTCTGATTCTTTAATTCAGCAAAGAATTAATTCTTGATAAACTTACTGGCTGAAAAGATACTTCTCTTGATCTGCAATCTTCTTGTTGATAATCGGCTTGAATTCCATGAAGAATTTGTAGAACAGATCCACCTTAATCCACTAATCAATCTTGTCAAAAGGATCTGTAGATTTTCTTGAAGACTTTCGTCTTCCTTCTTCTTCTTAGGGTTTTTGTCCTCCCCTTGAGTGAAATTGAATGTAGAATTAATAATTGTGTTTTTCGATTTGATCACCCTAATTGTTGTCTTCTGTGTAGAAAATCCCTCTATTTATTCCCTTCATAGATAGTTCTTTTCTGATTGATGATGCCATCATTACACCATCATAATTCAATTCTTCCTTTAAACAGTTTCTGATTAGATATCACGATACTGTAGCTGATGTGACATTTCTGACATGTCTTTACACTTCTGTGTTGACTCTGCACATCTTCAGAAACATATGTGTCGAGATGTCCAAAGTTTCTCGACACTTTATTACTTAAGTGTTCTTAGAAGGTCTTGAGACATCTTAGCTGTCTCGACATAATTTTACTTAGAAGAATTTTTAGTCTGAACTTGAACGTGTCGAGATAGTTGACTTGTCTCGACATAACTATCGTCTGTATCGACATCTTTAAATCTGCACTTTGTCGAGACAGTTGAATTGTCTCGACACTACTGTCTGTTGTGTGTTGACACTGCTTTATTCTTCACTGTGACGAGATAGTTGAATTGTCTCGACACTTCAGTCTGCCCAGTGTCGATACTTATTTTAATTCTTTACTATGTTGAGACAGTTAACTTGTCTCGACACTTTAGCCTGCCAAGTGTCCACACTTGTTTGAATTCTTCACTGTGTCGAGACAGTTGAATTGTCTCGACACTACTGTCCGCTGAATGTCGACACTTTAAGTATGTATTTAAGTTCTATATTATGTCGAGATAGTTGTATTGTCTCGACACAATTATCTTAAGGTGTCAAGATATCTGACTTGTCTCGACACTGTTGACTTGATCTTCAAAGTGCCGAGATAACTGACTTTTTTCGACACTGCTCTTACAAAGGTGTTGACACAGTTTAAGTGTGCCAATACTTTTGTACTTAGCCATTTTTCTGCACTGCAAGTTGCTAGATGTTGACTGTGTTGACTTCACTCAGCACATTGCTGACTTTAGTCGATGCTTTTGTACTTAGGCAATTTTCTTCACTTTCTAGTCAGTTTCTTTGAGTCTACCTATCAATATAACTTGGACCACCTGTCCAATCAATATGGCATTGGAAATTTGCATGCATGTATTGAAACATACATCAAATACATATTTGTGTTTATCATTGAGTTGAAAGGTCTTCTTCAATCAAGTACATTGTTTCCAATGTACCCAACAATCTCTCCCTATTTGGAGAAGTCATAACCCCAATTCAATGATATACACCACAATAACAAAATATAACAATTAAGATGTATATGAAAAGTGCTGAATAAAATTATAAAGAACAAAACAATGATATCACAGATATAATTAAGTGCAACCAAACTATTCATTCCAAATTGTTAAAAGATTACACTTTATAGTTTTTTTTGTTTTACAATGTTTTAAGAACAAAATTACATAGTGCCTAGAAACAAAAATATTCTAAGATTGCTCTGGCTCTTTGATGACAATGCCTTTTCCTGACTATATTTTAGCTTTGACATCAGGCACCTTGTCATCAGCCACTTTCTCCATTCCATTGGCATTTTTAGCTTTAGAAATTTCTTCTTGCTTAAGCCTTTTCCTTTCAAGATAGTGATAGGGCTTGGGAAAATATTTGTTGGGCTCAATATAATCAGCTGGAATCTTTCCTGCCTTCAGATCATTTCTGAATTTATGGATGATCTCCTGCTGCTTTGTATACTTGACCTATTCCTGTTCACAATACCATTTACCCCTGTAATCTGTGTTATTATTGACTGCTTTCCATGTGTTGAAGCCAAAAATTGACCTCTGTGGTGTTTGGGTTCCCAAGAAAGGGGTGACCTCAAACCTACTACACTCGGGAGAACGTCACAGGCCAAAGGCTCAAGAAGCTAGGATCAGACCCTTGCCTCTAGCGTGGAGGTCCCACCTCACACCCAGAAGACCTTTGAGGTCTTCCCCTCCCAATTCAATGCTTGAGCTATGTGCCTTGGAGGAAGAGAGAAAGGGAATTTTAGCGGTTAAGAAGCAATGCTCTCTGAGGCACCTTGAAGGGTCTATTTATAGATTTTTGGGGATGGTCTGCCAATAAAAAAATCTCAATGTTTAGAAATTACAAAAATACCCTGGGGCTGGCCTGCTAACAGCCAAACTCCGCTGTTCTGAACAACTTTTCGCAGCCCACTAGGGGAAAAATAGCAGACCCATAGGAACTGTCCCGCCGAGACCCTAGGAGCTGTCCCATCGAGACCCTGAGAGCAGTACCGCTGAGACCCTGAGAGCTGTCCCGCCGAGACCCTATGAGCTGTCCTGCCGAGACCTCTGAGAGCAGTAACTTCGAGACCCTGTGAGCTATCCCACTAAGACCCTAGGAGTTGTCCTGCCGAGACCCTTAGAGCAGTCCCGCCGAGACCCTGGGAGCTGTCCCACCGAGACCCCTGAGAGCAGTACCGCTGAGACCCTGAGAGCTGTCCCGCCGAGACCCTATGAGCTGTCCTGCCGAGACCTCTGAGAGCAGTAACTTCGAGACCCTGTGAGCTATCCCACTAAGACCCTAGGAGCTGTCCTGCTGAGACGCTGGGAGCTGTCCCGCTAAGACCCTAGGAGCTGTCCCACTGAGACCCATGGGAGCAGTACCACCGAGACCATAGGAGCTATCCCGCCGAGACCCTGGGATCTGTCCCGCCGAGACTCCTGAGAGCAGTACCGCCGAGACCCTGGGATTTATCCCACAAAGATCCTGATAGCTGTCCTGCTGAGAACCCTGAGAGCAGTACCACCGAGACCCTAGGAGCTATCCCGCCGAGACCCTGGGAGCTATCCCGCCGAGACCCCTGAGAGCAGTACCGCTGTGACCCTGGGAGAAGTCCCACCGAGACCCTGATAGTTATCCCACTGAGACCCTAGGAGCTGTCCCACTAAGACCCTGGGAGCTGTCCCGTCGAGACCCTGAGATCTGTCCTACTGAGACCCCTGAGAGCAATACCGCCGAGACCCTGGGAGCTGTCCTACCGAGAACCTAGGAGCTGTCCAGCCGAGACCTCTGAGAGCAGTACCGCCAAGAAACTGGGAGCCATCCTGCTAAGACCCTGGGAGCAGTCCCGCCGAGACCTTTGGGGCTGTCCCTTTGAGACCTTAGGAGCAGTCCCACACTCTCCCCCTGAAGAGTACTCCAAGCACTAGCAAGCAAGGCTCCTTTTTTCCTCCTCCTACTAGTATAAAATCCAAATCCACCATAAATTTGCCCCCAAGAGTGCAAAACCCTCAGAAAGCTTAAAACTACAAAGCTGGTCCCACGCCTGCGAGGGGACCCTACTCTGCGAATACGGGGTTGTACACAATCCCTATTCGTTTAGAGCGAGTTCCACGATCAGAAATAAACATCCAACTCAACGTATTCATTGAGTGTCGCTCTCTCTCGTGGTCTAAAGAATACTTAGACTCTCCGAGTAGAAAACACTTAACCTCCTTGAGGGATCAACTTGTCCTACAAGCTAATGGGAGCCTAGGTGATGAGATCCCCTCCGGGTGAAAAACACTTGGCCTCCCCGAGGGGTCAACCTGTCATGCCACCTAATGAGAGCCTGGGTGATGAGACCACCTCGGGGTGAAAAACACTTGGCCTCCCCGAGGGGTCAACCTGTCTTGCCAACTAATGAGAGCCTGGGCGACGAGACCACCTCGGGGTGAAAAATACTTGGCCTCCCGGAGGGCTCAACCTGTCATGTCAGCTAATGAGAGCCTGGGTGACGAGACCACCTTGGGGTGAAAAACACTTGGCCTCCCCAAGGAGTCAACCTGTCACACTAGCTAATGAGAGCTTGGGTGACGAGACCACCCCGAGGTGAAAAACACTTAACCTCCCTTAGGGGTCAACCTACCCTGCCAGCTAATGGGAGCCTGGGTGACGAGATCCACTCCGAGAAAAACATTTGGCCTCCCCGAGGGGTCAACCTGTCATGCTACCTAATGAGAGCCTGGGTTATGAGACCACCTCGGGGTGGAAAACACTTGGTCTCACCGATGCGTCAACCTATCATGCCAGCTAGCGAGAGCCTGGGTGACGAGACCACCTCGGGGTGAAAAACACTTGGCCTCCCCGAGGGGTCAACCTATCACGCTAGCAAGTGAGAGCCTGGGTGATGAGACCACCTCGGGGTGAAAAACACTTGGCCTCCCCGAGGGGTTAACCTGTCACGCCAGCTAATGAGAGCCCGGGTGACAAAACAACCTCGGGGTGAAAAACACTTGGCCTCCCCGAGGGGTCAACCTGTCACACCAGTTAATGAGAGCCTGGGTGACGAGATCCCCTCCAGGTGAAAAATATTTAGCCTCCCTGAGGGGTCAACCTATCATGCCAGCTAATGAGAGCCTGGGTGACGAGACCACCTCGGGATGAAAAACACTTGGCCTCACTGAGGGGTCAACCTGTCATGCTAGCTAGTGAGAGCCTGGGTGATGAGACCACCTCTAAGTGAAAAACACTTGGCCTCCTTGAAAGTGAGATCTATCCTAGAGATTAGAGCAAACACACAACAAGATTAATAAAGAAAAGAAATAAAGGCAAACCAGACAACACAAGAAATTTATAGTGGTTCCCCTAAACTTGGGTAGTCCACTCTTCTACCACACTAGGTAGGAATCCACTGCAGGATGAGTTGATCAGGTGTCCTGGGCACCAATGAGCTTTTGATAAGGTGCTCAAAAACCAGATCTTGATTTTTTGATAAGGTGTCTTGCCACCACTAAGTTTTGATAAGGTCTCAGAAACCAAGCAGAACTTTTGAAGGGAGTTCAAGAACCCTTTGTACAAAGGGAAAGGTAGAGTTAATCTTGTCTTCTCTGTTCAACAATCAAAGAGAAGCATAAGTGGGTTTTGATGATGTTGTCAAAGCTCCCTCTGAGATTTGTAATTGTTCAGGAAGGAGAGCTTTGCATAGGGTGATAGGTCTTCAATGTATGACTGCTCCAGCAAATGATGATTTCAGCAAAGGCTAAAATGTGAGTTGTCTTGGAGTGTGAATGATAAAGCCTTGATGATGTTGATCTTCCAGTAAGCCTTCAGACTGATGTAGAGTAGTTGTCTCTTCAGGCTTCCTGGAATAGTTGATCTGAGAAGAGCACTGGCTGTACAGGTGATGTTGAGTTCTTCCTTAAACTCTGATTCCTGTACAACTTTCTTCTCTCCACTATTCTCTCTCTTCTTCTTATTCTCTATGTTCTTGTAATTCTCTTCTTTTTCACCTCTTATTTTCTTCTCTGTATCTCTGTGTATATATTCTGATAGGAGGCCAATGGTCATTTGAATTCTTGTAATTATTACTGCTGCCTCTTAGTTACTCCAACGGCTATAATCTTCATAAATACATTCTTGTAACTGTCCTGTAATAAAGCTATGTTTGAATATGAACGGCTCACATTGATTGGACCAAGAATATCCTGAAAATCTACCTGGGAACTTGTGTTAAGAGAGATGGAAGAAATCGTCGATCTCAACAAGATGATCATCGACCTGAGCTCGGCGATCGTCGATCTGAGCTCAGAGGTATTGGAGATGGTCTGGGATAGAAAACGTCGATCTGAGCTCGGCGATCGTCGAACGGAGTTCGACGCCTCGTGGACCTGAGCTCAGAGATCGTCGATCACAGCTCGACGCCTGAACTTCAAAACATCGATCTGAGCTCGACGCCAAGGATGAATTCTGATTTCTTCTGACTGATTTCTCTTGGCTGATTTCTTCAATCTCTGAGGGCCTCTGACTTAGCACATCCTATGACCCTTCGCTATACATTGATGGGTCAATCTAATAGTCCTAGAGACATAGTAATCCTGACCCAAATCCAAATTAGGGTGTTCCAACAATCTCCCCCTATTTGGGTTAGGATTACTATTTCATAAAAATATTATAATTAATATTACAAAGCATAAGATATAAAAAGAGAAGCTTTTGCATAGCTGACTTCTGTTGCTGTTAAAACTGATTGCTGTTGGCTTTACAAAACTCCCCCTATGTTGATGCAGTAACTGTGACTGGAGGAGCCTGGGATGACTTTTAAAATTGGATTTTGATTGAGTCATCCAACTAACTTTTGTAGATGGTACCTGCAGAAGGCTATGGTAGAGATTGCTCTCTCCTTGAAAAGGATATGTTAGCATAAAAAATTATATTTTTCCAACACATTTTATTAGGATTCTCAATCTGAAAAACAAAGTCTGATATCTTTCTTCCTATAGAATTTCTTTTCATCAGAAGAGATTCAAACTCAGTGCCATTATCACTGCTAACCAATGCAACTAGAGTAGAGGACTCAATCTAGATGAATTTAGAAAAAGATCTATAAGAAATATAAAGTTATCTGACAGAGAATTCTCATACAGAAATCCTAACATAATTTTGAACAAGATATCAAAAGGATAGAAGCAGCCCTTAAGAAAAGATGTTTCCTAATAAATTTGTTCCAAATAAGAAAAGGATTTGAAAATATTTTAAATAGTTTATCCTTATAATTATAAATCAAATTTATGAAAAAGCAGACTTGAGTTCGACGATTTTATATAGGATCGTCGATCTGAGTTCGACGATTTTATATCGGATCGTCGATCTGAGTTCGACGATTTTATATAGGATCGTCGATCTGAGTTCGACGATCTGAACTCATTTTGATTAATATGTTTCTTCTTCCTTTGAATATATTCTGAAATCATTCATCTGAGAAGTTTTGTTTCCTCCTCAGGTTTTATTGAATCTTGGCAGAAAAATTGAAGTTCTAAGTTAATTGAACTGAAAATAAGGTTAGATAGTACCTGATCCTCTTTAGGTTTTGATTTTCCTTCTGTCTGTTCAGACTTTAAACTGCTGCAGGAAGTATTGATGGCCATTAAGCAGAATTGTTTGGCCCTTGCTTCCTCCTCTTCATCTTCAAATGATGATTCATCATCTGATACATCCCAAATAACATCTAGGGATATTGGTTCTTCTCCTTCAAATAAGATGTTGTGGCTTCTTTCTGTTGTTCCATCCACTGGTTCAGAAGCCATTTGATGAAGAGAATCTTATATCTCCTTAGCTGTTGAGCATTCAACAACTTCTTGGAACAAGTCATCAGATAATGACTGTGCTAGGATATTCATGGCTCTGACATCAGCTAGTCTGGCCCTTTTAGTTGTTGTTGCTGAGGTAGGGAGACCTGTCATAATGGCATAAAATATTTCTTCATCAATATTGTCCATAAATGACTTAATTCTTGTCTTCCAAAGTGCAAATTTGTTTATGTTACACTTAGGAGGTCTGGTGCTAGAAAATTCCATATTCTTGCTATGTGAAAAACAAAATAATTAATCTAACTAGGATGGATCAAAAGAGAGATCTTTTGGTTCAGGTGTTAGCCTGTATGAACAACCAAACTAGTGAAGATCTAGTTGTTGAATAACCAACCTCCCTCTAATACCAATTGAAAGTGACATCTATCCTAGAGATTAGAGCAAACACACAGCAAGAATAATAAAGAAAAGAAATAAAGGCAAACCAGACAACACAAGAAATTTATAGTGGTTCCCCTAAACTTGGGTAGTCCACTCTTCTACCACCCTAGGTAGGAATCCACTGTAGGATGAGTTGATCAGGTGTCCTGGGCACCAATGAGCTTTTGATAAGGTGCTCAAAAACCAGATCTTGATTTTTTGATAAGGTGTCTTGCCACCACTGAGTTTTGATAAGGTATCAGAAACCAAGCAGAACTTTTGAAGGGAGTTCAAGAACCCTTTGTACAGGGGGAAGGGAGAGTTGATCTTGTCTTCTCTGTTCAACAATCAAAGAGAAGCATAAGTTGGTTTTGATGATGTTGTCAAAGCTCCCTCTGAGATTTACAATTATTCAGGAAGGAGAGCTTTGCATAGGGTGATAGGTCTTCAATGTATATCTGCTCCAGCAAATGATGATTTCAGTAAAGGCTGAAATGTGAGTTGTCTTGGAGTGTGAATGATGAAGCCTTGATGATGTTGATCTTCCAGTAAGCCTTCAGACTGATGTAGAGTAGTTGTCTCTTCAGGCTTCCTGGAATAGTAGATCTGAGAAGAGCACTGGCTGTACAGGTGATGTTGAGTTCTTCCTTAAACTCTGATTCGTGTACTACTTTCTTCTCTTCACTATTCTCTCTCTTCTTCTTATTCTCTATGTTCTTGTTATTCTCTTCTTTTTCACCTCTTATTTTCTTCTCTGTATCTCTGTGTATATATTCTGATAGGAGGCCAATGGTCATTTGAATTCTTACAATTATTACTGCTGCCTCTTAGTTACTCAAACGGCCATAATCTTCATAAATACATTCTTATAACTATCCTGTAATAAAGCTGTGTTGGAATATGAACGGCTCACATTGATTGGACCAAGAATATCCTTAAAATCTGCTTGGGAACTTGCGTTAAGAGAGATGGCAGAAATCATCGATCTCAACAAGATGATCGTCGACCTGAGCTCGGCGATCGTCGATCTGAGCTCAGAGGTATTGGAGATGGTCTGGGATAGAAAACGTCGATATGAGCTCGGTGATCGTCGAACGGAGTTCGACTCCTCGTGGACCTGAGCTCAGAGATCGTCGATCTCAGCTCGACGCCTGAACTTCAAAACGTCGATCTGAGCTCGACGCCAAGGATGAATTCTGATTTCTTCTGACTGATTTCTCTTGGCTGATTTCTTCAATCTCTGAGGGCCTCTGACTTAGCACATCCTATGACCCTTAGCTATACATTAATGGGTCAATCTAATAGTCCTAGAGACATAGTGATCCTGACCCAAATCCAAATTAGGGTGTTCCAACACTCCCCAAGGGTTCAACCTGTCATGCTAGCTAGTTAGAGCCTGGGTGACGAGACCACCTCGGGGTGAAAAACCCTTGGCCTCACCAAGGTGTCAACCTGTCACGCCAGCTAATGAGAGCCTGGGTGATGAGACCACCTTGGGGTGAAAAACACTTGGCCTCCCCGAGGGGTCAACCTATCATGCCAGCTAATGAGAGTCTAGGTTACGAGACCACCTTGGGGTGAAAAACACTTGGCCTCCCCGAGGAATCAACCTGTCATGCCAGCTAATGAGAGCCTGGGTGACGAGACTACCTCGGGGTGAAAAACACTTGGCCTCCCTGAGGGGTCAACCTGTCACGCAAGCTAATGAGAGCGTGTGTGGCGAGACCACCTCGGAGTGAAAAACACTTTGCCTCCCTGAGGGGTCAACCTGTTAGGCCAGCTAATGAGGGCCTGGGTGACGAGACCACATCGGAATGAAAAACACTATGGCGACCACGAGAGGTACTCCTGACCCTGCCAGCTAGTGAGAGCCTGGATGAGGAGATCCTCTCGGGGGTAGGGCTTGAACTCCCCGAGGCACATTCGACCCAACGAGCTAGTGAGAGCCTGAATGAGGAGATCCTCTCAGGGGTGGGACTTGACATGTCACCTGAACTTTATCGAATCCAACATCCTCAAACGGTGGAAAAATTTGGGTTACATGATCCCCTGACTCCGCCGGTCAGGAGTAGAGATTTTTACAAGATAAAAAAAAAAGACTCCACCAAGGCGAGGCTTCTTCAGGGGGCCTAGGCATAATGGACGTCATCCGCTTCCTTCTCGTCAGACACTTCCATCCTGCTCAAGCTCTCCATAATCTTCTCCATCTCCTCTTTCTTGGCCAACTAAGAGATGGTATTGACGACCGTGACATAATACTTCATTGCCATCCTTGAGTCTCCCTTGACTCTTACCTGGATCCCTCCTGAGCTGAACTTGAGGCACTGGTGGAACGATGACAACACGCAACGGAAGGCGCTGATGAGGGGCCTTCCGAAGATGGCATTGTAGATGCTTGGAGCGTCAATAATGATGAACCGACAGTTCCTTGAAGTCCCCCACCATTTTACTTGGTGTCCTACTCCACCTTCTACCTCCTTCTTCTCCCCTGAAAATCCGAACAGTGGTCCGTCTGAGGCAAACACCCTCCTCGGTTCTACCTTCATCTCGTCAAATGCCTTCTTAAAAATGACGTTGACGGAACTCCCATTGTCAATCAAGATTCGGGAGACGTTGTAGCCCTCGATGGCCGTCTGGATGACCAGCGCATCGCAGAATGGATCTTAATGATCTGGGAGGTCCTTTACCGAGAAGGTGATCTTCTCTTCCTGGGGCGGGGTCTGGGATGTTAAAGTGATGCTCCTCCGGTACATCACATGGAGGCTCGCCTTTCGAGTGGCTTTGATCCCTACTCCACCGTGGATCACTGTTATACCTCCTCGAGGTCGGACATCGACCCGATCCTCACATATGTCATCCCCTCCACTCTGGGTGGAACCTCCTCAAAATGCACCGACGGGTGTTGTTGGGCAGGGTCTCTCGCCCCCTCACTTCCAGGAACTCGGGGCAGGTAGCCGTGGCATGCCCCTCTACCTGGTGAAAGTTACAGTATGGTAGTGCTCCTTTCCTCCTTCGGTGGGCTGGGCAATCTCTCATATTACCTCTTCCCCCTCCTCCTATCGCAAGGCTTTTTGTGGTGGGGGTAAGAGCTGTCTTGGGGATTTCCTTTGTAAGTAGAACCCTCCTTGGCCCCCATTGAAGTTCCCTCCACCCTTGATGAGAGCTCTTCTTGGACCCTCGGTAGGTCCTCCCTGCTGCCTCCAACTTTGATCTGAGCCCTCTTTCCCTTGGAATCCCTGAGCTCTATGCTCCTCTCTCCGTCTTCCCTTCTGATGCCTTGAGTTGACTTACTAATTCAGCTCCGCCTTCGTTAGCCTTGACAACTTCTTGATGAATGCCGGGTTGGCCGCCTCCATGGCTATCTCTTCCGCCTCCCTTTCCATCAGCTCCTCAAAGGAAAGGGGAGCCTTTCAGGTCAGGCTCATTTTGAAGAACCCCTCGCGCAACCCCACCGTGAACACAATTTGGAGGGCATACCCCGACATCTCCTGGATATCCAAGATCTCCTCTTGGAACCTGTCAACGTAATGGGCCAGTGACTCCTCCGTCCTTTGCCTTATCAGGAAGATGGACTCGAGACTCTTCTTCCTCTTATTTGAGGTGGAGAAGCGAAGCTGAAAGCTCCGGCTCAAGTCCTCGAACCCATAGATGGACCTCGCTAGGAGTTGATGGAACCAGTGCCTTGCCTTGTCCTTCAACGTGATCGCGAAGAGGCGACACTTGAAGGCATACGTCATTGGCCTGATTGAGACGACATCCTCAAACAACTACAGGTGCTGGACGGGATCATACTTCCCAATATAGTAGGCCATGTTAGGCTCTCTGAACCCCTCGGGAACGGGAACTGACATGATCAGCTCGCTGAGAGGTGACCCCCTGAGTGGTGGACTCGCAACCTCTACTCGCGCGACTTGCTCTCCCGGAGGGCTAGCACTTGTCGGGCTATGGAACAACTCCTGACCGAGGAGGTCTCGCTCGACCCCCTCTCCCATTATTTCCTTCCCAGTCCTTCTCCCTGGTGCACTTCCTTCTCCCCCTGCTGGGGTCATCTCGCCTATACCCCTTGGAGGTAGCTCACTGAGACCACTCTTGGTCAGCTCGTCGAGACCCCTGGGAGCCAGTCCCTGGGGGTGGGGGTTGAGCTGTCAGCCTAAGTGGCGATACTTCGCAGCATCTCCATGATGCCTTGGATGGACGTCATGAACTCCTCCCTCCCTACAAAGGGTGATGAGTTGGGGAGCTCGCCGAGATCATCACTACCTCCCTGATCTCTGGCCATGACACTCTCTCGAGATCTTCTGTGCTGTTCACTCTCCACGCTCACCGTACAATAATTGTTGAAGCCAAAAATTGACCTCCGTGGAGTTCGGGGTCCCAAGAAAGGGGTGACCTCACACCTACTACACTCAGGAGAACGTCACATGACAAAGGCTAAAGAAGCTGGGAACAAACCCTCGGCTCAAGCGTGGAGGTCCCACCTCATACTCGGAAGACCTTTGAGGTCTCCCTCTCCCTAGCCAATGCTTGATCTAGGTGCCTTGGAGGAAGAGAGCAAGAGGATTTTAGTGGCTAAGAAGCAATGCTCTCCAAGGCACCCTCAAGGATCTATTTATAGATTTTTGGGTATGGTATGCCAATAACCAAATCTCGATGTTCTGAAATTATCAAAATACCCAAGGGCTGGCCTGCCAACAGCCAAACTCCGTTGTTCTGAATAGCTATTCGCAGCCCACCAGGGGAAAAATAGCAGACCCCTAGGAACTGTCCTGCCGAGACCCTGGAAGCTGTCCCGCCAAGAACCTAGGAGCTATCCCGACGAGACCCCTAGGAGATGTCCCGATGAGACCCTGGGAACAGTCCCGTCGAGACCCTGGGAATAATACTGCCGAGACCCTGGGAGCTGTCCTACCGAGACCCTGGGAGCTGTCCCGCCGAGACCCTGGGAGCTATCCCCCCGAGACCCCTGAGAGCAGTACCGCCGAGACCATTGGAGCTATCGTGTCGAGACCCTGGGAGCTGTCCTGCCGAGAACCCTGAGAGCAGTACCGCCGAGACCCTGGGAGCTGTCCTGCCGAGACCCTGGGAGCTGTCCCGCTGAGACCTTTGAGAGCAGTACTGCCAAGACCCTTGGAGCTGTCCCGCTGAGACCCTAGGAGCTCTCCCGCCGAGACCCTGGGAGTTGTCCCGTCGAGACCCTAGGAGCTGTCCCGTCGAGAAACTGGGAGCTGTCCCGCCGAGACCCCTGAGAGCAGTACCGCCGAGACCCTGAGAGCTATCCCGCCGAGACCCTGGGAGCTGTCCCGTAGAGACCCCTGAGAGCAGTACAGCCGAGATCCTTCGAGCTGTCCCGCCGAGACCATGGGAGTTGCCCAGCCGAGACCCCTAAGAGCAGTACCGCCGAGACCCTGGGAGCAGTATCGCTGAGACCCTAGGAGCTGTCTCTCCGAGATCCCTGAGGGAAGTACCGCCAAGACCCTGGTAGCAGTCCCGCCGAGACCCTTGGAGCAATCCCGCTTAGACCCTGAGAGCTGTCCCACCGAGACCCTGGGAGCTGTCCCACCGAGACCCTGGGAGCTATCCCGTCGAGACCCTAGGAGCTTTCCCGCCGAGACCCCTGGGAGATGTCCCGCCAAGACCCCTGAGAGTAGTACCGCCAAGACCCTAGGAGCTGTCCTGCTGAGACCCTTGGAGCTATCCCGCTGAGACCTCTGAGAGCAGTACCGCCGAGACCTTGGGAGCAGTCTCGCCGATACCCTGGAAGCAGTCCCGCTGAGATCCTGGGAGCTGTCCCGCCTAGACCCTGGGAGCAGTCCCGCACTCTCCCCTTGAAGAGTACTCTAAGAACTAGCAAGCTATGCTCCTTTCTTCCTCCTCCTACTAGTATAAAATCCAGATCCACCATAAATTTGCCCCCAAGAGTGCAAAACTCTCAGAAATCTTAAAACTACAAAGCTGGTCCTGCGCCTGCCGAGGGGAACCTACTCTGCGAATACGGGGTTATACACCATGCAGTGAGTATAATTGATCTAGAAGTTGGACACCACTTATCAAAATCTAGCATAGTTTCAGTCTGTTCCCCGAATCTTTTCTTATATAGCTGAGCTTCTTTCACTTTAAGCAATGCAGAAGCAGTCATCTCTACCTCCTCACATACTATATTCTGAATTTGTGGTGGAGGACTGTACATGGATTGGACAGTAGTTTTAATGGCCTCAAAATGAGTTGGTTGGCAACCAGAATCAGTAGTTTGATCTTCATCATACCATATAAGAGGATGACCTAGAGTTTCTCTGATGCTATTTGAGGTCCAAATAGCATGCACAGAGCTTGACTTTATCATTACTCTCTCCCCCTTTATGACTTCTCTTTCTATATGGTCTCTTAAGTTATTTTTGTGAAATCTAACCTAATTTTCAAGATGGGTAATCCCCGAGGACAAGTGATTCTTGGCCTTGAGCAAGTGGTCATCCAATTATTTGCAAGAAGCCTTAATATCTTGAATCATAGTGGTTAAGTGAGTAGATAGCTGAGTTTCAATGTCATTGGAGGAAGAGGTTATCTTAGTCTCCAGAGTAGTAGTTTTCTTAGCTATCTCTGCCAATGTAACATCATGCATAATTATCATATTGTCATTCATTCTTGTCTAATTTTCCATTACATAACCTTGTTTTACAGCTATTTCATCTTCAATTTTCTTTGACTACACTTGTTATTTAGCAATGTACACTACAACATTAGGTCATCTCTAAAAGAAATCAATCATATCTTTCTTCAACAGATTAACTTCAAATCTATTGGATTTGATTTCTTGTGCAAGCTAAAACTGCAACTCATTGTTGCTTTCATCCACATACTTTTCTAGTTGATTCCTCTATTGATTTAGCATTATTTATAGATGAACCAGAAGTGAGCTTGAATCCATTGTAGGAGTAGGTGTAGTTCCAAACTGAATGATCTTCTTATAGCTTATACTCCTCGTTTTGAGTTAAGTTATTTTCCTTTTCTTTATCTGAGAGGCTTCTTCCTCCTCAGATTCTTAATAGATGATTACTTCAATAGATGTGGCCTCTTTATCTTTTTCAGTATTTGGGGCCAAGTCTGCTAACTCCCCCTCAACTCTTGCACCTTCTTCACCAAGCTCTATGTCATCATGAATTGGATTCTGTGGAAGAGAAGTCATCTCCCCTTGGATATCTGTATCTTTGTTCTGAAGGATTTCTTCCCCTATCTCCTTAGAGACTACCTCCTAATTCTCTTTATCATATATTTCCTGTTCAGGGACTTCTACTTATCCTAGAAAAGTATCTTGCTCCTATACAACTTCTATTACTATTGTATTCTCAGTATCCATATAAATATCTAGCAGAACATTGAGGTTCTCACCCTGACTTGGATCCCTATCTGGAATGGTCTCCCCCTGCATCTGATCACCAGTAGAAGGAGAGGTCCATGGAAATTTTAGAGGTGCTGTATCATCCTGTTTTTCTGAGATGGAACTTTCTTGTTCTTCAGATTCACTAGAAGAATCTTCTTCCACAACTACTGCCTTCTTCTTTTTCTCCTTCTTCTTTTCCACTACATGTGTTTCCTTGTATATTACTCCATCACACCTTACTAGTATCCTCATGTCCATTCTCCTCGTGTGATTGATCTTAGATCTAATCTTGAGGTTGAGGCTATCAGGAATGGCATGAACCAAGTAGAGGCTTATTATTCTACCAATATTTGGCTTGTGCATGCTCTCTACAATCCTGTCAAAGACCATTTTGCTCCAATTAGTCCTGACTTTGAATATTATTCTAGTCAACAGCTCAAAAATAAAAGCGGAGATCATGCATGTGTCATGTCTTGCACAACCACACCTTTCCTACTATCTCATATAGGAATTTGCCTTTTGTATTCATACCCTTCCTGATCAGGGTGCTTCAAATTTTTGTGGTTGGGGCCAATCCACACCATACCAAAAAACCTTGGCCAATCTCTTGGTTGTGAGTTTAACCTTTGCTCCATTCACTTTAGACTTAATCTTTTCTGAGTTTGAATCTAGTTAAGCATTCGAGAAGAATTCTGAAACTTCACATTTCAAGATTTTTGAAGGTTCAGAGAGCAGATATTCCAAACCTGCTTCATTTATTAGGGTTATTACATTCCTAATTTCTTCACCCGCCGAGTTGAATCCATTGCAATCAAGCTCATACCCATCAAATATGTTATCGTCAATCTTGGGTGACATTGGTGTGGAGAGAAAGGATTGACGAGTGTCGACTGATCTGGGTTATAGGTCTCGACACTCAGGAATCAAAAGTTCAAGAAATCAAGAAAGCGTAGTCGACTTCTACTCTCACAACCTATTTATGGTCTAATCTTTCCTGAAGCTGAAAGGGCGCGTTGCATTTAGACTGTTCCAAATTTTTAGGTAAATACCTAGTGTCGACACAGGAAAACTTGTCTGTCAAGATGTTTCGACACAAGTCAACACAAGGATAATGTCTCTTGACATATACCTTTGGGTCTCGATACCCTTATGTCTCGACACTTACTTTAGTGTCTCGACACATTGCAGTTATGCAGTGTCGACACACTTTCTGGTCTCTCGACACATTACTATATATAGTGTCGACACCTTTTTTGTCTCTCGACACTTTCTTAGATATCTTGACACTTTCTCTGGTGTCTCGACACAAATTTTGACTTAGTCAACATTTTATTTTCTAAAATATAGATACTTGATATTTTTAAGGTCTATTCTTGATATTTAGGTAAGTAAACTTAATTATTGATATTTATATTGTATTTTTATTTTTATCAGTTTTTCTTATATATGTGCATAAATTATTCAAAATTCAACATGCCAAGTTCAAACTTAAAAAAAAATTAAATTCTCTTCTTCTAAAAGCTTAGTGAAAATTGTGGCAATTTGTTTATTTGTTGGAACAAATTCTAAACTAATATCTTCATTTTCTACATCCTCACTAACAAAGTTATATTTAATTTCACTATGTTTAGCTCTACTATGTGACACAGGATTGTTTGCAATAGAAATAACACTAGTAGAATCACAATATAATTGAATTTTACATAGCTGAATATTGTAATCTTGTAACTGATGTTGAATCCAAAGCAATTGTGTACAACAACTTCCAGCTGAAATGTACTCAGATTCAACAGTGGATATTGCTACACTTGTTTGTTTTTTGCTGCTCCATGACACTAGCCTTATTCCAAGGAATTATCATGAACCTGATGTAGTGTAATGCCCCAGATTTCTTGAGGCATGAGATGCTTCTCAGGGGGTTACCGCCCTGCGGTAGCTAGTTACCATGCTGCGGTAGCTCCAGGGTTTGTGTCGAGAGCGTCAAACTCTCAAAAAAGCATCGAGCTCTACGGTACCGCGCAGCGGTACCGTCTACCGCATCGAAGTAGCTCAGATCACTCAATTCTCTCAACCCCTCAGCCCTTCCTAGCGCACGGCGGTAGAATTAGCGCTGGTGGTAGTTTTGGCAATTTATTTGTCCAAGTTCTCGGGATGTTACAGCGCAACATTAGCCTTGCCGTAGAGAGGTTGCAGAGCAGTTATGATGTATCGACGTGTCAATGACCGATTCGATTTTAAGGGCGGTGGCATCCTTAAGAAGCTAAACGATTAAGGTACCATGCGGGGGTAAGTTCCTACCGCACAACGATAGCTTTCGTAAACTCATTTCTCCTTTAAATTGTGGTCATCCATTGGTTTTGGTAAGGGATCTTAGGGCTGGAAGTTGTCCCTATGGGTATATGGCCTAGAGTGTAGGTTTTACATCTCATTTTCCTTTAAACCTTTCATTTCTAAGGGTTAGATAGAAGGGAGAGTGAAGAAGGAAGAAGAGCAAGGAGATCTCGCCACCGTTGGAGTTCCGAAGCTCCGATTTGCAGGACGAGTCCAGATTTATAGAGGAAAGATCGTTGCGGTCATGTTCGTCCGTCGAGATCTTTGGATTTGCACCGAAGAGAGTGCATAGGGTATTGATTCTCTACTTGGACATGTGAAGTCCTCTTCCTTTTTGCATAGGAAACCCCCTCCCGCGAATGTGCGGTGAATGTGAGGTTTTCCTTCATTTAGATACGGAATAACCCTGTAGTTTTGCATCTAGAGTTCGGAATCAAAGTACGAACGTAGGTATGGTGTGTGAATCCCATCCAGATGGTTTGTCTAGATTGGTGATGTTTTCATTATGCTTTTTGTAACATCCCAATTCGCGCTAGGCCCCTCGCACGAGTTTTGAGTCAAGAGACTTGACTCGGACGCGGGGCGCACTTGCAAAAGGTGTCAAGTGTGTTGATCAGAGTGATGGGTTGAGTGATATCCGATGAAATCGACGAGAATGGAAGCTATGCACGCCGATCGATGGGTATCGGGAATGATACTCGCCGATTCGACGGGTATCGGTAGTCGATATCCGTCGTATTCAGAGCTGCAGATTGAGAATTAGGTTAAGGGAAAATCGTCGAGAATGCCCCGCGATTCTCACCGATTGTCGAGAATGCCCGGTGATACCCACCGATCGTCGAGTATCATTGACTGATACTCAATGCACTCAATGCCAGGATTTCCGATAAGCTGGCTAAGTGAAATTTGCCGGGTATCATCGTTGACACCCTACGAATTCGTCGAGAATGCCCGACGATACCCACCGATCGTCGTGTATCACTGACTGATACTCAATGACTCAACGCCAAGATTTCCGATAAGTTGGCTAAGTGAAATTTGCCAGGTATCATTGTTTATACCGGACGAATTCGTTGAGAATGCCCGATGATTCTCACCGATCGTCGAGAATGACAGTTGATTCCCGTCGAATTTGACTTGTGCGTTTTCTTCGCCCAGGCAGATTCGCCGGCTTGTACAGGCGGACCGAACCGGACTTCGGGATTCGTGCTGGATGATTCCTTGGACCGGTCATTTCAAGTAAGACCTAGTTAGGGGAGGTCCAATGGGGCGTTGACACGTGGCAGAAGGGATTTAACCTAATACATCGTATTATAATAGAAGATTAAGCCGAACCCTAGCCATCCTTACCGATCGACCTTGCCGTCATAGCGGACCTCGCGAAACCGACAGAACCGAGGGAAGCCGTCGGAGCTCTTGGAGGCGGCCTTTTCTCTCTCTCTCTCTCCTTCCTTTGCCGTGAAGAACAACATCAACTGATGTCGCGGAGGAGGATGACTAGATCCATGGCCGGAAATGGTGGTATCGCCGGAAATGATGTGAGCTTACTCCCCTCTCCCTTGGTGCTAGATCTGTAGTTAATATTCTAGGAGTGATATCGACTCCATAGAGTCTTGATGGTGAGGAGGAGATTTCTTAAGGAAAAGCCATGCCTAGGTCGTCTTCTAGGCTTAGTCTCCTCCAACCTCTTCCGTCTTCAAAGTGAAGATGAGAGTGTGATTCGTGGAGAAGTATGGCTTTGTGAGGGTGAATAAGGGTGGTCGTAATATTTGGATAAGTTTTTGGGAGATCGATGCAAGGAGGAAGATGAACGGATGTCGTTCATCTCATCTTAAGATGCGTGCAGAAATCTGATTTCTGCATGCAGCGATCTTCGTGGCCAATTTCGGGGGTATTTTGGCCAGATCTGGGTTTTTGACTCAACATGAAAGTCTTAGCCCTTGCGAATACCTTTCCAGCGAGTGGTTGCACATTTCTGGGCGATACATGTAGCCATAGGAAAGTCCGTTTGAGTCTGCTGCGATTGGGGGAAATTATGTCCAGGAAATCTGTATCATGTGCGCAGCAGACTTCGAGTCAAATTTCTGGTGTGATGCAACCATATTTGGGTTTGCGACTCAACATGAAAGTCGTAGCCCTCGCGAATACCTTTCCAACGAGGGGCTGAGCGTTCATAGCGGATTCTTGTAGCTCCAGAAATTCCAATTTTGGTGGAAGGTTTTGCAATAATAATATTCATGTTAACTCATGGTTAAGTGTACTCTTGGTGATAGTTATGATGTGTAATTTATATCATTTTGCTCCCTTAATTATGATGTTATAGTTAACCTCATGAATGTTGTGACTAGCATTGATAGCCATCTATGTTAATAGTGATGTGAATTGAGATAGGATGGCTAGTGATCAATGGAGGTTGAGCTTGGTTGTAGAACATATCTATCCTGTGATGAATGAGGTTGAGTTGAGTAAAGTTGGACGGTTGGGCTTGGTCCTCGGTGTTCACATCCCGAGGCTCCTTCCGTATTTGATGGATGGTTGGGCTTGGTCCTCGGTGTTCACGTCCCGAGGCTCCTTCCATGCTACGATATTGGGGAATTGCATGTGGTGTGAGTCGACACGCGGTGTCGCAATCCTGGGTTAAGGATAGTGTGGCGGGTCTACGGGCTCACCAATCGTCACACCGATGGGAGTTGACAGTTAGACCTTAGGAGGTTGGGCTTGGTCCTCGGTGTTCACGTCCTGAGGCTCCTTCCGTGCCAAGTGAACGGTTGGGCTTGGTCCTCGTGCTCATTTTCGGGGCTCCTTCCGTGTCACAACTTAGGCCAGTTTGGGGCTAGGATCTTGGTGCACATTTACCCAAGAGAACCAGCTGAGCCGTAGTACGCATGTGAGCTCCGCTATTGTGTTCTTAGCGTTGAGGCGTATGGAGGCCTGGGCCAGGTAGTGTGGAGACCAGCCTAGTAGTGGAGATGCCCGCTCTACTGTCACCGTTTGGCCACGACGGTTGACGCATGAGAGGTTAGCTACCTGCTCGAATAGTGGGAACTATAAGTCTGTGTCGACATAGCGATTGCATGTGCTTGATCATGGGTGTGTCATTGCATTGCATATATAGCATTGCACTTCATTACATACACAAGACCCACATCGTATAAGTTTGTATGGGCACTCCTATATGATGAGTTACTTAATGCTGAACGACCCTCAACTTATATGCTTGTATGGGCATCCATATAAATTGAGTTACTTACTGCTATAACATTATACTTTCTTACTGCTGTAGAATTGCTAGAATAGAATGTTGATAATATTGTTATACATTACTTCTATTGCTACTCATGACATTTATACTTACTCCACCTGCTTGTACTACTGCTTATATAAATATATTGTACCTTTGTTCCTTTCTTTGCCCGGTGCCGAGGAGTCGTCGGGGGAGCGGATGAGAAGCCACTTAGTCTTTATGACTAACGGTTGCTACGTCTTCATTTTTAGGAGGAAACCCCGCAGTTGGAGCAGCAGGTCTTACAGCTGGACAGCCAGGCCAAGACGACAGGGCCGGAGGGGACGGTACCGTCGCTACCGTCGGTTACAGATATGAGTGAGAGAGATTTTGTTGTAGCCCTTCGGGAAAATTCTATTTACGTGCTCTGATTATGTAGAAGATTGTTTAGCTTCTCTTTTGCTGTACTTATGGACTTATGCTTCGTGTGGGTTGACTTCTTTTATTATTATGGTTGGGTTGACATTTATATGTTGATATTGGTTGTAGCCGGCAGGATAGGCGTCTTGTGGTACAGGCTGACCTGAGGGTTAGTGTTACCGCAAGGCGGCTGTTCTGGGCATAAGACCCCACTCGTGCCGTATTCTGTGTTCCGGGAGGGGGATCTTATAAATGGTATCAGCTTGCTACGATCCTCCAAGGAGAAAGTCACTTAACAATGGTGCCACCCCCATTTGATTAGTCAGTTTGGGGACAAACTGCCTTAGCGGAAGCAGTAGTGTGCCCATATCTAATTCACACTAAGTTTGTCCATCTTTAACCTTAGATTAGCCAACCTAACCTTAGTTTTGTATCCTATGTGTAGATCCCAGTACATGCTGAGACAGTGAGGGGAACCCCCGCCCCGTCCGTGCCTACACAATTCCAACAATGAGAGCTGGGGCAGACACTCACAGCTATTTTGGACCCCTTTAGGTCCCAATCTCAGCAGGTACCTGTAGAACAACAGGGTCCGGGATCTAGTTGGTTAAGCATTTTCCGAGCTCTCTCCCTTCCCGCTTATATTTGGACAGAGTCGGCGGTGCGTACGGAAGAGTGGCTCGACACTATATAAGAATTGTTGGCAGGAATAAGATGTCCAAAGAACATGGCGGTGACCCTTGTGGTAACACTCTTAGAGCTGCACGCAAAAAGGTGGTGGAAGTCCCTTATGGGCTCCACTTTTCGTGGAAGAGTGTACACGGACATTAGTTGGAGCGAATTCTCTGAAGCCTTTTTAGAGCATTTCATCCCCTCGGCCGCTCGGGATGGTCTTGAAGAAAGATTTTTGCAACTAAAGCAAGGGTCCATGTCGGTGACAGAGTACCAACAGGAGTTTCAACACTTGGCTAGATTCGCTGAATCCTATGAGTTGGATGATATAGGGTATGCCAAACGATTCTACAAAGGCTTGCGAGATCCCCTAAGGTAAGCCCTTTTGTTTATAGCGGACTCTAGTCTGGCGGAGATTATCGATATGGCAAAGAGATTGGAAGCGTACCACTTGGGAAGTGGTAAAAGGCCAGCGGAGGGTGTGATGGAAGCCGGCCCCAACAACAGAAGGAGATTTGAGAATAGAAGAGGAAGAGGATATTGGATGGGTGGCGGGCGTTTCCCACAGAACGTAAGAGAGGAGCGCCCGATTCCGCAACCACCAGCATTACCTCCACCTCAATAATTTCAGCAATACGGCGGAAGGCAGGAGCGGGTGTGCTTTGAATGCAACCAACCAGGCAACATTCGACGCTACTGTCCGCAACTGTTTGGAGATACTCCTTTTGCTTTCCCTCCACAGCCCCTCGGGAGCGAGGGTATGTGCGTGGTCGAGGACGTGCACCACGAGGAAGAAACCCCGGACCCACTCGGGATCAGATGTATGCCTTGGATATGACTCAAGAGCGGAATCCTCAGGAGATGATTGCAGGTACGATTTGAATTAGCCATTTTGCTTTCATTAATATCCTCTAGTGGCTTAAGATATACTAGACGTCTAGCTTGAGTATTATTAATGACACTTAGGCACCGTGATGGTCAGCAGGAAACCGGCTTATACGTTATTTGACACTGGTGCCTTACATTCTTTTTTGTCCGAAGACTTCATCAAGGACATACACAGAATGCAATACTTCACAGGTATTGCTCGAAGAGTACGCCACCAAGACGGATCGGAGATGACGGCAATCGCGAAGTGTGAGTTGGAGATAACCATTGGGGGAAAGACCTTTGATACCCCCGCCACAATTTTGAGAATACCAGAATTCGACCTCATTTTAGGCATGGCGTGGATGGATTGGCACCATGCAAGGATCGACTGTGCGGAGAAGCATATCTATTTGACACGTGGAGATACTGATGTGATCTTCCAAGGTATAAAATTTGCACCACGATTATTGTTATCCTCAATCTAGACCTTGAAAGCTCATATGAGAGGGGATGAAGTCGACATGATATGTT